>CM056383.1:66646616-67041616 GCA_029718625.1 Synaphobranchus kaupii
GCATTTTAGCCTGGTGGGGATCCCCTGGATGTAAAACGGCTAAAACCCCCCTGTTGAAGGTGATAATACAGTTCTGCACCACTTTCGTTTACATAACCACCGTTAGACCTTTAATTGTAGTCAGTTTCTATGGCTGATTGGCAAACTGACAGGGTGCTTGGCCTGTATGGTACTGAAGCCCCATCTATTGCTTCAGTGCCATCTTGTTCAGTACCATGTTCAGATAAGGTCATATTGTCTTCCTCTATGAACACAGTGTTGTTCAGAACTCAACCTGATTGGTCATACTGCTCTCTTTAATCTCGCTCACTGCCCAGTTCATGCTTCTTATCTGACACTGCAATTAGAGCGCTCACTGCTGAAACACAAGGCGGGATGTCGTACAGTTCCACCGTGGAGAAGGCAAGGCTTTGAGAGTTGCTTTTAACGTCAGTCGCGACCCCGGGGGACGCAGGAAGCCGCCTGGCGACAGGCGAGCTCATAGCTGAGGAACCCCGCCCTTCGGTGGAGAACGGGCACGACCTCTGTCACGTCTGCAAGGGCGTGTCCATTTTTTGGGTGCCCGTCTCGTCACGTCTGCCCTGGTGTCTCCATTAACTGGGGCGCCGGAGCGGTTACGGGCTTTTTATACGTCTACCGTGAACAAACGAGCACTGACAAGTGTGAGCGTGTCAGTCCACCTGTCCCATTTAATAACCAACTGTGGATGACCAACGCCATGTAAGAGGGCAAGGAATGCACCTATTTAATAACCAACCGTGGATGACCAACGTCATTGGGCAGCAGCAATAGATGGTTCACAAGATGACAAAAAGCAATGCAGTTGAACATTATTTTTATCTAATTTGTTTTGGTTTAGACAGTTAATTGCAATATTGTATTGCAATGTAATGTTTTTTGAGCTTGTGAGATGATTCACTTTGGTTTAGATTAACTACAAGTGTGCATGTGTGTGTGTGTGTGTGGGCACTTTTCTCAAAAGTTTTATGCAAAATTGTAGTAATGTTCCAGCATTGCCAACGTGTCACAGAAAGTGTTTCAAAGCATCACTCATGTGCACTGGGTGGAACAATGGCCGTCGCTGATATAACACAAAGTCATGCCTGGAGCAGATTTCCAAAAACTGAGTCAACCCTGTTTTGGTAACAGCGAGGCCTGCGGTGTTTGTTGCACCCACCTCTACCGCCACAGCCACACACGCACCACACACACACACACACACACACACACACTTTCCATCATTGTTGCCATGGAGACAAAAGATATCTCCGGCAGCCAGGTCTCTTTTTGTTGCTAAATCTGTCAAACTAAATTGCATTTTGTTTTGTGTTTATCAGGAAAACTGAGAAATGTATTTTCCAATCGTTTACCCTGCAGCACATTTCTCGCCAATAATGACGTGCCAGTTTTGTGCAGAAAGTTATTAAATTATGTAATATCACAGTTCTCATACATCCAAAACACCAAAAAGTCAGTTGGGGGTCTAACAGTCAGTCGAAAGACACGTCAGTGTAACAGTCTACACTCACCGTGGGGGGTACGGTGGAGGGGTCCCAGCTCTGGCTCGTGTGGGTGCTGATGTCACGGAGGCCATCTTTGAGCTGCTCGTCAGACTGGCAGCCTCCTTTTTGTCTGTCCTGTTTCTGAACATGGCCGCCGTTGTTTCTGCCTGCAGTGCTCCTGAACCAGGGCTAAACTCTCCCACATTACGGTAAATAACATGCCTGGTATGGGAGGCTGTTCCCTGTTAATCTCTGATGTTCACCTTTCATTGGTTTATCACATATATGCTTTATAATCAGTCCACTCAATCAACACAATGAGGTGCTGACTGGGGCGGTGAGGCTATTTGAATGGGGATCCATACATTCCTCTGGGGTGAGAGGGGAACTTGTGCCAATATACAACAATTAATGTTGAGCTGATTTCTTTTGTTTGTTTGTTTGTTTGTGTGTGTGTGGGATTTCAGTGACAACCACAACATATGAACAGCATATGAGGGTGCGCTCTTCGTTACAGTGACAGCAGCTCTAGAGGGTTACTGGGAAGAATGATTGTAAAAAGGTTATGTATTTGCTGTCCCCCTCAAAAAGAACAACCATTCCAGCTCTAATACACTGTAGTGGTCTAAACGGTGTTTAAAAACCTGATAAAGTAATGTAATATAATGATAAAATCTGCAACCGGCCCATTGAGCTTGGCGGTCATTGCTATTTATTGAAAAAGCCTGGCTGTAAAGATGAATTAATTGATTAAAAGACCTCGGCACAAAATATACATTATTTTTATTACATTACATTACAGGCATTTAGCAGACGCTTTTATCCAGAGCGACTTACACAACTTTTTAGCATATTATCCATTTATACAGCTGGATATATACTGAAGCGATTCAGGTTAAGTGCCTTGCTCAAGGGTACAACAGCAGTGTCTTACCTGGGAATCGAACACCTTTCGGTTACAAGCCCAGTTCCTTACCCATTATACTACACTGCCGCCCCTCCCTACCCATCGTCTATCCTCAACCTGACTTTCACAGCAACAGAGTGATCTGAGTAGTTTGAATGTGAAGCAAAAGATTGGCAACTCTGAGTCATTCGTTTCCGTGCGGGATCGATAGGTTTATTTTGAAAAAGTACTCACGGTGACCTCAGGACAGGACCCGGATGAGAACATGCCGTTTCCCAGTCGCGCCTGTCTATGTAGATACTAAATAAGGAATGCAACCAAGAGTCCGTGCCCTCCGGTCGTGCTGTTTCTCTGTCCGTGTGGGAGCCGTGTAAAGTTCAGAGGCGATCGAATACCAGCACAGTGTTCTTACTTATGAACCACCTCTGACTGCTGTTGCACTCTACAGCAGATGCTCCTCTTGTGGGTATAAGCTGAATTATTTTAACCCCTTGCTTATCTTTGCTAAGGCATTAAAGACCGGAGGTGTAAAAACCAGGTTCAGAAAGTAAAAGTTCTCAGCAGTATTTTGTCTCAATCACCTCATCACCTGGATTTGCTAATTAGCACAATTCTTCACCCAGGAGGTAGAGCTAATTAGTGAAATTAGTGAGTTCATGAGTGGAAGAAACACGTGGCAGGACTTTTACTTTCTGACTCCTGGACTTTACACCTCTGTTAAAGACAATGCTGAGGTCTTTGGGGAGAGATCCTCTTTGGCAAAGAATGTTGAAAGATAGCAGGGTTGCCAACTTGCATGATTTGGCATGAGACACGCCACTCCACCCAAACCAATCTAGCGGCAAATAAATAAAAAAAACCCTCATCTGCAAAGGTGCCGAGATGCAATAAAACCAAAGAAAAATAAATAAAAATAGGAAATAAAAACGTTAAAGACAATGAGAGAAGAAAGGGAATACATAATAGCAAATGTCAGTTAAAACAGTTACAATTTGAATTGACAAGACCCAACATCAAAGACCTAAAATGACCCAGTCCATACCAAAGGAATCAAGCTTCGGTATTTTTTGGCTATTCATTCCAGGTTTGAGGGGCACAGTATTGCCTTTTATTGTGCACTTCCTGAACATTTCAGTACCAGAATTATGTCATGTTCCCTCAGTCCTCCCTGAGCTCATCTGTACAGCTCACTTTGACTGACCTATGAAACTACTTTTCCTCATCCTGGATGCTCTCCTTAATTGATATCCTTCACAGTAGCAGAAGAGACCTGCCCTACACAACTGGCCGGGGTCTCAGTACGTCTCTATGGTAACCTGGGACGGGCTCCGTGGCCGGGGCTCGTTCACCCTGCCCTGTGAATGACAACCAATGTCAGCCTGCCCCTGCTGCATTCTGGGACATTTGTGGATGCTGTGGATCAGCTGTAGATGCCAGCTGTGTCCATCTCCCATCGTCCGCACAGTCTGGCTCTATTACCCGCTCTATTATGTATGCAAATATTCAATGTTTAATGAAATCGAAACCAATGGCTTGGTTAGACTAAAGACGTATCAAAGAAATATCTAAAATTGCATATAGGCCTTTTCCATATATGGTATATAGTAAGGACGTATAGCATATCTCTTCACTATATATCATGTACATACATTTAGATAAAGGAAACATATTTGTATGTCAAGTGTACAAGTGTCTGGAACCGGCAGGTTGTAGTTATGTGTGTCCGTCCATCGATGCCTGCAACAGGCCCTAGTTTAAACCGGACGAGGAAGTGTCTGCTGAGGTGTCGGGTTTCCCCATGGGAACAGAACACGGCTTGTTGCTGTGTCCTCCTCTCTCATACCCCTTTTCTGTCGGGGGCTTGTTTTACCCCACCGTCGAGCGGCGGCAGCGGTGCTGCCCCG
The DNA here is from genome assembly GCA_029718625.1 of Synaphobranchus kaupii. Lineage (NCBI taxonomy): Eukaryota > Metazoa > Chordata > Actinopteri > Anguilliformes > Synaphobranchidae > Synaphobranchus > Synaphobranchus kaupii. The sequence goes on from CM056383.1 coordinate 66,650,930, forward strand.
TGACCGAGCCGAAAAGCCTTTCCTCCTGCCGCGGGTCAAAAACGGCGACCCGAAAATCGCCGTCAGTCAGCCAATGATTAGGAATCCGTGAAATGGGGCACCATGCCTTAGCTGGATGTGCTTTTCACACTTAACAGGGACAGGATGTGCCCTGAACCCGCTAGCTCACAAATGCACGGCTACCCAGATCTCCCCGATGTTCAGGCAGCCAGCTGCGTAGCAATGGGGCGCATACGAGTCAACACTTTCCGGTTAAATCTGGGTTTGCATGCACTCACAAGGATACAATCACACAGACATACAAACACATATGCAGGCTTATATATACAGAAAAGCACACAGTCAAGTCAGAAAAGCATACAGAAAAGTGCACACACACACACACACACACACACACACACACACACACAAACACAAACGCACACACAGAGGGTCTGCAAATTTGACAGCTGTTTGTGGCGTGCCAGTTCCTGATGCACTTTCATTTAAACCACCTGTTGTCTTGTCCTGCTACTTTTCATCAGTCCCCCTTATTACTGGTATTAAGGTAATTCAGGGTTATTAAGGTAATTCAGGGTTAGACTTCAGACTTCATTGAAGACCATAATTTTCTTTATAAAATGTTTCATATTTCATCTATTTTTTCATATCCAGACACATTTGTACATGTAGTATATAGGATTAGTTCATCAGTAGAATCAGATTGTTGTAGTGCTGGGCTACAACAAAAACCTGCACCAACACCAGCCCTTTTTTTGAATTTAGACACCCCCTGCTCTTGAGTTTTATCATTGGAGTAAATTTGGCCTATGATTTCTTCAAATAAAGTCCAGTGACCGCAGGTCTAATAATTTCCATGACTTCTTTCCCCTCCAGATTGGATCTGATCAGCAGGGTACTCCCAAACTTCAGTCGTAACCATAGTGCGGTCAGACAGCAAAACCAGGTCCCAGGTTTGTATACCCTACCCATGATGCCACCATGTCACAGCTCTGACACAGTGTTTACTGTGAGAAGTATCTGATATCTGCATATATTTGCATACATCTGCATACATCTGCATAACAAATGTATTTATGCGTAATTGATTTGAAAAAAAAATTTTGATGAGAAAAACAGGTGGTGCGACATCGCTCTGCGTACTGCTTACTGCATACTGTTTAGTGACATGCAGTATGCAAAAAATATCCTCAAATACTATTATCAGGAAAAAACCCGGAAATAAGTGTGTCATCCGGGGATTTAAAGTACACTAGATTTAGAGAACATTTCACCTACTTTCTCATCCAGTGTACTCAACAAGCACACTCAATAGTATAGAAGGGCGTTGATTCAGACACAACCCCTGACTCACCTCACTAGACCTCATCGTAGACCTGCTCTCTCACTCTCCCATGCAGGTTTGAATCAGAAGGTTTCTGTGTCCACTGAGACCCTGAGGAGAAGAGGCCCCCACGCCCGCACTGACCACCACTCACCACTAGGGGATTCCCAGCCAACTTTGTAAGGTAACTCAGGCTAGATAGCGGCCCGCTTCACTCCAAATCTGATAGCACAGCCAACCCTAGGGTTTTGGTGGCCCTTAACAAGAATGTTGTTCTGACCCAAAAGTGCTCCAAAAAATAAACCTGTGTGTGGCCCTGGGAGGGTCGTGGCCCTAAACGTCTGCATTAATGATCATGCCAGCAGCTGGCTCTGCTGGTAGAAATGGGTGAAACATCCTGCGGGTTTTCCATCTTTAGATCCACCCACAGTCACAGCGGCGCACAGCTACGTTAATTACACTGGTTTAATCAAAGCGATGAGCTGCGGAGTCACATGGCTCGGGGGCTTATTAGGATAAGTTTCCCTACAGACCCGATGGCCTTACAGCGCGAGACACGAGCAGCCCTAGCAGACGCTATAGTCCTACAGGATCAGGATTGAGTTACGCTGGGCATTTTGTGGCCATGGGGGATTAGAAGTAATCGAGGAGTCATTGAGCAGACATTGTACATTACATTACATTACATTACAGTCACTTTGCTGATGCTCATATCCAAAGTGATTTATGAAAGTGGAGAACACCAGTGTTATCAGTTTATACGGTTATACAGAAATGCAGTAACGCCAATAAGGCACAGAAGGCCCGTATATAAGCAATGAGTGCAGAGTTAACCAAACAAACCAACAATTTGTGCGGCAAACAAAGGAAAATGCCGCTAGCTGACCTATATTTACAGAGCTAACATTATTGTCCCAAATAGAAATCAAAAAAGAAAGAGAATAGCTAAAGCATTGTAGCTCTCTAGTGCCAAATAGCCCAGCTCTAGCCAGTAGCAAATGCTGATCTTGTGGACTACAGTCCAGTAGGTGCTTGTCTGCATACTGTATCTATAGAGTATATATCATCATGGTAAATCATGATTTAATTGTAACCATTACTCATAATAATGTAAGCCTGGATTTTGAAATGAAAAGAATGAGACAGGTCTGTGGTAGTGTTGTAATTAACTGCGTAAAAAAAACATTATTAATTAATTATATGGCATATTGAATAGAGACACATTAAAAAGCTCAATTCTCCATAGTTCGGCCTTAGGGTTACTGTATCTGTGATGCGGACTCAAACCTCCCGGCTTGCAATTCACCACAGTTCACCTCACTGACTTATCAGACCTGCGGAAATGGGTTAAGTGGCTCGATCCAGTCAAGCAGATGAATGGTTGACAGTTGAGTATTCAGTAGGATGAAGGGGAATTGTGGGTAATTGAATCCACCGGAACGTCGAGCCTCGCTGATGTGTTGCCTCGGTTATAGGGGCCTGAATGCCAGTCAGGACGGCCATGGGTGGATGGTGGCGGCGATCTGTCCCTCCAACAACCCCCTCTGCAGGATATCCTGTGACCTTTGTATGACCCCTGAGCGTAACATCCCGTTGGCCACAAAACCAACGTAAAATGATACCAAATTCCCACACTGCATTCCTTCCTGGCATGTAAATTATCTAATGATGGAACATACTGAACTGACAATCCATCCTGTTGGGCTTTGTTGGGTTTAAGGCTCCATGGGGCAGTCGCAATAGCAGGGAATTCACATTAACCATAATCCAGGGGTAGGCTATGTCAATGAAACAAATCTAATTAGATGACATGGGTCGTTTCGTAATTTTAAGTTCATAATCTACAGAACAGTAACTGAGCGTAGCTTTTATAACACATGAGGATGAGTGTTTTAATTAGCAAGTTCAATAGGAACCGTAAACACATGACATTCGTACAGATGTAAACCAAAAAAAGATAATACTCCTGCAACTGGTGTAGTACTGGCTCTTGGCCTAAGGGTACCTGTGAATAAAGAGATATTTATTCTCAACGGGTTTCACCTGGTGAAGTAAAGGATAAATAAACACTGAACACATATATAATGAAGATGGCATTTTTATCTGACAAGTCCCCATGCTATAAAATCAGAAGTTACACAAACAGAGCAAGCCAGCTCTGTTCCTGGAAGATTTCTGTCTGATACTGCTAACACTGTAAAGAGGAGAAGGAAGTTAAATGACCTCCAGCCGGTTTAGCTCTGATGGGTATCCAGACCATATTGAGGTACAGAGACCCTCTACCAGTGCAGAAGATATACTTTACGTGGGAAGTAATGTAAACACTACAGAAACCATGGAAACGCGAGGTGTAGCTGAAGCCAGGCTAGTGTAAACATTCTGTAAAACCTTTCACACTGTTCTGTGGCTGATTATATCACATTTCTACTTTTGTACAGACACCAGGAGGACCCAAACTGAAAAATTAACCACCACGCAAGTAAAAATAAAATGCACATATATCTTCCCTACATATACCATGGGATTATTACAAATCACAAATGTGTTCATGCTTGATGCCCGACCTTTCTGTAAGTGGTAGACAGATCTATTTGAACTTGTCATGTTTTTATTCCAGGCAGTTGCTTGCTGTCTCTTAATTTATATTCGTAGGCCATACATATTTAATCAGTAAGAACAGTGCTGACTGCTTAAGCATTAAAAGTTCCACACTCTCAACGCACAGAGCTAATAGGATCTGAGAGATGAAGGATGATAAAGGATAAAGGTTTACACAATTATGAAGACCTTCCTGGCATGTCTTATACCTGTCTCTGGGTCGTCATGTGAGATCACTGCTTAGCTGTTGTTGTCACTGTGTTACACCAACACTCATTTAGCCTCAGCTGTGCATGTGGAGTCAACAAATTAAACCAGACCGCTATTGATTCCATGCCTGTAGGCAGTACATATGTTATGACAGTTACTTGACTCCACTGTGTAAGCACTCTGTGATTCTCATATGTTATTTCCCTACTGGAATCCCATTTGATGGATTATCTATAGGATATTGGGATGGCAGGGTTGGGCTTTGCAACCTTGTTCCCCAGCAACAATGTCAAAAGTACAAAATAATTTTGCAGACAGTGTTGTTGATACAGTGTAGGGTAAATGGCTATTCGTGATAGCCAGAAAGGGTTTTGTTTTTACATTATAGTAATCAAACTTTAGTCTGACCTTGCCTTGATTGACGTTCATGTATGACTGTAGGGCTAGTTGGGTCACTTAATAAGAGATGGCTCTATGATCAGAACCAGGCAACTCCAGAATCCATCACTGCCAGTTCTGTAACTATGGGAACCACCGCTGCTTTTAGGGAAATAGTTGGCCTCACCCATTAGTTCATCAGTGTGTATGTTGAATAAGAGGGGAAGCCTCCCCGTTATTGTTTATCTGCTTACAAAGGGCCCATACAAAGCCTAAACTAATGGCCTTACAGAAAGGCCGTACTTTTTACACAGCTTGTCCATCTTTACAAGTAAAATGGGTAACTTAAACGTGTGACAGTAGGGTTGTGACTGTGCATTCGGTATAAAATCTCTCATTGTGTTTGAGAATCAAGATGAGGATGCTACACCAGTCAGCATCGACAAGAAATTTGCCAGCAAAGGCTCATGAGTCAGCCATTTCATGTGAAATTATCCAAAGGGCACTGCGACCCTTTGATATTTTGGTGGTACATCTTTCCTTTGCGACAGAAATCACCCCGAAGCCAAGCCATTTTACCGTACTGGCAGTCTGGGCAGTTTTTTGTGTGTGTGTCAAACTCACATTTGTATTCCATCAGAGAGACATGTTTAATTGGAGTATCGTCTCAAGAGGTATTTAATTAACCCTTGTCAGTTAATGGTACCTGTACACATTTTATATGCAGATGGTATTTGCTTGTGAGGTTAGAGAGCACGGTGTTCAGTCGCTCTTGCTTCCCAGAGGGATAGTTTCTTGTCTCGTTTTGGATTTAGCGGCATTTGCTGACGCCGTCGTTTGTTAGCAATTCGTTTACATCTCGTGTCTGGTTTTTGAGGTGGCAGGTTAATGAAAAGACGTGCCCTGGACACTGTGTTAATCCCTCTAGGGCGGTGGGCGTGACGGGTGAGTGTCGCTGGGGCCGCCAAACTGAGCGCGCGCGGGGTCCGGCTCCGTTTGAGGCGGGGAGGGGCTGGTGGCGGCTCTGTTTTAGGGATGCGCTAGCCACTGCTGCTGCTGCTGTTGGCAGGGCTCTGCAATGCAGCAGAGCTGCGATTGAGGCAGCCACCGGAGTGGAACTCTATGGTGTGGGAGGGAGAGAGTGGGGGAGGAGGGGGAGGAGTAGGCTACAGTAGCACTATATTCATCTTCATTTTTATCGCGTAAGGGATGTACTGTACCTTAGGCAACCCTCAAAACAGGCAAGACCTTCTGAGACAATCCATAATTCAGTGTGTTATGAAACATGACTGCCGACTGGGATCAAGGCTTTCAAAGCACAGTTAGCCCACAGAAACGTAGCCATTGTGCAGCATTGCAGATTTTGATGCTCGTTGCACGTCATTTCTGCTTTTGTTATTTGTTTATTAATGTTTATGTATTAAATAATTGATAATTTTGGAGCTTTGTTATTGAGGTGTTATTAAGGCATCACAGATGACTAGCCTGTAGGGAGCTTCATGCTATTACTGTTCATTGGGTGTATGCTGCATGTCTTTGAACTGATACATCCCTGCTACTCGAATCACGGTCCTCGAGGCCCGAGAACTGCTGGTATTGTACACCCTTTACCTGGGGAGTCAGGTGTGAAGACAGTCTGGCCAATCAGTAGCATTAATTGTTCAGTTTATTACCTGGGAGTAAAGAAAACCATGCAAGGCCGGATTTGTATTCGAGGGCCAGATTTGAGTATCCATGTAGTGCACTGCCTGGCCAAAAAAAAAAGTCGCCGTTGCACCCGTCATGCATAGTGCCCACTGTACAAGCCTCTGGAGGCAGTGTTATAATCTGGGGTTGCTACAATACGTCAGGTCTAGGCTCACAATGTTATACAGCAATAAAATGAAGTCAGCTGAGTACCTGAATGTGCTGAATGACCAGGTTATCCCATCAATGGGCATATTCCAGGACGACAATGCCAAGATTCATCGGGCTCAAATTGTGAAAGAGTGGTTCAGCGAGCATGAGGAATCATTTGCACACGAGAATTTACCAGAGTTCTGACCTTAACCCCATTGAAAGTCTTTGGGATGTGCTGGAGAAGACTTTACGTCAATACAAGATCTCGGCCAAAAATGAATGCAACTCTGGACGGAAATAAATGTTGTGACGTTGCATAAGGTTGTCGAAACCACAACGAATGCGCGCCATAATCAAAACTAAAGGCCAGTCCAACGAAATATTAGAGTGTGTGACTTTTTTTTGGCCGGGCAGTGTACATGCATAGCATACAGGCTTATGCACACAAAGCATAACAGCAGCTGCAGAGCAGGTGAAGCCCAAGGTGCTGGTTGCAAGGTGCGTGTTGCAGCGGCCTGAATCGACAGACTACAGAGGAAGCCCAGTTAGACAAACAACCCCAAATCTGTGGCAGCAGATAGGTCACATGACCAACTGTCTGCCCAGCAGAGCTGGAAGAGGAGGGAGAGCTGGAGGAGGAGGGAGACTGTGTGGTCATGTAAGCCCCCTTAATTTTCCCCTTAAGGGACGAGTTTGGAGCGATTGGACTGACAAGCTTCAATTTTATACAGAAACAAGACTCCTTTTTTTCTCCTCTGCAATCTCTGGAAAAAGGGCAAGAGCTGTCACTCCCATCCGCACAGCGAGCAGGTCAGCCAATCACAGACAGGCAGCGGCAACAGCCACCACCATCTTTCGACCAACACGGTAAAATGTTCAGTGTTAAATCAACTCTCACGGAGTTCATACGAGTCCACTATGGCCAGAGCAGACTCAGATAAACTCTGTAAGAGTTGAATTAACACCGCTGGACATTTTACTGTGAATGGCGTGCTGTTCTGTAGCGACTGTAACTACAGATTCATAGCTGTACTGCATTAGTTAATAGCGTCTTGCTTGTACGTTATAGCAAAGTCATGATTTTAAGTAATTTAGATTTTGAGTTTGTATGAAATGGACCCGGTTGAATCTGAATGCGTATTTCTGTATATAACATTCCTTTAATATAAACACCCTAAGGTGTTAAATATACACCAGCAGTTAAATTTGCACCAGCATTTTTGCTGAGTGTGATCCCAGTTTTACAGTAAGCCATACAGTAGTGACCCCATCCAAGCCATGAAAAAGCTCCCACACCCAACGTGCTCCTGTGAAACCCCAGTTGAATGAAGTTATGAATCCTGTGCAGTGTAAGCAATGGACAATACCCTGTCCTGGGTAGGAGGTTGAGCTGAGTGTGTATAATAGCAGGGGTTATTTGAGGAATTTATGTCCTTGGTCACCCTTATACAGTTCCTCTGTTCTGTCTGATAATAATAATTCTCTCCCCTCTCCCATTGTCAGGATCATGGGGCTGGACTGTCCTCCTGGGTGGGCTGTCTTGCGCCTTTCCCCTCTCCCAGAGTCTGTGGGTGACATTCTAGCACAGTAGAGCTCAGGGAAGCATAATGATTGACCCAATTATGGAGGAGCCAAAATGGAGGGCGGTGTGGTGGTGGGGGGGGGCGGGGGGTGGTGCTCAGCTGGCTGGAATTCGCTGGAGCCCTACAGCCACACTGCCACGCCTAATGAAAATGATAACTTCATAATAATTTAATTTAAAGAGTACATATTACACCTTGGGCTCCCGGTTGCCATGCCAACCCCCCCCCCCCCCCCCCCAAAGACGGGCACGTAGCTGAGCCCCGGTGCCATTTGGTTTGTGTTTAGACTGGCACCCCACAGGTCGCCCTATGGTGTCGGTGGCTTCAGAGTGATGCGAGGAGACAGCCAGTCAGAGTCATTAGCTCACATTCACAGTCCTGTTCCCAGGCTGCATCTGGGCAGCTCATGCAAGTCATGGAACCTCAAGGAATTGCTATTTAGATCAAGCGGGGTAAGCCTATATTAAGTAGGAATTTTATGTTGTGTTTAATTTATCATTCGCTTATTATGTCGTTCCCTGTTGGGAGGGAGCAATCGCTGGGCTGGCGTGACTTCCGAGGGTTCTCAGCTGGTTTACCATAGAAATTAAAAGATTAACATTGGCCCCATTTAAAAAAAATCACGTTTTAATCCTCAGAAAATATACGTGGATGGTGATTGGTGTTTCTTTGAATCTGATGAGTTGTGGCATGCTTCGAATGCCTTATGGAGAAGATGGAGAAAGAGGCTTGTGGGAAAGAAGGTTGTTTTAATTATTATTATTATTATTTTATTTTATTGTATTTTTTGGGGGGGGGCAGAAGAAAGAAAATTCCTTCAGTAGAAAATTCCAGTCTCCTTAAAACTCTACTTAGTTTGGGTGTAGATATCTATCACAGCAGGAACATCAAAGTTTGAGGTTGTGCCCAGATCATACAGCAGCTGTCCCCTTAGATCTCCCAGCCCTGATTCTTTTCACAAACCTGGGGACCTTTCTCGTTCCGCCAGCCAAAGAAATGTCAAAATGTCAGCCAGGTGGAATGATTGGTTTTTTTGCACTGGGCCTTGGGATTGGCTAAATGAAATGCGATTAGCAGCACCTCCCCTTGACAGCTATGTGTGGTGTGTTGCAGTAACTGCGAAAGCAGGTTTTTTTTTCAAATGAGGCGTTTCTATACATCAAGCTCGCCACACTGTTTTATAACCCTGTCCCGGCACGATTCTGTCTAAACGGTCCTTATTCCCCCATTCTGCCTGTGTACTGTTAAAATGGATCACACAGCTTTGCTGCTATAAATTAAACTAACACTTTACAATAAGGGCACACTAATTAACATTAATGAATGCAGCGGTAAAATTAATTAACAGTTAGTTAACATGTTTATTAAGGTTTCTGAATGTTAACTAAGTTCAGCAAATACATTAATTATATAATATATGTATTAATGTAATGCAAATTAATTATATATAACAAGCATTCATTATATAATAATAATAATAATAATAATAATAATAATAATAAAGATAAATTTTACAACAGTGAAGTCAAAACTCATAAACAATAGAGGCAACTAAATGAATGATTGTCAAATACAAATAGAGAAACTAATCCAAGTAAGGGGAACTAAATGAGATTCAGAAGAAGAAAGGGGTTAAATCACTTTTTAAATGTTTTAAAAACATGGTTGTTTAAAAGGAACTGAAGAATAGATAATGTCCGTGCAGCTCTACTGTCCTATTGCAATTCATTCTTGAAGTGCAGGGCCCTGCACATAAAAGACACAAGTATCTTTGATTGTGCTTAGGTCATGTGACACAGGCCTTTGATTGTGCTTAGGTCATGTGACACAGGCCTTTGATTGTGCTTAGGTCATGTGACACAGGCCTTCTGGTGTTCTGAGGGCCAAGGTTCCACAGCGTCAGACATAATATATTACAATTTAGCTGGAGGGAATTGTGCTTTCACCATCGACAAAGAGCACATAATTGTCTCGGCTGTCAAATACTGTTTATCGTATCATCTTAATGCATTATGCTTCTGAATAATGATATGGCTGAGCACATCAAGCATGGAAATTTATAACACGTTTGGTACTATGATAAATAACCTGGGTCTCCAGAGGGAATAGAAGCAGAAATGGAATTTCTGCTATTTTTATCAGAAAGGTATCATCATAAGATAAACTTTCTCTAAAGCTTAAGTAAGAGAAAGATTGTTTATAAATGGGCCAGCAATGGCTAATAACATTGGCAAAGATTCTTGAGTAGGGATTGACGCAAATCGGAAATTATGGGAAATAACGAGAAGTCAAACTGACAGGATTAAGATAAAAAAAAAAATATATATTCTAAAATATTACAGCTTGCTTATTTAGCCCTTATGTGACTTCATCTAAACATAGTTATTGTATATTGGCTTTGATTGGTACATCCAGCCGACAGATCAGCCTTATAGACTCGACTGGTTAGCAATAGCACTGCCCTATGCTTCCTGCAGACCATAAGTGTATAATGGTTCCATGATCACCATACAGCTTCCTGTTGTCTTTCGACATACAAAAGCCTCATTCTTCAGAGCTCCAGGGACTGCTGTGCCATTGATATCACCACTGAATGAGGCTGCCGGTAGTTGCGCTGCGAAGCTCTGTGTGGTATCCAGGCCTTGATCAAGAAGCAGCTTTCATACATGCCCATTCCTCACAGTGAGGCTGTGTTGTGTCCTGAATGGAGATGCTGGATGGAGTATACGATGATAGGATGGTAGATATGACCCAGGGGTAAACACATGGCGGAGGCGGTCACTTTTTAAGGGGATTTGACAGGGTGGGCAGGGGTATGTGGGTGTGGCCAAACTGTGGGGGCACCATGACAATGAGCATGTTTGCTGTTGGAGGGAGGGGCAGGGGCGTGGTCAACTTGAGAGCAGATTTACAGAAAGAAAGATAGAAAGAAAGAATGGGTCATAAAGCGCGTTTTAAAACAGCTGTTTGATTATTTTCTTGATTAAACCATGACTTCAGATGTAATAATAATAATCAATGAGATTAGGCTTTATATTTATTTATATAATAAAGTGATGGGAACAGGTGCATGGGATCAAGCCATTGGTTAGACCCTGATGATGTCATTATCGCTTACTTTGGTGGGCTTTAGTGGCTTAGCTAAGCAACAGCGCTAAGCTACTGTCCAGCAGAGCTGCTTGGTTCCAATTCTTTTTGTTGTTTGTCTCTGGGCTAAAATCTATTCCTAAAAGAAAGTAAAAGATTACGCATTGCAGTAGCAGCTGTGTACTGCGAAAAGCACGAAACCCAGAAATCAACATCGGGGGCCCGTCTCTGGCCTGTGCTACCTTGACCGTATGTTTGCTTGCGAATGTAAATCACTCCGCCCTCAGGCGGCGTAAATGCACCTCTGCACAATACTCTGTGGATTTCGCTTTGATTATTACTGTGTGAACTTTTAGATGGTTTGCTTTTTCTCCACTGGGTTTTTATTTTTCTCCCAGTGATGCTTTCCATCTCTGAGTGCTGTGGTCATAAGCTCAGGGTGGCCCATGAAATATTCATATGGTGGTGTATGGCCTACATTCCCACACACGCACGCACGCACGCACGCACGCACGCACACACACACACACACACACGCTGCGGTCGGCTGAACACTGGCCAGGAACACTTCTGCACCCCTGCCAAAATATCACCTGCCCAAAATCTGGGCACATTTCTTCAGATCCGTCACACGGCCATTTGCCAGTCAGCTGCCTAAGAAAAAGGCTCCAGAATCAATAATGACACATTATTATTAATAATTATAATTAAGCTGCTCATGATGGAGCAAGAAGGGAACGATAAAGAAAGGTTATAGAGCAAATGTGACATAATTAGATTTATGAATTAGTTCATTTATATATTTTTTCTTGAAAATCCCTGTTTAAGTGAAACATTGTCTAGTACTCCAGCATTGTGGCCTGTGTAGTCACCTGCATGTCATTTATTTATATTACATTTTGGCATTTAGCAGCTGCTTTTATCCAGTGTGACGTACACAGAAAACATTTTTTTACATAGTATCAATTTATATAGCTGGATATTTATACTGAATTAAAATCAGGTTAAGTACCTTGCTCAAGTGTGTAATAGCAATATCCCAGCTGTGAACTGAATCAATAACCTTTCAGTTACAAGCCCAGTTCACCAACCATAATACTACACTGCTGCCATTTATTGGTTGAATCAGATCAGTTTGCGTTTCAATAGTGGCACTGTTGTCTATGCTGTACTTGGACTCTTTTAATTGTACATGGTATTCCAGTTCACACCGTATAGTTGACTTGCATTACTAGTTTTTCTACTCTATTGCAATGCTCAGGGGTATAAGCAGACAATATATGATGTATCTATGACGGGTATAAGACAAATAGAAGAGCAATATAACCAAGATCCCAATGAAATACTTTCTTGTGTCTAAAATGCTGATCCCAGCTGTGAATCTCAGATATATTACATTTGGTATAAGATGTGAAGGGGCTGCCACCACAGCCAAACAGTTTTTTTTTGTTTGTTGTTTTTTTGTGTGCAAATGGCAGAACTGTCACAAGGGACAAGACAGAGTCAATGGAACCCTGACCTTCCAGTGACTGAGTAGAATCGCGCTGAATATTTAAACGGGCTAAAAGAACAACTGAAGCCGAACTGCAGTGTCTGAAGTAGGTGTAGCGTTAACATGAACTTTTGAAATACTTATTTCATGAATAATGCAGCGGGCGGGAGGATTTCTGGGGCTGCAGAAGAATGCATGCTCTATGCTGCAGAGTGTGTCTCCGTGATCAAAGAACAGGGAATGCAGCAAAGCTATTTGAAGGGGGATTAGTTCGTTTCTGGCGTGAAATTTACGGTAGGGTAATTTCCCTTACAAGACAGGAAGCAAGAAGGAGATATTGTAGGCAAATTGTGGAGGCAGGCATTTTTAAAACATTAAACCACACAACTAAGCCCATTCTAGAGAATAGATGGGTCAGAGGCTAACAAAGTTAGCATAGCACATCTCTTCTCACTATTTCATTTTGTTTAACTTTTAGCCCTCTAAAAGGACAGGACATTAGCACAGGCGTTTTGAAGGTGTTAGCGGTGTTATAGTTTATTTAAATTGCATTGCAGCAGATGGTCTGATGCAAGACGACCTTCACGGCTCACACTTCACACATTGTCCCTTTACACAACTGGAATTTTACAAGTTAGTCACGTTATTTTCTGCTTTGGCCTCACCATCAATATCCCAACAAGGATTAGAACCTGCAACCTTCCATAAACAAGTGGGGTTTCTTAAACATTTCACTACACTTCCAAACCAATTCTGCATACAACCACAGAAGAAGAAAACAGAAAATCCCATTTGACACTATATTAGTGAGTAAATTAAATACCTTCAGCAGACGAAGGTCGTCAGTGGAGAGCACAATTTGCACTATACTTGCTGCAGGGCTATGGAATCTTCCATCGATTGGGGTGCAGTTATATAATTTAGCGCATCTTGTGGTCATCGCAATGTCCCACTACCAGTGAATACCGTGGGCCCACCGTTCTGCTCAGGCGCTCTGAGTCACTAACGGCCTGCTGTTTGAAAAATAATAACCGCCATCCATTTGCTATACAATTTGAATATGGAATGAATATTGTAGGAACATAATTTATACCCCCCCCCCCCCCCCCCCCCCCCCCCCATTTTAACTGCAACCATTGTTGTGGAAAGCATAGGAACATAACCCATGTATTTCCATTAAAAAAGATGATGTTTTGGTATACACCGCATGACCAATCCCTAAAATGGCCAAAACAATGGGTAATATTCATATTCTACCTGGTGACCTAAGCTTTATCCCCTTTCCTTACATGGGGGCATGTGGCATTAGGCAGAAAAGCATTCTGTGGAACAGGGGTTGATCAATTCTAAATGTTCCATGGTAGCATTTCTACCACCACACCCATTGATCTTCATGTCAAATGACCTCACATATCATTACTTGCTTAGTGCATACCATCCCATCCAGAGTGACTTATTGAGGTTACGTTTGACATCCTTATCTTTACACATTTATACAGCTGGGGATTTATCGAATACCCGAGCTAAGTTTGCCAGAGGATGTTGTAACCTTCCGTCCGCGAATTGACTCTGTTTGCCGCGCTGCCACCTTAGATTCATCTAGTTCGGCGGTTATCTCTTTCGCCACCCAATCGCCTCATTCAGGTCAATATTCCTTTTAGTTCCGTCACCCCCCGGGGGTTCTAGAATCCCAGTAGCTTTCATGTTGCGTTGAGAAAAGTCGAGCACCGCCGCGCCCATCAGTTTGTTCCGATGAGAAATACCCCGTTCACACTGATTCCCGCTGGTTGGTTTGCTCACCGCTGTTTTCGGGCCTCCTCCTTTCCAGTCCGTTCAGTGCATATCAACGTGCCCCCTACCGAAACGGAACAAAACAAACAGGTTTGAAAAGTAGACGGCCTGCCCGCATCGAACAGAATAAAGTGTCATTTAAAATCACAGGAGTCAAATGTGTAAATAATTCATGCATGCCTGGTCCCAGCTCCGCTTTGCTATCAAGCTGTCCTAGGAATATACTGTACCTGCATTCTCAGGGAAAAAAAAGGTACGAAAAGTACCTAAAAAGGTACAAACGCTTGTCACTGGAATGGTACCCTATAAGTACATAAAATTGTACCCCTTGCCAGCAATACATAATTAATTTGTAAATTTTTTTTGCTTAAAAAGCAAAAGTAGTAGTATTGTACTTTCAGGGTACATTTGAGAAATGTGTTCCTTAAATAAGAAAAATGTACCTCCACTGTACCTTTATTTTTGAGATTGTGTACATCTACTGATTACAACAAGTTACAAAGTGCTATCAGCCATTGTTCCAGTGCGCAGGATTCTGTCACTACCTGTGTATACCACACCTGCTCCTCTGCACAAGTTGAAAAGGAAAATATATTTTGGCAATCCACCCACAATTTTCAGTACTTCAGTATTTCTTTTGGTACTGTTTGAGTGCCTTGAAGTGAATCACATGGTTGAGCTGATCAGGCTCTGGCTCAGGTATCTGTCAGCTTTCAAAGCTGTTTTTACCTGGCCTTGTCAAGCAAATCACCTGCACGTGCTCCGTGATATCTCTGTCTAATTTAGTTTGATTCAAAAAAATCACAGGGTACACAAAGCAGTAACAGTGTTTCTGTGAAGCTTTAACCTTGTGGCAATGTTGATGGAAAGCAACCCTAATGTGCTTAGACAGACTAAATCCTTGAATGTGGAGAGGAATTTTAACAGCAGGTTAGTGCTTATGGCAGTGTGTTAGGTCTGAGAGAAGTTCTTCGGGGATCCGTAAAAAGAATGATCGAGTGTTTATGCCACAGCTTCATAACCTTAACGGAGGGGAATAAATTGTAACATTTGTTCAAAGTGCAAAGTACAAATATAGAGTTGTAACCAATCATTTACAATAAGACCTACTGCTATTCTAAACTGGCAATTTAGTATTCTTGGTGTCTGCATGCATTCTGGGTAGAGTAGTATTATTGTACAAAGCAGATGTAAAATAACAGGAATGGCCTACATTTCACTGTCAATGTCTTTTGCTTAAGGCTCGTAAGCACCCGAGGCTGACATATCCCTCCATCACCAGGAATTAAGTATTCTTGGTGTCTGCATGCATCTTTAGTAGAGTATTATTGCAATTATATAAGTATATAAGTCAACAATGTAAAATAATTAGAATGATCATGTCCCTTTATGTCCCCCATCCCCGCCCTATCTCAGCAGAAAGGAGTGCCCACCCGCTGCCCCAGTCGAGATGGCAGATGGACGGCAGCCCCAGGACACAGCGGGTCCACAGTGGGTTCCCCCAGGAGCCCAGGGTCCAGCGCCCCCTGCTGCCCACAGCGAGAACGGCTACTCCGCTTACAGAAGCTGCCAGCCCGGCGAAGGACACGCCTCCGGCTCTGGCTCCGCCTCCTTCTCCGCCACCAAAGAGAACGGCTTCAACGGGGACCTGTCTGGCGGGCACGCCGTGACAGCCGGTAAGAACGCAAACTTGAACCCCCACCTCCCACACCCCATCCCCAAGCACCGAGTGCTGTGGCCCCATTTTACTTTAAGGCAACAGCAGTCTGTCTCTGAGCTAGCAATATTCATTTGCATTGCATTAACTTACTAACGTGCATGAACTGTTTATATCAGGATTAAGTCACTTGACTCGCTTATTGTTTAATAATACTTCTGGGTGAAAAAATCCTCTTGAATAAATAGGTTTGCCTTTTTAAATTAATTGTGTCGATGCAGAAAAAATATGCATTTGAAAAGCAAAGCCCTTGAACTTGTGTAGGTTTAAAATCCCTCAATTCGACTTTGACGATGAAGTCCGACTTCTTGACGGCCGTATAAATGCTAATGACCTCCGCACAGGTCTTTGTCAACAACTTTCAATCAAGCAGCGCACGTTAGTACTGTAGCACTGATTAGTACTGTAACATTACAGCTCTGCAGCACGTAGCATTAATCCCGAGCGTGTCTGTGGGGAAGGGAGGTTCAGCTTCTTTATTCATTAGCAGCAGAAGCGGGGATTAGCAGCGCTAATATAAATAAGCCGTCGCTGCTGCCAGCTGAATCATTGATGGCACCTGTGTGCTCTCCGTCCTCATTGGCTGTGTCAGGAGGCAAAAGGATACAGTATCTCCAAATCACAGCAGTCCTCCCTGAGCTCACACGTATGTGTAGTGACTGAGGCCATCCAAAATAGGAACATGCATATGTCATAAAAACATGCATATACGGCCTAATGATCTGTGAGATCAACATGACCTTTTATCATTCTTTTATAAGATAAGCAGTGCAAACACTTATGTTATCTGCTACATATGTATGTAGCCGCTAGAGAAAAACAGGAATCAACTGCTTGAAGTTTTATTATTATTCATTAAACCTTTTTCCTCAGAATTTAGGGATTGCTGTGATTATTTGTTGTTTCTTGTTTTCACCCTTGATTTGACGCCATCGTGTAATGCCATGCCAGGTAAATACTTGAATTTCAATGTAAAATACTTAAATTGAATAGAAATTGAGATATTGTGCATTGCAGGGAGAGCAGAGCGAGGATGGGGGGGATGGGAGGGGAGATCAGGTGGACAGAAAAAACAGACAGACAGGGAAAGAGTAGAGAGAGAACAAGACAGACAGACAGACAGAATCAGGAAGTTTAATACGTGGCCCACTGGAGCTATTGTTGTCTGTCACTCCATTCAATAGCATGGAGAGATCTTTTGAATTCATCATTAATGCATAACTATGGGTTTCACTGTCTTTCCCTTCAGTCATCTCCTCAAGTGAGCGTGCGCCTCTTTTGTTTTTGCAGACAGCAATAGCAGTCCCCACTAATCACGCTGCCATCTCCTTTTCAGGAGTCCATTCATTTAGAAAATAATCATAATGCCCCTTTAGTAATACATCTATTGAGAAGGATAAGACTAGACATTACATGACTCCCTCCCTCATGTCTATTGAAATGATTGCCTTTTGATTTTTGCAAGATAAATGTAGACGTTGGAATGCGCCGTGCCATGAAAACAAAATGGAAGAGTGAGAAACGCAGTGGTTTCCGTGGTAATTAAAGGATGGGGTCCCTCTCTCCCCAATCGGTGATAGCATTGCGCAGGGCAACAGCCTCGCTCCAGCGTTGCCGGGGCAACCGCTCCTCCAGAATTTGATGCATGGAACCTTTTTTTGTTCCAGCATCCCTGCAATCGTGTACCATTTGAATGTGAAGGTCCTCCTGCCACACAATTAAAACACCATTAGCTTTGTCTCCGTCTGATCGACCGCCCCTTTCTCTTCTGGAAGTCCATTAAGCATTGAATACGTCGATTAGCCATGTAGCATTATAGCGCTTTTTCTGTGTAAATCACAAAACCAAAGCATCACACTGTATTAAGGATTTGGTTTGGCTCATGCGTGTGGCCTTTAATTTCATTATTCAATCCTTCTCAGTGGAAGCATTGATCACACTTTCTAAATATTAGCTCTCAAAGGTTTTCCACAGACAGTTTAAACTGTGGATCACACTAGATATTAGCAAATAGACTTTAGAGATTGCCTTAACTTTTAGTTAGATAGATTTTACTTTGTGCAAATAAAGCAATGCCATTGGTATTAATTAGCATGCAGCATAAAATATTATATCTGTAGCTTACGTCTACTCACATATTATCCATTTTCAAAGTTGGATATTTTTGGAAGAGCCATTGAGTATCCAATAAATGTATTACTCATGGGTATATTCAACGGTTTTCTTTATGGGGAAATTGTTTTGCAGTCCCCCAATTCGAAGGTACTGTGCTTTCTGTAAGGCCAGAATGACAAGCAGAGCACTGTCTGCCATGATGGACATTCTTCACGGCCATTTTACATTTTAGAATCCCTGCAGATGCTCTGTAGCCTTGTATTAGTTCATTGCCTCTTTTCTTTGTGTTGACAAAAAGTAAAAATGTTGCACAGGGTGAAAATAGACTCGAACTGTGGACAAGGCAGTGAAATGCTCCATGTCTGTGGTTGATGGAGATGTCCATTTTGAATTTACCAGAGCACTCCTGGTTCTTTCCTCACAAATGTATTCAGAAGTCTGTACACACATGCACACGCACGGACACACACACACACACACACACACACACACGAGTGGCCTGCCTCTGCATGACAAATAGTGGCTCTCATCTCTTGTTTATATTGTTGTCAAGTATATGTCAAGTATATGAATCAGCACACACACTAACAGTCCAGAGCACATAGCACATCCGCAGTCCTCCAGCCTGTGTACCACACATCCCACAAGCCCCCACTGCAGTCTGCAGGCAACAAAACACAACGAATCAACAACTTTCCTTGTTAATGACAGTGGTTGGGCATTAGCAGTATAAAGTAGCGCCGTTGAAGGCTAACGGGCCAGGTCCATGGGTACTGAGGTCCTGGGTGTGGCCAGAACACTCTAGAAAGAGCCAAAAAGAGCCTCCTCACGCTGAGATTGAGAAACTGAGAGAGGGAGAGGAGGGCGACGGGGGGAGGGGTACGCGCGGCATCGTGTTGCCATGGTAATGGCCCCGCTCCCCCCCCCCCCCCCGCAGAGCAGCCTCGCCGGCTCGCCGATTTGCCCTCTGCGTGTCTGTTTGAGCCGGAGTGTGTCACTCCCCTCTGGACCGTAGGCTCTCTCTCTCTCTGCCGGGATGCCATCATACGTCCGCCGCTCCGGCAGCCATGCCTGCGCGCCTTTCTCTTCAGATATTCCGGTCCTTTCTTTTTTTTAGGGAGCTGCTGTGTATTAGAATGGCACAGGTTGGGGTGAGTGGTTTATGTGCATCCAGCCTGCTGCATTGCAGATTACAGAACGACGGGAACCTCGTGTCTGCGATGGGACTTTCTGTACCCTTTTAATCCATTCATCAAATTTACAGTCATGAGGTTTTTTTTTTTTTTACTGTTAATTTGGCTCATCATGTCAGAATATTTAAACATCATTTTATATAGTTTCACTTCTAGGATCATATTATTGGCCTAAAAGGAAATGCCTTTTCTTCACCCAGTTTGATGGCAGGTGCTTTATTTTAGAGGGTCTTTGAGATGACGCTGGTGGTGTTGAATGCAGTGTTTTGCTGTGATTGTGTGATGCAGGTACTCTTATCTCTGTAGACGCCTCCTTTGTGTTCAGCAGGCTGGTACTTATCCTAACCTCCTTCTGCTAACAATGCCCCTGACTCTCCCTGCACTCTTCCTATGTGTGTGTGTGTGTGTGTGTGTGTTCGAGAGCACGTATTTGTAATTTCATCTAATAACATTTGTAAAATTATGTGATGCCCAGTAATATGTGTACAAATGTGTGTATGACTATGCAGAAACCGTGTAGCAGAAAAAATAAACTGTGTGTGTGTGGGGGGGAGGGGGGGGTTACTGCTGGAATGAATCTGTCGAATCTGCCCCCTGACGATGACGGATTAGGCCCCTGTCGAGCGGTTGGTTTACGGACGCAGGTTTTTGTTTGTCTGCGACGGGAGTTTATTTGCAGCCAGAGCACATCAGCACAGTCTGGACAGGGTGGAGTCAGGAGGGGTGGGAGGGGGAGGGGGGGGCAAGGGGACACGGCACGCACACCTCAGACTGTAGGCGTGTCTGACTGGGTACGCACACAGCTACAGCTCTGCAGACAGATGCGATAGACGCAGCAGTGATCAAAGGGGGGGGGGGGGGGGATGCAGTCACAATTTTTATGTACAAACGCACTGTTCGGCTGAACAGGGCGAATACCTGCCTGCTGTCCTTCTCTCTTTTGACCTTATATACTCTACTAAGGATTCAGCACCGGCCAAAACGGTTATTAGACAAAGTTGAGCACGTTTTTACTATTTCTCGTGAGTTATTTGACGACAAGCGATTGCGAATTCACACATGCTACAGAGCCGAGGTGTATGAATTAGGTCACACGTTTGTCTTTTTGTGCCCCGCCCAGAGATAGTAAACCAGGTCGTACCACAGAGCCTGTTTAATGCCTTTAATCGATCAACCGAAGTAAGCGTTCTTGTTTGTGAGGAGAAACCGTGGCGAGTGGTTCTGTTTATTCAAGGTAACAGTCTGCATCGCGGCGAGGTTCTTCTCAGTCATTAGAAACAGAGTTAGTTGGGGCCACTCCCTCCTGATTGGTCACTGTCCTCCCCTAAAGCTGTCGTTTCCATGGCGCTGCATCAAGTATGATGCTGTCAGTGCTCCTGGCATCAACGTGGTATCTTTACTTTTGTCTTTAAAGCTTACATGTTCCCCAGTGGGCTTCTAATGTCTGGCGTAGGAACTGATAAAACACAAGGGCCAACAGGTGGAACTGACAGCCGGTACATGAGCACGGGTTTTTGTGATAATTTCACCATATGTCAATTTTAAACTAAAGGCTTTAGGTTAAGACTAGCTACTTACCACCAGGGGATACAGATATCCAGCCCATCTGGTTCGAATCAGTCACCAGTATGAACTTTTTCAGACCTTATAAAGGACATAAAGTATTAAAATAAAATAATTTAGTTTCTCGGACATTTTAAATAGTCAGTTTGTGCAAAGTATGAATTCAGTTCAAATTCGGTATGTAATTCTGAGTAATTTCTGAATCCCCAGCTTTACAGTGACCTGAAATGTATATAGCTCTTGAGAAAGGCATAGCCAAAACGTCAAGCTGTTGCCGATATCTGGCTCTAATGGTGTCAGATGAATGTGTCCAATATAAACCCTTTGGGTATTATTTCGGAGACCCTCCAACCAGTGTGCAATGTGACATTGGCCGGTGGGTTATAGCATCAATGCTCTCAGTATAGCCCTGGTTCTCGTCCGTATCTGTGATCCATATCAGTCGTCACTGGAGCTCCAGGCAGAACCAGTCACGCTCAGATTGGTCAACCCTGCTGAAAAATCCATCTTAAACCAGCCTAAACCGGTCCAGCTGGTTTTAGATGTGTTTTCGACACTTCTAGGTGGTTTTAGCTGGTCGACCGGATGTTCACCAGCTGACCGGCCTACAGTCAGCTGCTCCATCAGTTTAGTCTCCAGCTTACTCTACCATCTTAACCAGCTTTAACCAGCTGTGAACAGCCACACACCAGCTTTAAACCAGCTACAGACCAGCGTTGTCCAGCCATCATCAATGCTCCAGAATAGCCCTGGCCTCTAGGGAAGAAGGAGCTTGTCTATTCAACAGAATAAGCCAAACTGGGATCATGAGAGATGCATACTGGGTCGTTTGAAGTGAACTCTGTCTGGGTGCCATACCAATGATACCTGTACTGAAAGCTTATTAGCCTTATTAGCCTTCTGACCTGAACTGATACAAGAGCCAGTTCAACCATTCCAAAGTCGAAAGATTGTTAAATGTAGAACTAGAGATTAATTGTTTTTAAAATAATTTATAAACATATGTAATAATGTTTTTTCTTTGCCAGCCTAAAATCCACCCATTCTGTATGATTTGCCAGTGCTAAGCACATTTTCCATTTTTTTTCTCTTTTCCTATTTTTTTTTATCCCTTGAATTATGCATTTCCACAGCGGAATGATTGAGCACAAAAGACCAGCTTTAGAGTCCTATTTCTGCTGTTCGATGGGACTTTCAAGCGAGCTCAGGAGCTCATTAGAGCTTTCCAGAACCCTCCCAAAAAGCTTATCTGAGCCACTCTGGACCTGAGCATAGGTAGCAGGGCTGCGAGTGGGGGCGGTTATCTGAGCGCAACAGCCCTGCATTCACTCTCTGCTCTCCATCTCTCCCTTCATAGTGGAAGACCCTGCCAATCTCCCCCCCTCCCCTCCACCGTCTCCATCCGCCGAGCAGTTCGGACCCCTGGAACAAGGTAGGCACCCGAAGGCTACGCTATCGCTCTGCCCGCCCAGCAAAGAGAAGAGAGGAGAGAGTGAGAGAGAGAAAAAAAAGGGAGGTTTAAGGTTTTTGCCACGTGACAAAATTAACGGGAAGCCCCGACTGGCCCCGCCCCCTTTCCCCCGGGCGTCCGTTGCGTCAGACCGAGCCGCTCGGGGAGGGACCGCGGAGCTCTGGCGATGCGCTGGGCACAGATGCATCCTGGGATATGCTGGGTGCTCTAGAGGGACAAGAGGCCGGAACAGGAAGAAATGCGTCCGGGCTTGTTTTTTCATTTGCAGATGTAACAGGAGCCATCCTCTTCCTCTTGCTCTTCCCAGTATTAACAAGATAGCCGTGCTCACATTAACTTAATTACACAGTTCTGGATGCCCCTTGCCCCCACTCCACACATACCTGACCAGGTCACACCTCCAAAGTGCTGGCCTTGCATGATGTAATAAGTGTTACCCCCCCCGCCCCCCGCCACCCCAAACCCTTTTTATCATCTCTGTTCTTGCCACGCCCTTCCCCTTGCCTGTGTATTTTCTAAAAAAGGCCTGCTTTTTACATCTCTTACATGGCTATTTCTGTTTTGCTGTCCCTCATTTTGCATGTTTGATCTTGTCTTGTTGATGTTTCTGTTGTGGCCCTGTCTGCCGAGGTCTAGTCCATATCTGTGTCCAGTCATCTCTGGAGCTCCAGAACCAGCCGGCAGGCAGAACAAGCCACGCTCTGATTGGTCAACCCTGCTGACAATTCCAGCTTAAACCGGCCTAAACTGGTCCAGCTGTTCTCGATATTTCTAGCTGGTTTTATCTGGTCGACCGGCTGTTCACCAGCTAACCAGCCTATAGTCAGCTAGTTCATCAGTTTGGCCACCCGCGTACTCTACCAGGGTAGCCAGCTTTAACCAGGCTTTGACCAGCCACAGACCAGCTTTGGCCAGCTACAGACCAGCCTTGACCAGCCACAGCCCAGCTATGACCAGCTGGAAGTATCTAAAACACATCTTAAACCAGCTTGGAATCCCAGCTGGTCTTACCAGGAATTTTCAGCAGACTTGGGTCTAGTCACTTTATAAATTATTCAGAGATACAAATCTGTCCTTTCACTGTCTACAAATCCTCTGTTGGGTAAATTCACTTCTAATTGATCACCTACTTACCTAACAACTGATTTAACGTTACATTTAATATAAACTTTTTTATCTAAACATATTTTGATTCAACTATTTTAATTTATCCAATTTTTAGAGCCTAGGTTTGTAGTGAGTTTATCAGACACATCTCTCAAAAAAACCTTAATGAAACCAAGGGGCACGGTCACTCAAAGGTGCCAATAAACCAAGTGTCCTGTATTAAGCATCGATATTATGCTATATTGCTATTCAGTGTGAAATTGCGATGATGTCGCAGACACGTTTGGGAGAATGTTACGCCAATCAGTCCTCCCAGTTTCCGAGCATGGCTTGCTCTGCCCTCGACTGCGTATGAGTTTCTGGACGTCGAGCTTGTGTCCATGCGTCCGTCCGTCCGTCCGTCCGTCCGTCCGTCCCGTCTCCTGGGCACAAGCGTGTCTCTCCTGTCTCTCTCTCTCTCTCTTTCTCTCTTTCTCTCTTTCTCCCTTTCTCTCTCTCTCACCCTCTCTATCGGAACCCCCCCCTGCAGTTCTCTTCCTTGTGTCTGTTTGTAGACGTAGGGGACGAGGAGGAGGCGCGCCCTCTCCAACGCTTCCAAAATTCTCGGCAGAGGTGCAAGTTCCTCGCTCCCTCCATCTCGGTGTCTGTGCCCGAGGATGACCCCTCCCACTCCGACGAGGAGTACTTTGAGCACCCCTTGTTCAGCACTGAGTGGATGCGGCGTGGCTATTGCCCCACTGGGCAGGCCGCCGCCTTTAGTCAGATCGAAGGTGAACCGCGCATGGTTCCTGGCCTCTGTTCTTCCTCCTGCTCCGCCCCTCCTTCCTCTCCCTCTCTGTCTCTCCTGTCCGTGTCATGCACGCTCACAATTTTGTATATATAATTTATATTTATTTATTAATGGTCTCCCAAATTGTGGTCAGGTCATTTGGTCATCTTTTGAGCACTGTAGTCCCATGCCATGGACTATAGGCCTACTAAACGAGGTACAAGCCCTGTAGATGCTCATTGCCCACCATAGTTCTTGGACATTGTTCTTGGAGTTAATGAATACACACACACACACACACACACACACACACGCGCACACATATGAACACCGAGGAACATTATTATATTTTTGAAAAATACAGAGACAGACAAATCCTACTGTCCAGGCAGTGCACTCCAAATGACCTACCAAATTTGAAAAAAAAAGCACTGCGCATGATTCCTTAGGGTCATGTGCATTCTCTCTCCCGCATCGATGTCCACTCTCAACGTCTAACTAAGTGGTGTTGCTCCGCTCACTGACCCCCCACACCCTCCCCTACCACCCCCCACCGCCACCACCCCCCCCCCATGCGTCCCACCTGCTGTAGGCCACAGGAAGGCTTTTAGCTCTTTCTCAAAAAGCTGGGGAACAGCATGGTGACAGGGTGACCTTACGAGGAAGCGCCTTGCCCTCCGTAACTGGGTGCGAGACACTGAAGGAAACGCGATTGGACACACGCTGCGCAGCAGAATCCCTCTCGGTCTCCTGCGTCTCGCTTTACCGAAGCGAGGAACCAGTGGCGCAGTGATCTCGTGCATTGTGCACACCCCCACACCCAGTCAAGCTCACCAGTAGTAATAATTTTTAAAAAAAGGTAGGCTACACCTGTGAGCTGCGGAGTAAGCTGTTAAGCTTTTTGTTCTTTTAGGAATTACAAAATGTGCAAGTCTGACTGTCAGCTTAAGGGCCTTATTAAGTCCCAGATACAGGCGCTGGCCTAATGACTGCATTACCATGGAAAAAAAACTCACATTTTTACAGTGCTGCTTCTGCGTACTGTGTATAATTGCTCTGCTCCCTGGAGTTCCACACGTTGTCCGTGGATTAGCATTAAGCATTAGCATCTGGAGCAAAGCAAAAGTTTTTATTTTTTTCTTGATGACACAGCAGAGCGACTGCGTAAAGGTACTTAACTGAAACGACACACGCAACGTCGTTTTCCAAATTTAAAATGCAAGTATGCTGAATTCGCAAATTGCGTGTGAGCTTATGAGTGTATGAAATGGCTGTGGAACCATGCCATGCCATCACTTCCTGCGATAATCCACCCAGCACATTGGTTCAGACTACTTTACACCAGCACTGCTAAGCCATTGGGGTTTCTCTGAATTCTTGTAGCTCATTCTGTTTGTGGCTTTCTGGGAAAACTGGGACTTTCTGGAATGTGGGGGGAAAAGAGCTTAAACTAGGGGTGACATGACCATTTTCAATGTCTCCCCAAGACCCAGAATCATCTCTGAGCCTAAAAATCCTTGAACAAAAGCATGTTTTAGAGTTGCCCAGTATGAACAGTGTATAGCGCACTGGCTGTCAGGTACAGCCCATGACTTAATTGCAGAAACGTTCTCTATCATTATTGTAAGAGCCTGAGGGGACACCTTTTCTCTCTTAGATATATTGATGTATGGCGTTGAGTTCAGAGACTCTATAATCAGTCCCTCCAGTCATTCATCTGCTGTATATCTGTTTTACATTTTGAGCTCTTCCTGCTTCCTGTGTCTCATTAGAATCCGTTTATTGTGGAGGAGCGATTTTCAATATATGACTGTCAATCATAGTCTTACATAGTATGCATCTTCCTAATGTTTTTACCCATTCATATTATTGTAGTTATTGTATGTATGTTTCTACTTTATTCTGGTATATATGTTTTTTTGCACTAGCCTGCTATAAATGTAGAAATGACAGTCACAAGATGTCTCTGTCCAGACAAACAGTATCCTTTGCCCAATAATTTAGTCAGTATCACCTCCTAACCTGTGAAGGAGGCGATTTAAAGGTTAATTGTAACATTTGTTTTTTATATTATGTGTTTACTACACATGTATCATATGTCTACACATTCAAAAACATAATCAATACATCATTTATGATATTTGATACCTGAATATAGTGACGTTATTGTTATTTGTGCTGAATTAGATGTGTTCTTGTCATTTTAAGAGGTCTGAATATATTTGCACAGAATTCATGCAAAACAATGGTAATTTCTGTCAGAATATTATGTCTCATATCTACCTTGCTCAACTTATAGTAATTCACAAAAGCAAATACCTTTCTTTAAATTCCTCTATAAATCTATATCCTCCCCTGCTATAAATTGTTTATTAATCTGTTTGTGGATTGATCCGCTGATGTTAGTTATGAATCTGATGCTCAGTTATGAGTCTGATGTTATAAGTCCATCGTTTTTCAATTTATGTAGCTCACTATTCCCTCAGAGGTTGACTTTATTAAATATTATTGAAATGTATTAATATTTCAATGAGATTCAATTACATTTGAGAATATGAGCAAAGTATACACATTTGACAGCCTTAAATCCAGTGGCCTCTTAAGGTGGTGAGGTGAGCAGAATGGTTGATACTGTTGAAAGAGCCAGAAAGCTACTGCTCCAGAGAGAGCGAGAGAGAGAGAGAGAGAGTGAGAGAGAGAGAGAGAGAGAGAATATAGTGCATAAACTGTTTCACTAGTGCCCTCAAGACAAAGAAAAGGTGGAAAATGGCTGGAAATTATTTGACATTAATAAATTGCAGTGCCTAAATGTTGCAGTTCATTGATTACGTTTAGAGTAAACCATATATTTGTGAGTAATGTAAGTATTTTATCGTTTCCTTTTTGTTTCGACCTAATTTGGAGTCACCCATTGCACCCCCTCAAGTTATGAAGTTATTATGGTGCTATAATAGTCAAGGACGCAGGTGCACTCCTCCCAGGATAATTTTCCACACTAAGAGTCGTACAGTTCTACTTGGGACCTAGAAGAAATCAGAGTAGCGACCTGTTTTTGTTACTGAAGGTAACTGGTAGTCAGGGGGTAACTGGTAGTCAGTGGGTCACTGGCATGTTATTGGGACACTATTCCAGCAGGTGCCCAAGGAGCCCGGGCTAATATAATTACTAATTATAGAGTTGCTAATAATTTTTTGCTAATAATTATAACTCTGTCCATAGCCCATAGAAAAACATTCCCACTGCCAATATGCATTATTCAAACTAAATAATATATATATATTTTTTTAAATCATAGAGGTATTCAAATTACATGGTTGATTTGATCTTTCATGTACGTAGCTTTATAAGTAAGGTAAAGGTTCTATATCTATGAGTAAAGCCATCTCATGGGGAGATGTAGAAAGTATTGGAATCTGCTGCATAAATTACAGATAGCCCGTTTGTTGGAATATTCTGCCAATAACTTCACTAAGAGAAACTACGTGATCATTTAGACATTACACATGGTAATGGACTGAACTTCCTACTGCAGAAAACTGCCTGCAACTGAAAGCACGTCTGCCCAAGTCTGTGTTGTCCGTAGTCTTTATGTTTCCACTTCTTCCCCTTTCCAAAGAGGAACAGCCCCTAGAGGCTCTCGCTGCAGCTGAGGAGGAAGAGGAGGTTGCAGCAGCTGCTCCCGAGGAGCAAGAGCAGCAGAGGAGTGGGGAGGAACCCGGGCAGGGTCCCGAGGCGGAACCCTTAGAGCAGGCAGAGAACTTAGGCAAGGCCCAGGCTCAGCCCTGTCTACAGGCCGAGGCAGCTAGTGCGGCCGCAGAAGCCCCCAATGGGAGTGGGAGGGGCAGTGAGGCAGGGTTGGAAAAGTGTCCTGAGGAAGGTGAAGGTGTGTTCCCCCCACTCCTCCCGATATGCATGCTATCTGTCTGTCGTTATGAAGCCACGGGGAGGGGAAGGTATGCCGCAAAGCTTCCCATTTTCCCGGCTAACGCTGCAAAGCAACACAGGCTTAAAGGCAATCCTGCTTCTCCGGCAAGTTCAGGCTATGACACACACGTGCGCCGAGACCCATGGGGGTTTTTCCTATCGCCTTGCTCTGCTCCTGTTTGTTTGTATGTTTGTTTCAGGGACTGTAAGTTTGTCGGACACGCCGATGCTTCTGCTGCTCAACCTTACTGTGCTTTCCCACATTGACGCAATGTCTTAATGCTACCCTCCAGACCAATCAGACCCATTGGTTTTAACCCATTGCTTACTGTCCTTTTGCCAGCTACATTGTTGAGAAAATCAATGATTTATCCCAATACCTTAATCACCTGTCTTTTGTGCACAGGATTCAATGTAAATCCTCAGAAATTATGGTATTTTGGCTCAGCTTTTCTTAAAACCTATTTTATTTTATTGTGTTTTTTTTGTGTCAGTGAAAGAGCCTCACTTGTACTTTTTCAATGTCTTTATTGTTTTTTTTAATTTTGTCTTACATTGCCACCATACCATCTGTTTTTTGTAAAGCAGTAATTGGATTTTGATACCTTGTTTGGGCAGAACTATAATATATTGATTGATAACAATATTTATTTGTAAAACAAAACTGTATTTATGTGAAATTATTGTCTATTTCTTATTGATATAGCTCTTAGTTATAACTGTGAAACAAGGATAATATGAGCTAATATATTCAAATGCAGAAATAATTTCTATCAATGATATTGATAAGACTGATTTATAGGTCCCATTATTATAAGAAATATGTAGGCTTCAATCTACATTAAATAACATTTTTTTATTTGATTTACACAAATGCAATGTTTTAATTAAGACAATGTGTCTTGATAACTGCAGTGACTGTATCGCTAATAGACTATTTATGAGGTTATCATAATCCAAAAAGCAATAAAAGAAAATGGGAAGAATTTTCACGCCTGTCAGATTCATATTTACTTCTCACGAAGCCATGGACGGTTGTTCCCTGTACATGTCTTTGTTGTTGCTCATCTAACATTACGGCACCGCATGCTTACCCTGACATGACAGATCCATACCATTTTCCAAACCATCACTGAATCAATGTGCGCTCACGTTGCTGCCTCCATGCTCGTCCATCAATGCCACGCATTGTGCTTAAAGGAGAGATGCGCATTGGCAGCGAGCTTTGCCTGTCTGTCACCCGCTGGCCTGTGGGAACCGCGAGCAAAAAGCAAACTGAATGTAACGCAGAACAACCAGACTACCTCAGATTTGCTTGCAGCCCCGAAGATGGACGAAGGAAAGCCAGGCAGTGTGCGGACCGCTGTCCCCAGCTCAGACTTTGCAGAGAAAGATCCGGAAGAGCCGTCTGCCTCGGTCGGCCCGGCACCGCTCACTTTGGAAAAGGATAAAGAGGATCCCTTTAAGCCTGCTCCGGAGAGCCCAGAGAATGGCCAGAGACATCCCAAAGAGTCCACTGAACCTTCCTCTAAGCAGCCTGACATGCCACCCCAACAGGTGAAGGTGACCCATGCCTCCAAAGTAAGCTCAGCTGAAGAGGATGAGTCTGCCCGTAAGGCCCCAGCTGAAATAGAGGCCTCTGTGGAAGTACCCATAGGCAGTGGTCCCATGGACAAGTCTGTCCACTCCGATGAGGATGAAGCGCAGATGAGAATGGATGACAAACCTCAGAATATTAGCAGAGAAATTGAGAAGGGAGTCAAAGCTGATGACAAAATGATAATAGTGGTTGGAAGCAAGGAAACTAGTGAAGTGAAGGAAATGGAATTTATTACAGATTTTAAGGAGATGGAAGCCCCTCAGGGAGCCTCTATTGTCAAACCTGCTGAAGTGTTTGAAGAGCATGAGGCAAAGGGCCAAACTGTCCCCGCGGACACCAGAGGTGATGTGGAGATCTTTGATCAAGGAAAAGCCATCAGCGAAAAGGAAGACTTAAAGTTGCATGTGGACACGGTTGACCAATTTCAAGATTTGGACATCGAAAAGGACAAATCGGGAATGTCTGCGTACTTTGAGACGTCAACCCTGAAGGAAGATGAAGATAGGGGGCAAGGGGAGGGATACTATGAGCTTAGCGATGCCAGAGAGAAGATTTCTGAACCAGTCTTGTCTCCTTCATCTGCTGAAATTGGGTACACCACACTGACGCAAGCACAGTCCCCAGAAGGAGATGCCAGGATGAGCCCTGTGAAAGATCCCTTCCCTGGCATAGAGAGGAGGGATGAAAGTAAGCTATCACCTGGAAAGTTCTCACTAGAGCAGAGGAGTTACTCCCTGAACATCTCCATTGCGCCAATGGATCAAAGTGGTGGGCAGGGCCAGCCGAGGAATTTCTCCCCATTGGCCACAGATATCATGTCCTATACGAGCGGAAGTCTGGATGAGTCTGCGGAATACCTTCCAGTAACAACCCCTTCTGTGGAAAAGAGGCCAAATTTCCCCCCGATGATTCTCGAAACTGCTCCTTCAATTACTACTCCCCCATCCTCACCACCGGATGACACAACCAGTCCAAGGACAAGCCCCCAGGCGGAGTCTCCAGTATTGCCCTTCCCGATGAAGTTCAACAACAAAAATGGTACCGTGATGGCCCCTGACTTGCCAGAGATGTTGGACCTAGCTGGTGTCAGACCAAGGCTGACATGTGAAAGCAGTGACTCCGAAATGATGAGGAGGAAGTCTGTCCCTGCTAATGTCCTCATGAGTGATTCTTTAGCTCACTTAGTGCTAGGGGATAAAAAACAAAAAGCAGCAAGAAGTGAAAGCCAGTTAGAAGAGCTAGGCTACTGTGTTTTTAATGAGTACTCTGGCCCCATGCCCTCCCCTGCTGATGTACACAGTCCAATGGACTCTCCTCCCCAAATCTTCCCCACAATGATGTCAGAGAAGGATCAATGCGTAAAGGAGCCGATGGCAACAGAAGGGGCAGTTAAAGGAGCGCAAGACCATGAAGACGAAGCAAAAGAAAAAGAGACCAAAGAAAAGACAGGGAAAGAAACTGAAATTCCCAAAGATAAAGGTGTAGGGGAGGGTAAAAGTGATTACGTGGGTGGGGAGAAAAGCAAGGAAACTGTATTTTTAGAAGTACTTGCTGAAGGACATGTTGAATCTAAACCAGTGATCAAAACTACTGAACCATCTACTGAAAAGCCAAAGGATTTCAGTCTGAAGACTGGCCTTGTTAGTGATATCAAAGACCAAATAATTCCTGAGGTGGAGGAGCAAGACCTCTCAAGGGAGGCGTCTCCTGTGCCCCCAGATAGATTTGGGACAGAGGTGCTTGTGGAAGGGCAGCCTGATAGACCATTGACACCAACTGTTACACTCACCCCTGATGAAACAAAGCCTGAACTAGACAGAGATGCCAAACTGGCAGCAGAGGCTGAAATAGCAGACGCTGAAATCAAAATTCGTAAGTTGGAGATGGAGAGCAGGCCTTTGAGCGTGGAGGAGGAGCGTGAGCTCCAGGAGCTGAGAGAAAAAGTAAAGGATAAGCCAGACTTAGTGCACCAGGAGGCCTATGAGGAGGTGGACGCTGAGGATGTCTACCAGCTCACTGGCGTTGCAAAAGACAGAATTGCACGACCCATAAAACCATCACCAACATCGTCAGTAGAGAGCGCTACAGAGCAGGAGAAAGTGGATGTTCACAAAGAAGAGAAGCTTCAGCAGCCAGAGGTGCATGTTTCTCTGGAAGCTGAGGCTATGAAAGCAGAGACCCCAGAGGAAAAAGGCCCAGAAGCCGATTCAAAGCCAGAGGAACCTGCTCTAGTCACCTCTACTGAGCAGGAACAACGGAGTGAGCAAGAGGATGAAGACGTGGAACTGGCTGAAGAGCCTGAAGAGGTCATGGAGGAAGTCCAAGCGTTGGTATGCCCGGGAAAGGAGGAGGAGCAGGAGAAGCTTGAAGAGGTCATGGAGGAAGCCCAAGCATTGGTATGCCCGGGAAAGGAGGAGGAGCAGGGGAAGCCAGAAGAGGAAGAGTTGGTTGAAGGTGCAAAAGCAGCTGTCAAGGAGCCACTGGAGCCCAGAGCCATCATTGAATCAGTGGTCACAGTGGAAGATGACTTCATCACAGTAGTTCAAACCATCGATGAGGGAGAACAACCTGGACACAGCGTTCGCTTCTCCGCCCCCCCTGAGGATGACCAGCCACAGGTTCCTCAGGAGGAGGAGGAGGAGGAGGAGGAGGAAGAAGAGGAATCAATTGAAATAGCCCAGGAAGTAGCTCTGGAGGCCGCCAGTTTGGAGGAGGTTTCAGATATCCCAGAAGCCCCTGAGATGACCACCTCCCCCATGAAGGAGGCAGCATCAGAGAGCGAGCCACAAACAGAGACATACGATGACTACAGAGACGAGACAACCATCGACGACTCCATCTTAGACACAGACAGCGCCTGGGCAGACACTCAAGGTATTTCTTTTTAGCTAACCGTAAAATTATAACTTTACTATTTGTTCAAGTATATGTAGAGATCCATATATTCAAAACGCATAGCAGATGACTTAATTGATGATAAATTGATGATTTATAAACAAAAAGGCTGCTATTAGATTTTTTGTTTTAAGTACATTTTATGTTATATACATTTTTTTATGTTATATAAATGTTATATAAAAGTTCATATTTACTTTCTTTTTACATTTTAGATTGAAATATTGACAGTCATACATTTGTAAATCTACACATCAGGTTAAATAAATGTACAGTGCATGAAAACTATCGCACATGAAAGTACAACATTTGCGGGATGGCAATATAAAATATATTACATAAGACAATATTCTACATTGTCACATTTATAGTCAGTATAAATTACCACTGCAGTTATACATGTGTCCACAGAAGAATGCTTGTGTAAAGAAAGATTGTAAAATCTACAAAATATACACAGATACATGTATATACTGTAAATCCATGGAATATTCTTAGATTTTTATTTAAATAATTTTTTATTTTATGAGGAAACGGACTGTTGCCTAGCCACCTGTTGAGATGCCTGTTGTTACGCATGTGCATTGGGCCACTTCTGACACCAGAGAGTGAACGAAGACTCAATTGCCTTTCCTGCTCCCTGTGCGCTGCAGATGACGACAGGAGCATCGCGACAGAGAAAATCGAACCCCTACCCAAAATGCAGAGTCCCGTCAAGAAGCCGTCTGAGGAAAAGCAAGCAAAGGGGAAAGCTGCGGGCCGAGCAAAGGGGCGTGCCTTCACCCCCGAGCGACGGCCCGTCCGAAAGGAGCCCAGCTCCGGCCCCAGGGACGAGATCAGAAAGAAAAAAGGTTTTCCCACCATAGACATGACACCTGGCAGTTTCTTACATTTCTTTTCATATTTCTCTCATTAGTTTAATTGAATTGTCTGTGCAACCTCATTTAACTGAAAAAGGGATTACATTTGTTATATCAAATAATGAATGTATTTATTTATACCTTTATTTTTGATTGGTAACTTTCCTAATGTGTACCATTGATGAAGGCACCCTCCTTCCATATAAGAATAAGCATATTTCAATGATCTATAGCGATAATTACACACTCAAGTAAATACTCATGTAAATAGTCTCCCACTTCCAAAAAAAGTATTTTGAAGCAAGAAGAAAGAGGGCAATCTCTCTTGTTACTATATTTTTAGCATTATATAGTGTATTTAAGGTAAGATATTGTATTTTTTTATTCCTTCCCATTGTCTAATATCTCCCTACTGGAAATGACAGGTACATCAGCAACATATATTAAACAAAGCCAGCATGTATTTCAAGGGAAGTATACTTATCTAATCTGAACACAAGCCACTTGCATATACTAAAGAATATATGAATTGTTGCTATTTTCATTGGTGTAATTTGGCCTTTACATTGAAAAACAAATGGTAAAATGTATAGTATTCTGGGGGCAATTGTAACAGGGGTCAATTGTAACACAATTTTTGTTACAATTGCCCCCAACCCTGAACACATGAAACTAGCTAGCTTGATGGATAGAATCTCAGCTCTAGCTTGTTTCAGATTGGTGCAATTGTATGGTGTTGCAATTGCCCCCTGTTACAACTGCCCCCAGAATACTCTACTCTAAAGCATGTATAATTGCAAGTAGACAACCAATATGTTTTGTAGTACATGCTACTATATTTCAACATATTTGCACTTCCCATGCATGTCAGGACTGCATATGATGTAACTTTTTGTAAAAGTATTTTTTATTTTTATATGATTATTATGTATAATATTGCTGAGCCGGGGGTGGGTGTCTCCATCATGCTGTTCCCTCTAAGTGTCCCCCCCCCCCCCCCCCCCCCCCCATTCCTCTGCTCTCCTTGACTTTGTCTCTCCCTCTGACAGCTGTGATTAAGAAGGCTGATCTTGCTAAAAAATGTGACATTCAGACGCGCTCTCCCTCCCGGAAGAGCGTGTATAAGCCTGCAGGCAGACAGCCCAGGCCCGTCCAGCACGTCTGTGCTAAACGGAAACCCCGCAGGTAGACCATTCCG
The DNA here is from genome assembly GCA_029718625.1 of Synaphobranchus kaupii. Classification (NCBI taxonomy): domain Eukaryota; kingdom Metazoa; phylum Chordata; class Actinopteri; order Anguilliformes; family Synaphobranchidae; genus Synaphobranchus; species Synaphobranchus kaupii. The sequence goes on from CM056383.1 coordinate 66,685,644, forward strand.
CGCTGGGCCAATCTGCAACGTGGCTGACAAACATGGACATTAAGTGGCTCATTGCTAGAATTATCTTTGGCTTTGTTGGGCTTTTTTTAAATGTATTTTATTTTGCTGTTAATGCTGACTTTGTGTTTTTTTTTTTTTTTTTTAAAAGAAAGCACCTGGCTGTATGTTTTATTTAATTTACTGGTATGTCTATAGATGTGCTCTACGGTTCTTCTACAGCTTCAGTCCTCTCCCATGTTATTTTATTTTTCCTTTTTATCACCTTTTTTAAACTGCAGGACTGCGGCACGTACTGCACAGCTTACAACGCATCCCTGCTAGTTTTCTCCTTGTTTTTGATTGGCTACTGGGAATCATGCTTGTGTGAGCAGTGTTAGCAGGATATTGGTCTGGAGTCTCTCTCTCTCTTTCTCTCTCTCTCTCTCTCTCTCTCTCTGTATCTCTCTCTCTCTTTCTCTATATATCTCTCTCTGTCTTCTTTTTGGGTCGAAGCAAGATGTTTTGTGCAGACTGTAGAATGGCTCAGTGTCTGCCAAGGTAGCACATGAACCACCAAAGCTTTTCATGAAGACTTTGGTGTTTACCAGGCAAATGGTGGTTTGTGTGCCGCATAACAGAGACTAACACAGAAACGCATCACCTCTTAACTGCCTTATCCATGGCTTTGCCTTTTGTTTGTGTGTCAGGAGCACATGATGTGTATTTGAGTGGTTGACGGAAAACCAATTCTGCATCACCGCCTGAAACGCAAGGAGACAATCTGTTACGTGATCGGAAATATTCTTTGATTCTGATTGGGTCCCCATCAAGGAACGGCAGAACAAAGCATATCTCATATACTCCGGCGGGGTACTGGTCCATTGCTTCTTGAAATGGCGCTATTGGAAACTCCAGGGTCATGAGTGATGTTGTGTGAGGCTTATTTGGGAGAATATGTGCATGCTCTACACAAATGGCAAATGGCGTGATTCGCTTCAGATCGGGATGTTGACCGTGTATCAGTATACGTGTGTGTGGACTGGCTGTTCTCTGCGCTCAGTTTTGTTAATTCCTGCACGATTATTCTGTCATCAAATTCTGTAATGGCCTGGTTTTGACAGATCCAGTATCTCTCTCTCTCTCCCTCTCTCTCTCTCTCTCTCTCTCTCTCTCTCTCTCTTTCTCTCTCAGTTCTATCAGTCTCTCCAGCCATGGCAGTGACAGAAGGCAGGCAGCCCCTCACTGTGGCCCATAAGTCCCGGGAGAGAACCGCGGTGAGTGCACCTGCACACACACACACACACACACACACACACACACACACACACACACACACACACACACACACACACACACACACACACACACTCTCTCTCTCTGTCAATCTCTCTTTCTCTCTCTCTCTCTCTCTCTCTCTCTCTCTCACACACACACACACACACACACACACACTCCCTTAACATGCACTCACACAGACACACATATTTCAATTCCTTATTTGAGACCGCATATGTGGCTTCAAAATAAAGATCGACAGACAGTTGCTACTTGTAGCCTAGATTTCATTTGCAAAAGCGTGACATTACAGAGGTTTCTGTGAGATATGTTTCTTCCAGAGATACGTAGTTCTTCCAGAGATACGTAGTTCAAAAACACTCATCCCACTTCCATTAAAAACGCTCCGTCAACAGCGACAACAGCATTTGAACCAAACTAGACTGAGCATACGTGTTTGTGGCATTCATGAGACACACACCAACTGCTGTTCTTTTCCTGTCCTCTCTCTCCAGGCCGACCCATCAATACTAACGTCCTGTTTCAGTGTGCTGACCTTTATTTGAACCATTCGATACAATTCTTTAAAATATGGATTTTTTTTAGTATCGCTTTCAGTTCTAAGAAATGGCACCTTGCCTTCTTTCGTTTGCGTAGATTTCGGTTGTGCTGGTTTGTGTCACGCAGCGCAGGCATCGAAGCACTTAATCCATATCAGTCACAGAGTGACACTTGTTCCATAACAGCAGCCTTGGATAAGGGCCCACAGTTTAATACCCACAGAATCCTTGTTCGATGCAATTACTGTCATTTCCTCAGATGCTGAATAATGTCTTCATTCGTTCATTCATTTTTAATGTCACATTTACATTATTGGCTCGTGTCTTTAGTTTTAGTCTATTTAGTCTAGTTTAAAGTGATGCCGTATGTTGAAACGAGAATGAAAACAGATGTGTCAGAATAAAACACAATTTTTTTAGTCTCGTGACTTCTGTCATAAAATTATACAGCTTTAGGCAGCACACACAAAACATTACATTTCCCTTGTCCCATTGTATGGGTATTGATGTATCTGATGTAATGGTAAATAGTATTTATTTTTATTTTTTGCGTGTTTATCTCAACTGTGAATTCAGTGGCTTTGTCTTTTTTGCGTTCCAACCACTTTGGCTTGTATCGTTTTGTCCCTCCGTCTAAAAACAGTTCCCCACTTCATGTTCGTCTGTGACTTACACCCTGTGCCCCTCCCCCTAAGCACTTACTAAGACCCCCACCTCAGTTTCACCTGCTGTCACTCAAAAAAAAGAACTCTCTTTATTGGGGCAGAGCTCCTTGAGCCCTACCCCCACTTCTGCCCCCCAACACTCACCCACAGTACACACACTCATAGGCAGGGTAAGACAGGGACATCCCCCTCAAACTAGCCAACAGTGTCACTCATTTTGTAGTAGACCACGTTTAGCATCACTACTTAGGCTTTTGTCAGCTGCAGTCCAGTAGCTGTCGAGCGCATTGAGGTTATTGAGAGGTTTAGCGGCTTTTAGATTTCCGGATGTTCTGGTGAAATTCCATCGCTGGGTTTTGATTTTCTTGATTGAATGTGCACACCCCCCGTTTTGCCATTAATAGACATCAATAATCTTTGCACATCTTATGCTGCCAAACTCTTTGTTTTCCCGAAAGGAGAGCTCAGCGTTATGTGAATGCTTGTATTTTCTGATTGCCTAGCACACGGTGTTTGATCGTGTTCCTATGTGTGTGTGTGTGTCTGTGTGTGTGTGTCTGTGTCTGTGTGTGTGTGTGTGTGTGGCAGGATGGCAGCTCACGGAGCCCAGAGAAAAGGTCCTCCCTGCCCCGCCCGGCCTCCATCCTGACCCGTCGGACACAACCGGCGGACCCGGACGAGACCTCCACCTCCATCACCAGCTCCGGCTCCACCGCGCCCCGTCGCCCCACCTGTGAGAGAGTAGCCCCAGACCCGTCACCACGGCCGGGCTTCAGGGAGCCCACGCCCCAGACCCGTCGCCACGGCCGGGCTTACGGGAGCCCACCCACCCATTCAGAATGATGTGACCCCTAAATATACATCTGATAATTTTCATATAAATCTGCCCCGCTGGTCCACGATCGCATGCCCCCGTATCATTTGACTCTCTCTTTCTCCTTCTCCTATAGCGTTCCGTACCGAGGGCAGGGCGGAGCACAGGACCGGACGAGCCCCCAGTATGACAGGTAGGCAGTGTGTCCCGTTCAGTCATAGCCATTCCTCCTGCTCTACCTGTCCTCCCCTGTAGGGGGCGCCAATGGGAATGCTGAGATTTAGGCCCAGGTTCACTAAAGGTTTTCACTGCTTAAGGAGAGTGCAAATGGCAATATTGGCTTGCCATGCTATTCATTAATTCTGTGCAGTGAGAAAGGAGAGCATGCCAGATTGTGCAGGCAATAGAATAAGCCCTACTTGGTGCCTGATATGGTTGCGCACATGCAAATTATATGCAATTGTGATCGTTCAGCCTGCATTAACTAGCTGTCTTTTATCATTTGATAGAAACTATTAAGTTATGAATTTCCTCCTTTCTTACTCAAGAGCTCAGTTAAATGCACATAGTCAAAGCATTCCATCTTTACTGGTCTTTAACAGAGAAAAGGAGGCCTGTATGGATGTGTGTCAGTAGAACTTATGTGTGAGCTTTACAGAGTGTGTTCTTTGACCACCGCTTAACTTTGTGACTGCGATATGACCTATGTGACCTCTGTGTGACCTTTGTGGCCTCCGTATGACCTCTGTGACCTCTGTATGACCTCCGCAGGGATGGATTCTTCTCGGTCTCGCTCGGCTCGCAGTGGCACCTCCACACCCCGCACTCCTGGTTCCACGGCCATCACCCCCGGCACCCCGCCCAGCTACTCCTGCCGCACCCCGGGCACCCCCCGCACGCCCGGCACGCCCAAGTCCCTTAGCCTGCTGCCCCAGGAAAAGAAGGTGGCCATCATCCGCACGCCGCCCAAGTCGCCCGCCACCACGCCCAAGCAGCTGCGCGTGCTGAACCAGCCGCTGCCCGACCTCAAGAACGTCAAGTCCAAGATCGGCTCCACGGAGAACATCAAGTACCAGCCCAAGGGGGGTCAGGTAAGGCTGGACACAGCCCCTCGGTCACCTGACCCATGCCTCGCCCCCCCTCCTGGCCAATCAGCTGCTCCCTTGCGCTTAGCGCTTCTGCTGCTGCTGCCACCGCCAACCTTCACCTGGAGCCATGGTGTGACCTCCATGTGACCCCTCTCCCCCCCCCCCACCCCACCCCACCCCACCCTCTTCTCTATCCCTGGTCACAGTATGTCTCTGTCTGGTGCCATCCTGTGTGTGCGATTTGTTGCTTTTTGAAGTAGGAGATAAAACCATTCTTATGGTCTGTGGGGGTCGTGCTGAAATAGACCAAAGTTTGGTTTAAAATATTCACGGTGAATCTTAAAAATCATTCTCTTTTTTTTTGCTGATTAAAAACTACATTTAAATTGTGAATGATAAGAAATCAGAGGGCAAGAATTGTAAGAATTGGGCCTGTAAGCAGGAGTCAGCTGGGTGAAATCCCAGATAAGACAGATACCGCTGCATGCTGGAACAGATTATAAACTCAATTCTTTCAGTAAATATCAAGCAGTCTAAATGCATCCCGAAACTTCTGAAATTCAGGCTGCGTAGCAGACGGTTTTATTATTGCATCTGAGGTATAAATGAAGACCCTGGTGCTAAAAGTACTGAAGTCACAAAATGTCTATTTTGAGAAAATCAAATCCGAAAATATCATTGATCCATAAAATAAGCCATTAAAAGTTTTGCTGTTTTTATGCTTTGCTTAGGCACCTTTTCTGTTAACAATATTTATAGGGTGGACTTAGCTAAACAAATACAACACGTTTCTACACTCAACTTGAATTGTCTAAAAATGTGACTTCAGTACTTTTAGCACCAGGGTCTTCAAATACTGTATCTGTTACTCATCTGAGGTGGGACAGGTCAGTTCATTTGTTTCTGAAAATATCCAGCTGAATAAGAGGATCATGCATAATATTGATTTGACCGTTTGTCTGGTGACTTGGATAAGGGTGTACAGTGCAATAATGGGCAGATCAGGTTTGTGCTCGGCGGTCCCCGACATGGCACGTACTTTTTGCTCTCACAATAAAGTGTGTAATATTGTAATATTTTAATTATTTTTGAAGTATATTGTTCTGGCAGGGTTGTGGAGCTCTCTCTTCCTCGTCTAGGAAAATTGGAAGTATTTCCCCACCTGTAAGGTTTGGAAAAATTGGGAAAACCCAGAAAATTGGTGAAATTCTCACCTCATTTTTTCCACTTGTTACTAATTTAAGAGAAAGTCGTGCTGTGTCCGTGTGCACTACTTCTCCCTCTCTCTCTCTCTCTCGTTCTCTCTCTCTCCCCACTAATGTAGAAGCTTAACCGCAGCCCAGACGATCCTCCGGCTGTAGCCGACCACTTGACGGTGCTCATCAAGCGTGGTCATGCCCCAGTATGCATATGACATCCAGTAGTGGTTGGCTTGCAGTATGCATCTGACATCCAGTAGTGGTTGGCTTGCAGTATGCATCCGACATCCAGTAGTGGTTGGCTTGCAGTATGCATCTGACATCCAGTAGTGGTTGACTTGCAGTATGCATCTGACATCCAGTAGTGGTTGGCTTGCAGTATGCATCTGACATCCAGTAGTGGTTGGCTTGCAGTATGCATCTGACATCCAGTAGTGGTTGGCTTGCAGTATGCATCTGACATCCAGTAGTGGTTGGCTTGCAGTATGCATCCGACATCCAGTAGTGGTTGGCTTGCAGTATGCATCTGACATCCAGTAGTGGTTGGCTTGCAGTATGCATCTGACATCCAGTAGTGGTTGGCTTGCAGGGAAATTGCAGGGAAACTGTGTTGCAGGGAAAATTGCCGCCGTTGACTTTCCGCCTCATGGGGGTTGTGGGCGAGGAAGTGTGAGACTGGCGAGGGGGGCGCGGTTTGGCTGAGCCAGCGCAGATGAAGAGCGCGCACGCTGCCTGTTACTGTTACTGTACGACCGAAGCCTCGCTGTGCGTGTGGGAAGTACACAGAGCTGCGAGCACAAGTCTGTTTTAGGCCTTGTTTGGGTTCGCAGCCAGCCAGTAGGGTTCCCTCAGAACCCCCCATCCATGAAGATGATCCTAATATCTGGAATCGTCCGTGCAAATTACTGCGGTTGTCTCGTTCGCTGAGCCTCTTAGGCAAGGCCGAACTGGAATGACAGCACTGAAAGGTCACCGTCGGGGCACACAGCGAGTGAGCGAGTGCCTGTCATGACTGCCTGCTTGCGCGCTAATGAGCGGTTTATGCGCTGAGCTGCTTGTTTTCCCAATAATGAGTACCATTGGAAGTTGTCACATGACACATCTCTCGGCAGCTATGCTAATCATTCCCAGTGGGCTGTGTATATTGATTTCTTCTGACTTCCTGTCACTACAGTCTCAGAAAGCTGTGTGTGACTGCCTGGAAAAGTCGTTGGGAATAATACCTTGACTGGCTGGAATAGTCTTTGGGAATAATACCTTGACTGTCTGGAATAGTCTTTGGGAATAATACCTTGACTGGCTAGAAAAGTTTTTTCTAGCTAGGCTGCTGGACAGTGGGGGTCAAATGGCTGGCCTAAGCTTGGCCTTGTTCTCCACCTCCGGTAGAGCTCAGTGCCGACTTTCCCGCTCATTATGAATCCACCTCTGTGCTAAGCTAGTGGAAATTTCACAGAAAATTTTTGGCTGCCTATACAAACTAACATTTTGATGATAATAAGTACATCATCATACAATGGCTGAAAATCTGCCGTCCTGCCCACAGTGCGCCCCATGTGGCCACACAAAGTACTGCAGCATGTGAGACAACTGCAGCCGAGCTGAATCTGTCTCAAGCAGAAGCAACACTGGCCTGTGTGCCATAAATCCTAATTCCCAACAGAGGCCGTTGTGGAAATGTCCAGTCTAATGTTAGGTTCCTTGCAGAAAACCCCATAAGTAACTGTATGTATTCAATGAGAAATTCTGCTGGAGTAGAATGCTTTTCTATTTTTCTCATAAAGTGGATTGAGATCACGTTTTTTACAGCAAGCACTAAATTCAGACGGGTGCATCGCTCACCTAAACATATCCCTTTGCGTGGTTGTGCTGCCCTCTGCATTCAGATACACAGGTATTATTTTGGAGTCATCTGACTTGTGCGAGTCAAAGTTACGCTGAAGATATTAATTTAATGTTTACAATTTTGTTGCAGTTAATATTTAAGGTTGTCTTCAATAGAGAGAACATACAATATGTGAGGTGTTGAGATAGTCTAATACCTTCTTGAGGTAGGTCTCAAAATAATGCAGTGTACGATATGTTTGTGTGTGTGTGACTTTGTGTTTTGTGTGTGCTGTGTGAGTGTGTGACTCTGTGTGTGTGTTGTGTGTGCGCATGTGTGTGGTGTGTGTGTTTGTGTGTACACTTGATTGACAGCAGAATCCAGGTCATACGCCTGCTGATGGATACGCCTGTCACTCAAATTCCTCACTGTGTCACAGCCTGTACTATTAATCCATTAGACTACTTTTCCCCCATTGCCAATGGCCACCATGGGGATTTAATGTCCTCTGACAGGGGTAGACAGGAATGACCGTCCAGGGGAGGTATGGTCATTAGGGAACAGGGCAGGGGTTTGTAACCCTGGTCCTGGAGAGCCACAGGCTCTGCTGGTATTCGTTGTTACTCTGCGCGTAATTAATCAATTACTGCAGTTGATTACACAGTTAACTCACTTCATCTGGTTACATGGGTCTGAATCGGGCGCTGCCTTTAAGGATGAAAGCAAAAACCAGCAGAGCTTGTGTGGCTCTCCAGAACTAGGGTTGCAGGGGTTATAATATTCTGGAGTTCCGGACCCAAAACCCCAGACGTCAACATGATGTCTTCTTCAAGCAGTGTAAATGTTGTTTTTAGCATAGGTCTATTTGTATTCTACTGCCTCAGTGGTTCATATTGATCAGAGCTGTTCTCTATTTCCCTTTCTTTAAACAAAACCTGATTCTCAGTGTGTCTCTCAGTTGGCTTTTGCGTGAAGCCGCTCTTTGATCAGTGCTGCATTCTGGTTCTGTTTTTTTTCTTAGTGTTTACTCGTTTGTGCAGCGATTGGCTTTGGTAGACAAAGAGGCGATGTTGTCATCCCCCTCCAGTTTTCTGTTGAGCCACAGAAGAAAGCTTTGAATAGACAGCTTTGATTTCAGGAGATTTGTTTATCTAACAAGAAATGACCCCCTCATCAATGATGAAGTCTTTGCATTTTTATTACAGTAACATTAAATATGAAATCTTGAATTTCTCATAGGTGTTACTTTGTGTTCAGGTAGCTACCCAACGTAAGTCTATATGCATGTATTTGAGTTATCATTATCATTAGATCAACCACAGGGTATGGAAGTCATAGATATGTACATATATGTAAATTAATAAAGTTCTGGGGTTTTGGACCTCTGAAGTGCAATAACCAAGGGACTGTACCTTCTCTGCTTTATAAGCCTCTAGTTTGCAAAGCCCGTATTATTTACTATTACACCTGGATGTCCCTGGATGTCCCAAAGTGTCATAACTCCTTCATACATCCACCCACCAGTGGCAGCATTCCCGACTTCCATTTTCCCATCCAGGGAAATCAAGTGCCCATCCTCAAAAAACAGGAACAACAGCGGAGAACAACTGTGATGCTCCACCTCGCTTAGCTCCTCCTAGCTCTCTGCCAGTACTGTAGGGAAGCTTCCAACTAATTCATGGTAGATCTTTGGGAACTGCACTAACCTCTTGGAAATGAACAGTGTTCAATACCGCCTCTCTCAGTTGTGTGCATTGAGGGATATTTTACATATTTACAGTGTCTGATAACCTACTCGCTAAAAAATTGCTGATACTTAGGCCCAAATTTGTGGTCTAAAGCAAGAAAATGCACTTCAGTACCATCAAAACAAAATCCCCAAAACGTAAACAGTAGGTTAGGAACCTGTCAATTTCAGGCAAGGATTCTGAGTCATAAGGATAAGACGAGAATCGAGAATGACTCTTCTTGCTCTTTTCGCGGTAACTGCAGATTAAAATTGAATGAGACTGACGTGTTGCCCGGCTAGCTGCTTTGTGCGGGTGACTTTCATCGTCATGGCTGGGTCAGGTCTTTGTGGCTAGGCTTATCGCAATCTTGTCATCCCTGAGATTCTAATGGCTTTTGAGAGTCTTTCTGCTCTTCTCTCTCTCGTTTTCTCAGACAGTGCCGGCCGAGCCCTGAAAATGTTTTTTTTTTTTTTTTTTTTTTGTGAGGTCTCAATGTTTCTGATCCCTTATCTTTGATCCTTTGCTTTTTCTTGTTTTTTTTACAGCTCCAAACTTTCTGTCCATCTGGGGCAAATCACGAGCGGGTTTTAGTGTATTGTTTTAGACTGCTTCTCTACAAAAGGGTATATGACTAAAAAAATAAGATAACAAAAATGTAACAATGAAGCAATTTATAATTATGTGAAACTCAGACTGTAGCAATGGGTTCGGTGCCAGTTTGGCATTACCGGGCCTGAAAGTCACCCAGCAGCAGAGATATGACTGTCAGACATCAATTTGCATAAAGTGCCCTGTCATCCCCAGGTTGTAATCCCCAGTGTAAAACTGGACTTTAGCCACGTTCAGTCTAGGTGCGGCTCCATGGACAAAAGATATTATTCTACAGCAGGTGGAAACGTAAGTGCCCGACTTCTACGTATACACGTTTCTGTGGTTTCCTTCACTCTAACTCACTAATCCCTGGAGAGAGATGGTGTGGAGCCATCTAGTTCAAACAGTTCACTGACCTCATGTAGGGTTTCATTAAAAAGTCTTTTCGGTGGCTGCGTTTAGTTTTTTTTTTTTTGGGAGAAAAGGGCTGGTAGCTGGCTGTTCCCCTTGCATACGTGTTAATTATTAAACAACCGAATAATGAAGGGGAAGCCAGCAAGGTCCTTGTCACACGCCGTGACACACCCTTGGGAGCGAGATGCGGCGGTTCTGGGGTTTGCACCGTAAGGTGCCACATGGTGAGAGAAAGAGAGCGCAACCATACCGGCATGAAAATAAATTTAAACACCTTCACCCTTCCCCCTCATGGGTTCCGGCCAAAAACAATCAACTAAAACAAGACAGACAAAATAACAAGCTAAGCTAAACCAAACTAAACCAAACTCCATGACCACTTTTCAGCGTGTCATGGTGCCGTCAGCTTTTCAGCTCGTAGTAGTATCATTTGTCATACCTTGACATGTTTCGACTACTGATTTCCTGCAACGTCACGTGATGCTTCAGAAGAAAATTGCAGGAAATCAGCAGTCGAAACATGTCAAGGTATGACAAATAATATTACTACTACTAGCCTGTTTACAAGAACATTCACATTATTATTAACTAAGTTAGGCTAAATGAACCTTTTTGGACTAGCTTCTCAGCTCGCCCAGCCAGGTTCGTTAATCGGTTTGTCTCTTCTGTGCTCTCACAACCAAAACCTCACTCCCGCTCTCTCAGCGTGTGCTCCCATTCTCTACCGTGGAGAGGAGCTCACCTTTAAGCACCTGTGCTGATTAGTTAAGTTAACACAACCCAGGTGTGTGTGCTCTCTCCAGCACTGGGCGTGGCCGAGAAATCCAATTAATGAATGGACAGAATGCCACAGTCCTTTTTTTACTAAAATAAAGCACAGCTCCTTCATTCTGAATCGTAGAACCTCTTTCTGCTTGGTCTAGTTTATAAGGTCATGTTTTAACATATAGATACATTGCCATTAAGGTCAGAATTGTACCACACAAACAAAATCCCTGTATTAAACCCAGGTTAATTGTCTAAGAGGGAAACTGATAGGCATGTAAACCCTAAAGACTTGTTCACTGACATATGACTTGTTTTCTGTTTTAGATTGTTTTTGTGTTATCATCAGCCTGCTTAATGTTCGTGCTTTAACAATGCTTGCTTTGCCACCTATCCATGCTGCTATACCGTGTGTCTTCTTATGTGGTTTTTAATTCTCCCCCTGACTTGAGGCTATGCTAACATGTGCCACAGTAGAACCAGGAATGACTGCTGCATGTGTTCACAGGTGCAAATTCAGAGCAAGAAGATAGACTTGAGTCACGTGACCTCCAAGTGCGGATCACTGGGCAACATTCGTCACCGGCCAGGTAGAGTTTCACACCTGCGATTCCAGATTCCAGTCAAGTACAGGTTCTGCTGGGGAACGTAGGGGGAGGTAAACATTCCCTGTATGCACCGGCAAGCTCTCCCTGCTGTGACGTTAAGCCGCTGCACGTTGGCTTGCACTGCCATCTAGTGGCCATTTTTTCATATTGCAGGTGTGCTGACACTAAGATTGGTTCTGCGTCCTCTCCAGTTCAGTGACCTCCTTGAGTTATTAAACTCTAAAATGCTGGTACTCTAACACCGAGGTTCAAACTCACCACACCTCAGCATCGATTGGTTCAATACATAACAGTGCTGAGAGCAACAAGGTAGTATGGGAGCCTGAAGTGCATGCGTTTAGCTTATAGTCAGAATGCTCACACAACGGGAGACCATGTGACGCAGTCCGTGGGCATGGGGTTTGGTTACCCGCCATGGCACTTTCTGTGGAGTGATACCATCTCTCTATGCTGCCTTTCTGCTTTCCCCTGTATGAATAGTGTTAAACAAAATGCATAAAGGAGGGTGGACTGTTACACTCTCTTTAAAAGTAGCGAGAATGCTTACACCCCTTGTCCAAGTTCTTTGTGAGCCACATTGAGTGAATATGAATATGAAAAAAAATCCAATACAATTATTTTTGTTCTCACCAATTTTACCAATGAAAAACTTCACTTGATGAGAGTTGAATAGATGAAAGCATTGGTTTATTTTTGACAAGTTGGTAAGCTTGGCATGATTTTCCAAACTTTTACCACAGGCCAGATATATCTCTCCCTCTCCCTCTCCTGTCAGGTGGTGGTCACATACGTATCGAGAGCATGAGATTAGACTTCAAAGACAAGGCCCAGGCCAAAGTGGGCTCCCTGGACAATGCTCACCACACACCTGGAGGGGGAAACATAATGGTGAGTCACCATACCTCGACCTGAAATATCACAGCTAGTCTTGGTAGTACAGCTTAATGAAAAGAGAAATATATAGAATCAGAATAATAATAATGGACCCTGAACAGGGCCTTGTGGGACACCGGCAGAGAGATACTTCAAGGTTCAAGCAGAAGAGTACCCATAGGCCCAATGTGCTACCTTGAAATGATGACAGATGATTGCAAGAGGTGCACGTCACCTGATCATTAACCCTTTAAGATCAGAAATATATGATTAGAATGTTCTTGAGTGAAAATTCTATTGCTGATGTAACAATCACTACTGGTAACGGAAAGCAATATTCTAGAACACTGACTTAGAATTTTGAGAAAACGTTCCAAAAACCGCACTCTTCAAACCGTCCCATTCTCTTAGATCGAGAGCCACAAGCTGAGCTTCCGGGACTCGGCGAAGGCCCGCGTGGACCACGGAGCAGAGATCGTCGTGAGCCAGTCCCCCAGGCTGTCCGACAGCACCTCCCCGCAACGCCACAGCAACATGTCCTCCTCGGGCAGCATCAACCTGCTGGAGTCTCCACAGCTGGCCACTCTAGCTGAGGATGTCACCGCTGCACTGGCCAAGCAGGGCTTATGAGCGGCTAGCCCATACACTGCCTACCCTTCCCTCCCAATGTCCAGCCCCCTCCCACCAAACCCCCCGCCCCCCCCCCCCCCTCCCTGGCATTGCAGTGGGTGGGGGCTCGCTGGCACCATGGGATGGGTGGGGGGACCAGCACCGCTCATCCATTTAAAAAAATAAAATAAAACAGAATTCCTCGTGGGACTATAGTGACTGTATCTAGGAATAAAGCTTTCATTTTTATGTGTTCTGTTCACACCAAAACGAGGTGTTTTTGTTTTGTTTTTTCTCTTTAGTTTGTTTTGATTTTTCTATGGTGTAGATAGACAGTGCTGCCCAGTGCTGATCTGGGATCAGCTTAGCTTATTTTCACAAAATGGTTATGGTTAGAATGAAGGAATCAGTCTGGGGGTCCTGGATCAGTGCGTGGGGAGACCCTACCTGCCTGGATAATTTTCTATGATAAATAGGATGTGACATTCCCAGCATTCCCAGAGCATGCTCTTGTTTTCTGTCAGTGCATGGACAGATACAAACATGTATCACGCGGCTCCAATCAATCATGCTAGATCAACATGCAATATATACAGTATATATAAACAATATAAATAAATATAAGCATATGCCAGGCTATTTGTCGGAGACATCATTGCAGTCAGATTTTAAAGATGACTAACACCTACCTTTAATATTGCAAGAACCAGATTATGCTACGATGAGCATGTTATCAATTCCAGTACAAGAAAGAGGTTATTTTCTATTATTAAAAAAAACATTTTAGTAAGTTATTACCTCAGAGGATGAAATGTGTACTTCACTTCACTGTTTTGTAGATATTAGTAATCATGTTAAAGTCGGTGAGCTTCAGTGACTGCTCTATTAACTCTGCCCACGGAGCCACATTTCAACCCTGCCTCACGGAAAATTCTGGAAAGTTAGTGGTACTGCCGATGTATTTTAAATTAAACCAGTGGGAAGTTTATTTTTTTCCAGATTGATTGAGCTGGTTGTCCTTTCTCAATATTTAAAGTTACCAGTGTGATTCCCAGAGAGGCTATAATACCTGAATACCAGAGCACTGAAACTCAATCAGGAACCAGCTAAAACTCGTGGACCGTGGTCACTTTGGTAACAGCGTTATAGCGACACAAAGCAATAGGTTTTCCTCCTTCTCTGATGCGGATGTGCCCAGCTGCATAAGGATTAGAGGGACACTGAGTGATTCTAAAGTCGCTGAACATAATGTCAGGAGCCTTGGCTTCTGGAATCTTCCACATTTATGCCCAAGCTTGTCTAAAATTGACTTTTTGAGTTGCAAAGGCTTACAGCTGTTTGATTTAAAAAAAAAAAAAAAAAGAAGTCAACATGTCAATAGAAATCTTATTTAAAACTATTGAGATTTGGGAGCAACTCTTTTGGAGACTGAAATCACGGAATTCTAGACTCTATTCACGTTACGCTAGTAGGCTATGTTGGTTTTGTGTGGTGTGTACATTTAGGGGGTAAAAGGCAGGGAAAATATATTTAAAAATGCAAATCACAGAAAAAAGAAAAGGAAAATCATGCTCACTTTGAATCTGTTTTTTGATGTTACAGTACCCTTTCTATATGTCACCCTTTTATGGTGTCCCTACCCAGAATTCCCCAGTGTCTTTGGCTTCTGTGTTTTTACTGCACTCTCCACAAGTGTAAATGTGTTTAAGAGGTCCTGTAGATGTGCATAATAGTTTCCCCCTGTAGAAATGAACACTAATAACATATGCTCTTACTGAATAATAATAAAAAAAAACATTAAGCATGAAGTGCTTTCTGAAGCATCCCAAAGCAAGTATTTTTTCTTTTTTACTTTTTTTTTTACAGATGTGATTGGGAGGCTACGCTAACGTGTGCCACCACGCTGTTAGCATAGCCAAGGGCTTGAGTCATAGTGGATGAGTGTGAGAGAGGTTAGTTAACTGAGGGGTGGGCACAAGGCAAACAGGAATCCTGGGTTTGGGCCTGTGCTTTGCTGAAGTCGAGCAGGTGGACTGGGACCTATCTTAAGTGTCTTCTGCAGGATTCACAAGGCACTGTAAATGCGAAGCCTATTGAAGACAAAAAACGCTTACATGAGCTCTTCTACGTGTTGGCAGCAGGGGCAGTATAAAAACAAACTTCTGTGAACTTAAAATACACAAAGGCATCTGACACACTACGCACATTAGATGCCCTGTTTTTCTTACCGATTTCTCCAGTGGCTTATGTGATGTTCTGTGCCACCTGTGTGATCGAATAGCCTTAAAAATTCAGCTGCTACTGCGCCGCTCAAAGCCTTGTATGACTCGATCAGGGTGGAGATACACTCACAAACTAGTTTTAATTGATGTGGCTAAACTGGCTATTGACTTTTGACGCTGTGCACCAAATCATCTACAAAGTTTCAATTTGCATAGTATCTACACTTGATTGCATAAGGTCAGCCAAGTCTTGCATTCCCACACATAATAGTTATACCTTTTTACATTGAAATGAATAGCACATTTACAGACAAGTCATTGAGGTATTACCATAACCTGTGTGATATGCACTTGAGGAGTTAAGTCCAAAAAATTATTTGACATATACTGCATTTGTAGTTATATTTATTTTTTGCAGTGCCAAGGGCAGAAATAACTTATAGTTTGTTGTGGTTTATAACATAAGGCTTAGAAAAGTGAAAAGTACTACAGTTAGTCAAAACGAGGGCATTGATGTTGCTACAAAAATGGCAAGAAATTGGAAGAGTACCAGTGATATGCCTTGTATTAATGTATCAACTTCCTATGAGTGGACATTGGAAATAAAATGTAACGTGACATAAGCTTTCACGTTAGACTTAAATTTAAGCACTTATTAACCAGAGTGACTAACCAGTAATGATAACAGGGCTAGACAAGTATAAGTCTAGACAAATCCATTACATCACAGAATAATTTGAATCAAATGTTGAAAAAAAAAAGAAAGAAAACAAATACAAAACCAAGAGCAGAGCTTTTAGACGAACATTTATTTTGTTCATTTAGAATGTCCAGAAAATGTGTGAACTGGCTTGTGAACGTGCTTGCGGAGACTGAGCAGTCCTTTAACACCAGCAACCTTTAATCCCGCTGAAAAATCCTCCTCTCCCAGCCATTATTGCTGGAAAAAAGGGCTTTATTCAGAAACAACAGCTGTATCGCCAAACACCATGATCACCAAGGCACCTTAACATGAAGTCTTATTGTTTTGGTGGCACCAAAATAGTTGTGTCATTTAGAGGCTGAAAAATAAGTTATGTTTATGAATGGCGCAATGAATTCATTACATATAGCCACACACTTTTTTTTTTTTGCATTTGCACATAGACACAGAGTAGTGGTGTACAGTACAGAGAGGTAAGGCTAAGACCAAAGAGATTGGTGAGGATAGCTCCGCCTCCAATTCATCTCCCTGTGACCTTCACCTGCTCTGCGTTAGAAGTGAGGACAGGGCTCAGGGTCTAGACTGGCAACACAACACAGATTTTGTTTTGTATAATCAGAAGAAAAGTGCATCAGAAAGGGGAAGTAGGTGTAGCATGTCCAGGGGCTAATATAACAGTGTGGATACACAAAGAATGGATTCCTGAAGCTTTCACAAAGCATGTGCAATGTCTTCATAAACACGATGTAACGGCACAAATCAGTTGAAAAAATACTGTCCTCAAATTTTGCGAAACACATGGTGCCACTTGATGTCACGTGCGTTAGGTTGAACTAAAGATAATAATTCTGCCATGTTTCTGACTAATTTTTTTAATAGAGGTTCTTAGCATCAGTTCGGTCCTTTTTTAATTTTTCCCCAATCTGGAGAGCCCAGTTATATTTGCTCGTCCCATTGCTACAACTTCCTTGGTAAATCTGGAAGTTTACAGACTGCCGTTTGCCTTCTCTAAACCATGAACAGTGCCGCCAGTCACCACTTATTTTTACTCTGTAGTCCGCCAGAGCAGCTGCCCGCCATTGGCCTAGCTGGCCCAGGTCAGAAAAATGACAAGTGAAGTTGGGGGACATCCTCCAAACCCCGCCCTTTGACATGCTACCCCCCTAGTCCAATCCAGCACTTTCGAAAAGGTGTGTGAAACCCCGCCCATCTCCTGCAGTCCGATGTACTTGCCCTTCCAGGGGCGGAGCTATAGTCAGGTATGCATTGACCAATGTGCCTGGCATGGTTATGCTGTTATGGTGCCTGTTACACATGCTTTATGAAAGCATTGGTGTAGTAGTGGGACTGGTTTTAATGTGGGCCCTCAACCCCTCTTAATGGGTCTTTTGCTGTGATCGAATTCTCTGATGTTGAGAGTTGCTGTGTATAGTGAGGATGAAGTGCACAGGCAAAATGCATGCGATGCAGCTCACCCCTCCATAGGACACTGATCGTGTCAATCAAAGTCTACACGTCCCACGTAACCAATAACAGCAGCCGTCACAATAACCGGGGCCAGCGTAAGAGGGAGGCCAGCTGGAGTGAGTACGCGTCTTTTTAGACATGCGCAGGAAAGAAAATGGATTTTCTCGGAGGGAGCGAGTGAAGGCGAACCGGGGCTGAGCGTCTCCTGTTTACCCTCTCGCTGCCACGCCCCACCACAGCCCCTCCTGGGCGGCTCGACTTCAGCAATGCAAATCAGAGAGAGAGAGAGAGAAAGAGAGAGAGACTACATCTATGTTCTGGCTGTGTTCTCAAGACGCTCGCTGAAATTCAGATGCAGGCCCATCCGCCCTGTCTCTATGTCCCAGGACCACTGTGGGACAGGGGGGGGGGGGCATTTTCGGGAATTTCACCCGGCAGCAATGCTATGTCTAATCCCCTCAGTTGAAAGAGACAAGGGATGGAGGAATGCGTCAGCGTACCTGGTCGGACGCCCTGATTGGCCCATGCGAAGCGTCACGCTGTTTCTGCAAAGTGCGCCCATCCTCCGCAATCCTCCTTAGGACGCTTCCAGATTTTTCGGTTGTCTGTTGCCAGGGCGACCAGGGTTCCCCAATATCTCCTGCGCTCAGATGAGATGGCAGCTTGTTATCCTGTTTGCACTTTGTGTCTGTTGCTATATAGTGATGGTTGTTTTTAATCAATAAACACGCTTCTCATGTGCTGCTCAAATATTGTCCAGATTGTATTGTTATTAATCACACAAAAACAAAATGTTTGCGTTTGCCAAAAGCCTCAAAAAACAGGAAATTATATAGATCAACTCTAATGCTAACATCAGCCTGCTTTCCATCAAGGTATATCAGCACTGAGCTTTGCAACTGCTATAGCCCTTATATGTATACTGTATTTCAAACAACATGTAGGCCTATTCTCCACTGGGCAGATTGCTTAAGATTCAAACCTTCTCTAAACGAGCCCAATTCATACTTTTCAGAGTAGTGACTATCATATACTGGAAAATGTCTGCATTGTGAAGAATTAAGACTGATTTTAAAGATAACATTTCCAAGATGGTCATGATGGCATTTGAAATGGCACTGTACAGGTAATTGATAAATGTTAATAGTTTGTATTTAGTTTGTGCAGAACAAGACTTTATTCTCAGCCCCAATTTTATGTAGAAGCAAGCTATTTGTGTAGGTAATATTGATACACCTGAAAACGAAGAAATTAAAACTTTCTTTAGAAACAAAGCAAAATTCTACATTATAGCTCTTTAAAAACAGAAATCTGCTTCCGTTACTGTGTACTCCAGAGGGTTGCACAAGGGCCAATCTGCTTTAAGATTTTGTGCCAACTATTTAATTTAATTAGATCAATTACAGTTAATTTAATTATTATTTAATAATTATTATTTAATTAGTGCAATCATATATTGATCTGAAATTTGTATAAGCACCAGCTACAGCTGTGTACTGCAAGTATATTCTAAAGATTTTACTGTGCTCAAGTACAGGAGTGAACCAACCAAACTATCGAATTAAAAACGAAACGTTTTAAGTATTAAAAATATTTTTGAGATCCTTTATGCCCGTGTTTTCGGAGACATGATTATTTGTCTTAGAAAACTAGTTACAGCCATTTTGGCTTTGCCCTCCCTATAAACAGTTAAGGAAGCGTGCACTTCAGAGGAAGCACGCAACACGGAGTAGGGAGTGGTCATAAGGGAAATTCCTTTGTGCTGGCCTCATCCTGTCTTTAGGAAAACTAGTGAAAACAAACGGGAGAAAAACACGAGAAAGACATGTTAACATTAACTTGAAATAGTTACTACAATAATTGTTACTGGTGGTGAGAATGTGTTAATTGGAAGAGGTACATAAAAGGTATTTTCAGCCATGGGAGAAAGATTCCGTACGTCGTCACCAGATCTGGGACTTGGTAAGTTAGTGTCACATATATACTCAGATGCTGTCATTGACCTTGAAGCACTGTAGGCTTACCTATAAAAAAAAAATTTGAAAAAATCCTGCTATTGGTGGCTATTGTTTTACAGAAGTATTTTTATTGTATGTGTGAATTTATTTGTAATGTTCAGATTATTTATGCAACTTACAGTTCACTCCTTTCCATAAAATGGAAAAGAAACTGCTTATCATGGTTTGGCAGTACACTGTTCATGGAACGAGTGGGAGGAATGCTTAAAGTGATAGTTCGGAATTTTGGACATAATGTCTCAATTACGACTTAACCATGATGCAGTTGATTGATGGAAACCATTTTCAGATAATTCCATGCTGTCCCTTCTTTTGGACATACACACATTGCTAATGCTAGCGCAACTCTAAGGTATCCAGTAGCATCCACTACCAAATGCACTTAAACACTCCACAGTGCACCCAAAGCAAATATAATACGACGACAGTATATCGGGGTTTTTTTCAGTGACTATACCATCATTTTTCAAGTCAAACTATCGTTGAATCCTTTACTTTGTGCTCAACTAAATTCTCCGTGGAAGTACGGCGGCGGAGCTAGCTGTAGATTAGCCAGGGTATCTGCCTGTAGGCTATATGCTGTACTCCACAGTTGCCGACACAATCCGTTTTGCTGTAAAGTTACATATTTGGTAGACAGGTCAGCTAAACACAAACATGCTACAGAATAACACAGCATATACAAGCAAGCACACTGGCTACCAATTTGCAGGAAAAGTTTGACCACTTCCATGACTTCCCAATCGTGGCAACTAGCTAGCTAAATTGAATAGATAAATCACGCATGCAATCATTTATTAGTTACCTGCTCGTCAGTTGTTTTCGGTGCATGAAGAAAAACAGGTGATGGCACAGCAGTCTCCTTCAGTAGAGGGTGTCCCGACCGTCCTTTTTTGATTTTCACATAGTTATCCTCCGTGAAATGGTCACTACACACTTATAACTTTTTTAGAGTCTCAATTGGTGACATCCATGCGAGCAGCAAGAAGCCACAGCTGTTTTCTTCCACTGGATCTTCCACTGGAAATCTGTGAAAACTTTGTGGTGCCCATTTTTTTGTTGTTGCATGATTTGAACAACCTTGAAATACATACCGAAATACCATCTTACCTGAACGTTAGCTAACAATACTACGAGTCTGATTATTTCACACGCGCAATATTGTTTTTGGCCGGCAGAGCTATAGGCTACTTTACGTTACTTACTAAACTAACGTTAGGTGAGCACAAAGTAGAGGATTCAACGATAGTTTGACTTGAAAAATGATGGTATAATCACTGAAAATAACCCCGATAGACTGTCGTCGTATTTTATTTGCTTTGGGTACACTGTGGAGTGTTTAAGTGCGTTTGGTAGTGGATGCTACTCGATACCTTAGAGTTGCGCTAGCATTAGCAATGTGTGTATGTCCAAAAGAAGGGACAGCATATTATCTGAAAATGGTTTCCATCAATCAACTACATCATGGGTAAGTCGTAATTGAGACATTATGTCCAAAATTCCGAACTATCCCTTTAATGGCTAAGGACACATTATTTGTTCTTATTATATAAACTTTATTCATAAATCAGAGATAAATAATATCTAAAGCAATTCAAACAAAAAAAAATCAGCTCCCAAACACAATCAACCAACCAGCATTGTTAACATTGCTAACTAGTTAGTTTGGAAGTTAGACAATTGCAACAGACAGATGACTTGGCTGAAGAAAAGATGACGACTGTGATGCGAGGAGGAAAAAAAACCAAAGGTGAAAATCAGATTTTTTATTAAAAAAATATGTAAAAGTGAATACAAACTCATTATTAATACTTATTGCAACTCAATCAATATTTTTTCAATATCGATTGAAAAAAATGTGTAGGCGGCAGTGCAGTATAATGGTTAAAGAACTGGCATTGTAACTGAAAGGTTGCAGGATCGATTCCCAGGTAGGACACTGCTGGTGTACCCTTGAGCAAGATACTTAACCTGAATCACTTCACTTTTTAAAGTGTCAGTCCTTTTTTTCACTCATGTGCTTTCAGACAGAGCTTGATTGTATTATTTAACCATTGTTTTTCAGTGCTTATAACATATACAGTGTGTTGAAAAAGTATTCAGCCCCCTTAGACTTTTTGATATTTGCTGTGTATGAATATTTCATAAATAAATATTTAAACAGGCTTTTTTGCTGGTATTCAACATATAAATATCTACAATGTCCATCTGGAAAGTAAAATCTACAATTTGTTCCAAATTATTTACAAATGTAAAACAGAAAACAAGCAATTCCTTAAGTATTCAGCCCCCTTGCAAAACGTCACAATTACTTCAAAATTGCACATCATAAGTTGCCTAGATGTCAAGGTTTGACCCTTCAATGCATTTGAATGGCTTTTAATGGGATTTTAGGAAGTACAGTGGATGTTACATCACAATACTCAAACACAGTGTATGTTATATTGTTCACTCATGGATGGCATTTGAGACCAGTCCCTGGGGGTTCAAAGAAAATATAAATAATCAGTTCTACATCATTGCATGCAAAAGTGTAGGAGGTGCAAGTTCAGTAACTTTTTCCTGTCTGGTTTCACTATACAAATCAATGGAGAAATCTGACAGAGAAATCATTGCCTTCAGCCTTTTTAAACTTGTTCCACCTAATTACAGCTATACTGGGAAAGTAAATTGAAGAGGTACTCACTAACTTTTGTCTTTCATAGGGTTTGCATCCCGGTCATCTGAGCTCAGTATTGTGCTCTGTTGTAATGACCAGTGGAAGAAGTGTTCTGTGGTGAACACCATCCTTGGCCGAACACAAGTTACGCCGAACCCAAAGATAAAGACAGAGGGTGAAGTGGAAGATAGACATGTAGTTTTTGTCAGTTCACCAGACTGGACAGAATATTCTTCTCAGAACCATTGGAAGCATGTCAAACAGCATATTGAGGAAAGCGTGTCAGCATGTCCAGCAGGACCACATGCTTTTCTCATGGTCATTCCTTTGCATTCATTCAGAGAGGCAGAGAGGAGAGAAGTGGAGGAACGTCTAGAGCTCTTTTATGAATGTATCTGGAGATGTTCAATAGTGCTGTTCTCTGGGAAAGATGGGTTGGGAGGTAAAACTGTTGAGAAGTTTATTGAGGAAGAACCATGCCTACAACAGCTTATACAGAAATGTGGAAACAGGTATCATGTGCTCACCACTGAAAATAGGGAGGAGCTTCTGGAGACCATAGATGTTATGGTGACAGAAAATGATTGCCCGCATTTTCAAATGATGGAGGCTTCAAAAGCGATAGAAGAGAAGAAGGCAGTACTGGAAGAAAATGCCAAACAGAGGCTAGTCATGGTGCAGGAAAAAAGAGAAACACTCAGACAGATCATTAATGGTGAGTTTTGTTTTTCCACTACATTTTTTTAATCATTATGTTTATTATCATACTTTGTACAGGGATTTCATTCTGTAGAATATTTTGATGGGTATTATTTTGACTAAAAATGAAATTGAAGGAAAAACCATGCCTGCCCATCTTATCCAAGGCTGTGTGTTACAAAAGTTAGCAAAATGATTCAGATTCAATGTATGAGGTTGCTAGAACATTGTGTTTGAATACAGACGTAATTGGCTACCCCTTAGATGTGCATGGCTATGGTGTCTGGATATGTATTCGATGTTGTATTACATTTTCATTAGTATCAACCCCAGATGTTAAACCTCTAGAGTGTCTGGAAAGGGAAGCTGTAGTTTATATAGGATTGGTTTGTGCTAAGGATGCTGTATCTGATTGGCTCTAGCACCTTTAGCAAGGGTTTGAGTTATGTTACTTGTGGAGTTGGCTTGAATTGCCAGCTCCTGTTGACACTACACCTACACAAAAGCATGGTTCATCAGAAGAAATTGATCACTGCTTTATTTGAAAAGCCTGCAAGATGGTCAGACTTCTTTTCTTGGTACGGCTTATATTATCACAGTTATACACGCTAAATATATGCTTGTGCTGAATAGGTCAAACAGTATGTAAAACCTTCATAAGGGCAATGAGGAGGGCACAATCAGTAAATTGCTCTTATACAGCTTTGTCATCACTCAAATAGCAATAAATAATGTATATTATTCTCTTTTTCTGTGACAGAGGCAGCGCGTGATTTCTCAGATATAACAATGGTTCTCCTGGGAAGATTCTGTGCAGGGAAGTGCTCCACAGGAAACAACATCCTGGGAAAAACGGCATTTGACACAACGATTAACACTTCTGAGTGTGTGAAGAAGGAGGGTGAAGTAAACGGGAGGAAGGTTACTGTGGTCCTAACACCTGGATGGCATAGGGATTTCTCAGGGCAGGAGGGCACACAGAACATTAAAGATAGGATAAAGCAAAGCGAGTCCTTGTGCCCCAGCAAACCCCATGCTTTCCTCCTGGTAATACACTGCGACTCGTCCTTCACAGAGACGGACAGGAGGAGAGTGGAGGAACATCTGTCAGTTCTCGGTGAGGAAGCCTGTGAACGCACGTTGGTGCTGTTCACTTGGGGGGACAAACTTGGAGAGACAACAATCGAGATGCACATTGAAAGATGGAATGAGCTTCGATGGCTTGTTGATAAGTGTGGTAACAGGTATCACGTCTTGGACAATAAAAGCACTGATCGCTCTCAGGTCGGAGAACTGCTGGAGAAGGTGGATGAAATGTTGGCTGAAAGAAAATGCACTATTAGAATATGTCAGGAAACCCAAAAGAAGAACAGGGAGCTGAAGGAAATAAACCAAGAGCAAGATAGAGAGGTAAAACAGCTGAAAGAAGAGTTGGAACAGAAATGTCAAGAAATCAGAAGTCTGGATGACAACAGAGAGCGGGAGATTTCTCATCTGAAAGATGAGCTGAGAAAAATGGAGATGGAGGCACACAGACAGCTGTACAGCGAGGAGCCCAGACAGGATGGACAGGGGTACCTGAAGCCTGGATTGGCCATTCTGGGGGCAGTAATAGGGGGTATAGCAGGGGCTCTGAGGGGTCCAGGTGGGGTGGCTGGGGGAACTACCTTAGGGGCTGTCGTAGGAGCCCAACTGGGAGATATATTTGGAGGAGGTGACAGACCCAGAGAGAAGAGAGGAAGGGAAAGAAGGATGAGCATGGATGACCCAGGTGGTAATTTTTAATTAGACTCATGAAACAGACACACATTATGCAGACTGAATGTGTGCGTCAGTGAAAGAGCAATAATATGATTAGCATCTACAGTGAAAACCTTCTTTTATTAAATATACATGTCCCCCCAATACGTCTGACTGTCAAACGTCAGTCAGACTTTAGTTCCATAATTTAGCAGAACCCTGTGCGTGAAGCATACTGGGATATATTCCATTTATTTTTTTGAAAATATTTGATTTCCAAAAATATAATTTCAGGTTTAACATTTTCATACTACATTTCAGTTTTTCACTGACCATCTGTATGCATAGCTATTCAATTTCTTTAGGATTTTCCCCCCAATATCAATACATAATTCACTGGCTACAGAAATTAAAGGAACTCAACAATAATCTTGTTGAATTCAAAAATAATCTAGATCTTACATTGCCTGCCCATGTACAGTACAAAGAATGATGGTGGCATTTAATATTTTTCCTAGGACAGAGACGTGAACAGTGGAATCAATACAAAGTGTAGATTGACTATTTGAGTCTGCTGGCAAGTTCATCAGCACTAAAGAAGGATGAGTGGTGGTATCTGTCACGTGAGGCAAAGTCAGCATTCTCCTCACTCAGTTGCCTGGTTTCCATGCCAACAGCCAGAAATGAGGGTGTTAACACGATCTGGTGCAATCTGTCACTCTTTTCAGACCACCAATGAAAAATGTCACTTTAAGGGTGGGACTTTTCTAGCCTTTTACATTTTAGTGATAATATATATACACGCACGCATACGTATAAATACACACAAACACATACTGTATATATTTTAATTTTTTTATTTGATTAGAAATAAACTGCCATTTTGTTGTACATATTATGATAATTTGTCTGGAAAAGGAATTGGCCATTTTATTGGCCATGATTCACACATGACATAAAACACACCTGCCCACTTTTTCAAGGGATGACTGTACCCATTTGAAGAAACAGAACCGAGCAGCTGCCCCTATGAACAAAACAAACACAAACTGTTTGTGAAGATGTTAAGGGTACCAATAGTTAGCTTTAAAAATGCAACCCAGGTAAAGTGTTTGGTTGGACGTTTCAAGTGTTCATAAATCAGACTCACAATAGCCATTTATTTGCTTATAATCGTTTTTACCAAGAAAGACAGTGTTAACACACATTTTAAAAGAAAATATTGTCCTTTTAGATTTCCAATCTGGAGAGCCCAGTCATATTTGCTTGTCCCATTGCTTCAACTTCCTTATATAATAATCTGGAAGTTTACAGACTGCCGTTTGGCTTCTCTAAACTATGAACAGTAGTGGGACTGGTTTTAATGTGGGGCCCTCAACCCCTCTTAATGGGTCTTTTGCTGTGATCGAATTCTCTGATGTTGAGAGTTGCTGTGTATAGTGAGGATGAAGTGCACAGGGAGTTGCTGTGTATAGTGAGGATGAAGTGCACAGTGAGTTGCTGTGTATAGTGAGGATGAAGTGCACAGTGAGTTGCTGTGTATAGTGAGGATGAAGTGCACAGTGAGTTGCTGTGTATAGTGAGGATGAAGAGCACAGGGAGCTGCTGTGTATAGTGAGGATGAAGTGCACAGGGAGCTGCTGTGTATAGTGAGGATGAAGTGCACAGGGAGCTGCTGTGTATAGTGAGGATGAAGTGCACAGTGAGTTGCTGTGTATAGTGAGGATGAAGAGCACAGGGAGTTGCTGTGTATAGTGAGGATGAAGAGCACAGGGAGTTGCTGTGTATAGTGAGGATGAAGAGCACAGTGAGCTGCTGTGTATAGTGAGGATGAAGAGCACAGGGAGTTGCTGTGTATAGTGAGGATGAAGAGCACAGGGAGTTGCTGTGTATAGTGAGGATGAAGAGCACAGGGAGTTGCTGTGTATAGTGAGGATGAAGTGCACAGTGAGTTGCTGTGTATAGTGAGGATGAAGTGCACAGTGAGTTGCTGTGTATAGTGAGGATGAAACGCACAGGTAAAATGCATGCGATGCAGCTCACCCCTCCATAGGACACTGATCGTGTCAATCAAAGTCTACACGTCCCACGTAACCAATAACAGCAGCCGTCACAATAACCGGGGCCAGCGTAAGAGGGAGGCCAGCTGGAGTGAGTACGCATCTTTTTAGACGTGCGCAGGAAAGAAAATGGATTTTCTCGGAGGGAGCGAGTGAAGGCGAACCGGGGCTGAGCGTCTCCTGTTTACCCTCTCGCTGCCACGCCCCACCACAGCCCCTCCTGGGCGGCTCGACTTCAGCAATGCAAATCAGAGAGAGAGAGAGACTACATCTATGTTCTGGCTGTGTTCTCAAGACGCTCGCTGAAATTCAGATGCAGGCCCATCCGCCCTGTCTCTATGTCCCAGGACCACTGTGGGACAGGGGGGGGGGGGGGGGGGGGGGCATTTTTTATGGATGGTCTGTGCACTTCGGGAATTTCAGCCGGCAGCAATGCTATGTCTAATCCCCTCAGTTGAAAGAGACAAGGGATGGAGGAATGAGTCAGCGTACCTGGTCGGACGCCCTGATTGGCCCATGCGAAGCGTCACGCTGTTTCTGCAAAGTGCGCCCATCCTCCGCAATCCTCCTTAGGACGCTTCCAGATTTTTCGGTTGTCTGTTGCCAGGGCGACCAGGGTTCCCCAATATCTCCTGCGCTCAGATGAGATGGCAGCTTGTTATCCTGTTTGCACTTTGTGTCTGTTGCTATATAGTGATGGTTGTTTTTAATCAATAAACACGCTTCTCATGAGCTGCTCAAATATTGTCCAGATTGTATTGTTATTAATCACACAAAAACGAAATGTTTGCGCTTGCCAAAAGCCTCAAAAAACAGGAAATTATATAGATCAACTCTAATGCTAAACATCAGCCTGCTTTCCATCAAGGTATATCAGCACTGAGCTTTGCAACTGCTATAGCGCTTATATGTATACTGTGTTTCAAACAACATGTAGGCCTATTCTCCACTGGGCAGATTGCTTAAGATTCAAACCTTCTCTAAACGAGCCCAATTCATACTTTTCAGAGTAGTGACTATCATATACTGGAAAATGTCTGCATTGTGAAGAATTAAGACTGATTTTAAAGATAACATTTCAAGATGGTCATGATGGCATTTGAAATGGCACTGTACAGGTAATTGATAAATGTTAATAGTTTGTATTTAGTTTGTGCAGAACAAGACTTTATTCTCAGCCCCAATTTTATGTAGAAGCAAGCTATTTGTGTAGGTAATATTGATACACCTGAAAATGAAGAAATTAAAACTTTCTTTAGAAACAAAGCAAAATTCTACATTATAGCTCTTTAAAAACAGCACATCTGCTTTCGTTACTGTATACTCCAGAGGGGTGCACAAGGGCCAATCTGCTTTAAGATTTTGTGCCAACTATTTAATTTAATTAGATCAATTACAGTTAATTTAATTATTATTTAATAATTATTATTTAATTAGTGCAATAATATATTGATCTGAAATTTGCATAAGCACCAGCTACAGCTGTGCACTGCAAGTATAATTCTAAAGATTTTACTGTGCTCAAGTACAGGAGTGAACCAACCAAACTATCAAATTAAAAACAAAACATTTTAAGTTTTCAAAATATTTTTGAGGTCCTTTATGCCCGTGTTTTCAGAGATATGATTATTTGTCTCAGAAAACTAGTTACAGCCATTTTGGCTTTGCCCTCCCTATAAACAGTTAAAGAAGCGTGCACTTCAGAGGAAGCACGCAACCCGGAGTAGGGAGCGGTCATAAGGGAAATGCCTTTGTGCTTTGTGCCGGCCTCATCCTGTCTTTAGGAAAACTAGTGAAAACAAACGGAGAAAAACACGAGAAAGACATGTTAACATTAACTTGAAATAGTCAATACAATAATTGTTACTGGTGGTGAGAATGTGTTAACTGGAAGAGGTACATAAAAGGTATTTTCAGCCATGGGAGAAAGATTCCGTACGTCGTCACCAGATCTGGGACTTGGTAAGTTACAGTCTCACATATATACTCAGATGCTGTCATTGACCTTGAAGCACTGTAGGCTTACCTATAAAAAAAAAAATTTGAAAAAATCCTGCTATTGGTGGCTATTGTTTTACAGAAGTATTTTTTATTGTGTGTGGATTTATTTGTAATGTTCAGATTATTCAGATCATGCCTTGAGGTCTGAATGTGGAATGTGATTTTTGGGGCTTGGAGAGGAAATGGACACCATTTCATTCCAACAGACTGATATCATTAAAACATGATTTTTATTGACTTATCATTGAGTCATCAAGAACTGGAGATACTCATATTAAACGGAGAGCTCTGCACTTTCTAAAGGTGAAAACCTCTTCTTGATGTCTTATTCTGTCTAGGGTTATAAGGGGCTCTGAATGATAATTGACTTATGGTAGATGTAATGGCCAGACTTGATTGCAGTCCAAATAATGCACAATTTCCGCATGAACTCATAACATCATGTATACGTACTTGAAGGGCAGATCCAGAGCTTTCATTTGGTATACATCATGCCTGATGTGAGAATGCAGAATGTGATTTTTACGGCTTTATTTCAAATATATGCATATCCTCTCCAACAGGCGTTTTCCATTAAAATATAATTTTGATCAACTTATAATTGAGTCATCAAGGATTGAATATACTCATTTTAAAGAAGAAAATCTGCACTTTAAGAAGTTGAAAACCTTATCTTGATGTCTTATTCCAAAAGGGTGATGAGGGACTCTGAAACATGTCTGGTAATGCTATTAGTTTTGATCAATTTCTCATATATTTCAAATTTATATTTCATGGAAATTCCGTGCTCAAATGAAACAACATATGACGCCCATTCAGAAACCGTTAAGATTGTATTGATGCGCATTCCACAGCGAGTGCTGCAAGCATTTGAACTGAGGTCCTTTTTGGCACAGAGCACTATTGGCCATTCCGAGCTTCATTCCGCCGTTCAATTCCGGCTTTTACCCAGGCCCGTTCGTGTCTACCGTCTGAAAGGCAGCTCAATGCACGTAGCTAACGTGGAAGTTAATCCAGTCAATCGCACCATAGCGATTTAGTTTTATGTTGGCAGGGTTCATACACACACAATAGCGGAATTTGCAGAGCTAGCGAGCAAAACGATGGAGCAAACTAAAGCAAACATTAGCTAGCCACCTACAGCACTACTTTTGGTTTCCTCCTCAGGAATTGTTCTTGATAAAATATCATGTAATTGTCCCGCAGTCCAAAACCTCTGTTGATATCAGATTTTCGCCCCTGGAGAAAACACTCGCAGAACATAAGAAAGGAATCAGTTTGTTAACATTAACTTGTTGTAATACTTAACACAATACATGTTACTGGTGGTGTGAGAATGCTCTAATTTGAAGAGCCATGGGAGAAAGATTCCTTACATCCTCTCCAAATCTGGGACTTGGTAAGTTACAGAGTCACATTTATACTCAGATATGTCATTCACCTTGAAGAACTTTCTCTAATAAATATTGTTAACTGAATCCTGCTAGCAGTGGCTACTATTGTTTTACACAGTATTTTGATTGTACGTGAATAAATCTTTAATGTTCAAATTATTTACTTAAGGTTCAAGGGTTCCTTTCCCTAAAAATGGAAAATAAACAGTTTATCGTGGTTTGGCAGGATACTGTCCATGGAACGAGGGAGGGGAATGCTTAATGGCTAAGGACACATTATTTGTTCTTATAATATAAACTTCATTCATAAATCCAGGAAAAATAATATGTAAAACAAATCAAATCAAAAAGCAGCTCCCAAACACAATCAGCTTAGCATTGCTAACATTGCTAACTACAATGGTCTAGTTTCAATATCAATTTTTATTTTTTGAGCATCAATTCTTAAGGGTAGGCTACTTGTAAGAGTGCCACTGGATATTATGTTTTTCTGATATCATTAAGCGAGCTACTCGCAAACAGTTCACAGACAGCCCCATTGGGTGCCAAAATATAAATAAAAATAACTCACAAGAAGTTCAGACTAAAAATGAAAGTCACACTGGTTTAATGTTTTCTTGAAAATTTATTACCTGTCAGCAGTGGCGTCGCCAGACCTATTTTAGCAGGCTTTAGCCTCCCTAAAATGTACTATAGCCCCCCTAAATATTTTTTGCGCCAATAGTTTTAATCATGACATTTTTTTCAAATGGATTTGACAAACTGCGCCACCGAGACTCCAGAACCATAACGCACATCGAGTGCCCGGTACTAGGACCCTGGGGAGGCCGCTATACCCTTAATCTAGTGCAGCCATTTTGTTTAGAGTGCAGTGTGGTGTGCACACTGAGTTGCGTGGTCGCTCAATTCAAATGACCGCTATAGAGTGTGGGTTGTAGAACATTCTTGTCTATCGTAGCTCACAATTAAACTCGGTCTATTCCAAAGCAATGCTATCCAATCTTTCCTAAATTATTTAATGTAATTTGGCCCTGGTAATTTTTTTTCCATCTTACCATCTGAAGAGAATGTGGTCAAGGGAACTGTATGTGTCACGTAAAACTGTGAAAGGAGAATCATTTATAGTGGAAATAATCCGTGATTCAGATGTGTTACACTTAGAAATGGAAAAGAGAAATGACTAGCCTATAGGGTATGTGTGAACAATTGTCTGCATCCATTGCTTTGGGATAAAGAATAAAATTATTATTATTCTTATTATTGTTTTTTTATTTGGAATATATTTCTATTTGAATAGAAACCGTGGTCCTATACAGAGGCTAGACATTCTTGTGTTCGCAAATAACATTTTCTATTATTTGACATTTGACTATTATTTGGCGTCATCTGACCCACAGACATACAGTAGGCTACATTACTGGGGCAAACATGTTTGGATAGGTTTGTAAAATGCAATAGGCTATTTTCTAGATCAAAATATTTCTCATTTGTATCTGTATTTATTTATTCATCCCCCCTTTCCCTATTGTAAATTAAATTATGTTTATTGGTTAAATGTCTGTGAATTGTAGAGAAATTTGTAGCAGCAGTGAACATTTTAAGACCTGTACATTTTCTAAATTAAACTCGACAACAAAGTATAAACATATCCCTTCTGGAGTGTAATTATTTGTCAACTGTTAAAAACATTCATTGAAATCATATGTTGTTCCATAAGGCAATTTTTGTTAGTTGGCATTTAATGTTTGAATGACCACATTCTCTTGAGATGGTAAGATGAAAAAACACAGGGCCAAGTTACATTAAAATAATTTAGGAAAGACTGGATAGCATTGCTTTTGCATAGAGCTAGTTTAATTCATGTGAGCTACGATAGGCAATGTTGTTTGTTGCAAATTGGCCAAATTTTGATATCAATAATTTTAAAGGCAGGCCTAGTTTTTTCAAAGTTGGAATTAATGACTTACAGACAGTGCTTTGAAGGCTATGCATGAGTAACCTGGCATTTTTATAACGTTCAAAATGTTTTTTTGTTGAGATATCAGATTTCATACTATTTACTCTGCTATAATTAGCCCAGACATTTATGCCATCTCATTTTAGAAAAATTTGTTGATAAACTCGTGAATGACAATTTACTATGTGAAAGCATAGCCTACTTGAGCTACATAGAAAATATTTTATTCTAATCTACGAGTGAACCGGCGCTAGGAACCTGTGTATCAGTCTTTCACGGAGGTGCCCACCCATAATTAATTATGTCATCTATCTCCATTTGGCATGCAATTTTACCGGTTTCTGTGGGGCTTTACCGTTACCTGGGAATTAGGTATAGCCAACCGCTGTTCTCCAGCCATAGTTTGCAAATTAGTTGGTTAGCTAAGCTAGTTTCTGTGAATGCATGGGTGGAACCTTCGTGGAAGCTTTCATATGCTTGCAGTTCATTGGAAAAACCTGTGAACTTTTAATTTGGAAACGTTGTTTCTGAGACTTCCGGTTTTTAACTGTGGCTTCCTGGTCTAGGTTTGCGTTTCTCTCTTTACGAATTCCAAATTACGGTTACAGTTCTATTTTGGTGCCAAGTATACTGACAAATGGATGTATGTAGAGAATAGAGCACACACTCCTATAATGAGTTCCGCACTACAGATAAAAAAATTACGTACACGAATCAGGTTTTACATTTACACTTCAATAAATTTCAGTTATAAATTTAGATTTTACATTTTCAATTTGACTTACATTTGCGAATCTCAATTTACGATTTTAAGTTTACATTTGCAATTTGAGTTACATTTGCGAATCTCGATTTACGTTTACAAAGTGTTTAGGCAGCTATCTACCTCCATACAGCTCTACTGGGAAAGCAGATTCCAGGAAGAGCTACTCACTCACTTTTGTCTTTCATAGGTGCAGCGTCCCGCTTATCTGAGCTCAGAATTGTGCTCTGTTGTAATGACCAGTGGAAGAAGAATTTGGCGGTAAACACCATCCTTGGCCGAACAGCAGTTTTGCCGACCCCAACAATAAAGACAGAGGGCAAAGTGGAAGATAGACATGTTCTTTTTGTCAGTACACCAGACTGGGCAGAATATTTTGCTCAGAACCATTGGAAGCATGTCAAACAGCAGATTGAGGAAGGCGTGTCATTATGTCCACCAGGACCACATGCTTTCCTCATGGTCATCCCTTTATGTCCATTCAGAGAGGCAGAGAGGAGGGAAGTGGAGGAACGTCTAGAGCTCTTTTATGAATGTATCTGGAGACGTTCAATAGTGCTGTTCTCTGGGAAAGCTCGGTTGGGAGGTAAAACCGTTGAGAAGTATATTAAGGAAGAACCATGCCTACAACAGCTTATACAGAAATGTGGGAACAGGTATCATGTGCTCAGCACTGAAAATAGGGAGGAGCTTCTGGAGACAATAGATGTTATGGTGACAGCACATAGGTGCGCGAGTTTTCAAATGATGGAGGCTTCAGAAGAGATAGAAGAGAAGAAGGCAGTACTGGAAGAAAATGCCAAACAGAGGCTAGTCATGGCGCAGAAAAAAAGAGCAACACTCAGAAAGACCATTAATGGTGAGTTTTCCACTACATTGTTTGTTATCAGAGTTTATTATCATAGATACAGGGATTTTTCTGTAGAATATTTTGATGGATAATATTTTGACTGAAATGTGATGGAAGGAAAAAGCATGCCTGCCCATCTTATCCAAGGCAATTTATGAGGGCATTGGCATCATTCTGTCTGTTGTCTAGCAAAATTATTCGGATTCAATGGATGAGGTTGCTAGAACATTGTGTACGAATAATTGGCTACCCCTTAGATGAGAATGGCTATGGTGTCTGGACATGTACTCTATATTATACTACATTTTCACTGGTATCAACCCCAGATGTTCAACATCTAGAGTGTCTGGAAAGGGAAGTCATAGTTTCTATAGGATTGGTTTCTTCTAAAAATGCCATATGCAATCTGGTTCTAGCACCTTTAACAATGAGTTATAAGTTACTTGTTGAGGTGGCTTGAATTTCCAGCTCGCCACACCTACACAAAGGTATGATTCATCAGAAGTAATTGACCACTGCTTTATTAGAAAAGCACAACCCTGCCTGGAATACCTTCACTCAGGGATACTGAGGATGTTACAATCAGTACATTGCTCTTAATGGCATTGTCATCACTGAAATACCAGTAAATGATTATAATTCTCTCTTTCTGTGACAGAGGCAGCGCACAGTTTCTCAGATATAACAATGGTTCTCCTGGGAAGATTCTGTGCAGGGAAGTGCTCCACAGGAAACAACATCCTGGGAAAAAAGGCGTTTGACACAACGAGTAACACTTTGGAGTGTGTGGTGAAGCAGAGTAAAGTGAATGGGAGGATGGTGACTGTGGTCCTAACACCTGGATGGAATAGGGATTTCTCAGGGCAGGAAGACCAGGAAGACACACCGAACATTAAAGATATGATAAAGCAAAGCGAGTCCTTGTGCCCCAGCAAACCCCATGCTTTCCTCCTGGTAATACATTGCGACTCGTCCTTCACAGAGACGGACAGGAGGAGAGTGGAGGAACATCTGTCAGTTCTCGGTGAGGAAGCCAGTGAACGCACGTTGGTGCTGTTCACTTGGGGCGACAGACTTGGAGAGACAGCAATCGAGATGCACATTGAAAGATGGAACAAGCTTCGATGGCTTGTTGATAAGTGTGGTAACTGGTATCACGTTTTGGACAATACAAGCACTGATCGCTCTCAGGTCGGAGAACTGCTGGAGAAGGTGGATGAAATGTTGGCTGAAAGTAAACATGCATACGCCACTACAATGTATCAGGAAACCAAACAGAAGAACAGGGAGCTGAAGGAAATGAACCAAGAGAAAGATAGAGAGGTAATACAGGTGAAAAAAGAGTTAGAACTGAGAAGCCTGGAATCAGATTCGAAGGTCAGAGATGACGACAGACAACCGAGAACCAAGGAGGAAGACCTGTCGGAAATAATGGATGTGTCCCATTTAGGTGAGTCTTATCTTAATCTTTCTCATGTACTACTGTTACTGGATCCATATAAAACAGAGTGAATGGGTCCTTAGACTGTTTCAAAATTGACTGGCTCTGATCTCAATTTCTTCTGAATTTAATTAAAGTATTTGCAAAACAATAAATGGAAGACATTTTGAGATAAAAAGGGAAATACCGTCTATACGGATTATGAACTTTTTGCTTGGTTTTGCAGGGAGGGGACAGAGACGCCAAGGACAACCGGATCTGCCGTCCAGTGAAGATGAAGAGAAACAGACGGAGGGAGAGCAGGAGCTACAGAGAGAGGAGAAGAAGCTTAGAAACCGACACCGAACCGAGCTGGAGGAGTTGGAGAGAGAGTTTGGAGAGGACAGTGCTACGAAAACCTTGGACGAAGCAATTCAGAAACTGTTTAACAGGCTGAAAGGAGAGACGGGTGTACCCATGAGAGAGCTTGAGGAAGAACTGAAGAGAAAGCTAGAGAAGAAAGCATGGGTGGAGAAGGAAGAAAGGAGGAGGCGGGAGGAGAAAGAGATTGAGCTAAAGAAGAGGCATAGAAGAGAGATGGAGGCACTCAGACAGCTGTACAGTGAGGAGCCCAGACAGGATGGACAGGGGTACCTGAAGCCTGGATTGGCCGTTCTGGGGGCAGTAATAGGGGGCATATCAGGGGCTCTGTGGGGTCCAGGTGGGGTGGCTGGGGGAACTACCTTAGGGGCTGTCGTAGGAGCCCAACTGGGAGATATATTTCGAGGAGGTGACAGACCCAGAGAGAAGAAAGTAAGGGAAAGAAGGATGAGCATGGATGACCCAGGTGGTAATTTTTAATTAGACTCATGAAACAGACACACATTATGCAGGCTGAATGTGTGCGTCAGTGAAAGAGCAATAATATGATTAGCATCTAGAGTGAAAACCTTCTTTTTTTTAAATATACACTACTCACAAAAAGTTAGGGATATTTGGCTTTCGGGTGAAATTTATGGAAAATGTAAGTTCACGCTACAGTGATATTATACGTATCATGAAAGTAGGGCATTTAAGTAGAAGCATGCAATGGTGATTTCCTCATCTCAAACAATTTATTGAAACAAAAGCCAACAACAGTGGTGGGTATACCACAACAAAAATGTCAATGTCTCAATAACTTGTCATGTGCCCTTGAGCATCAATTACAGCTTGACAACGATGTCTCATGCTGTTCACAAGTCGACTTATTGTCTGCTGAGGCATGGCATCCCACTCTTCTTGAAGGGCGGCCCTCAGGTCATTGAGGTTCTGGGGTACAGAGTTACGAGCCTCTACACGGTGAGTCAGCTGATCCCATAGGTTTTCTATGGGATTCAGGTCTGGAGAAAGTGCAGGCCACTCCATTTGAGGTACCCCAGTCTCCAGCAGCCTTTCCCTAATGATGCGACCTCGATGAGCTGGAGCATTGTCGTCCATGAAGATGAAATTAGGCCTGTGTTGTTCATGCAGGGGCACAATGACTGGATTAATGATGTTATTCAGGTAGTATGGGCTTGTCACTGTACCATTCACAAAGTGTAGGGCCGTTCTGTATTGACTAGACACACCTGCCCACACTGTAACACCGCCACCACCAAAGGGTCGTCTGGTGACAACAGTGGCTGATGCATAGCACTCTCCTTGACGTCTCCAACATCGTTGGCGGCCATCATTTCTGCTCAACGTGAATCGACTTTCATCAGAGAACAGCACTGAGGCCCACTGGTCCCTCGTCCAGCGTAAATGCTCCCTGGCCCATGCAAGACGATGACGCCTGTGCCTGGTGGTGTGGTCAGGTACCCTTGCAGGTCGTCTAGCACGCAGACCACGCTGATGTAAACGGTTTCGAATGGTCTGACGTGACACTTGGGTGCCTCTCACCTCCCTTAAATGTGCCTGGAGTTGAGTGGCATTCATCATCCGGTTCCGCAGGGCACTGTTCACAATGAAGCGGTCATCAGTGTGGGATGTGGCCAAAGGACGTCCACTTCTATGCCTTTCTGTGACTCTTCCAGTCTCTCTGTATCTCTGTTGCAACCTGCTGATGACACTCTGTGACACTCTAAGCTCAGTGGCCACTTCCCTCTGAGAACATCCTGTTTGAAGCCTCGCAATGGCGAGGTACTGTTGATCAATTGTTAGGTGTCGTCTTGGTCTCATGATGTCAAAATGTGAACAGCATGATGAAGAGGACTGTTTAAATACCAATTCTAATTGAACCAGGAAATTTATTGGTCGATTCATGGATCAAACACCTGTTGTGAATTTTGCCGTTCAGCTCCTTGTTAGAGAACAGCAAGTTGTGCAAAAAGTACTGAAACATTGAATAGTTGGACATGTGCATTCAAAAGTTTAGAGAAGGTCAAATTAATTTCACCTGTAAAGGTTATAGTGCATTTTAGGTTCATCCTGAAATTTCACCCGAAAGCCGAATATCCCTAACTTTTTGTGAGTAGTGTACTTGTCCCCCCAATACATCTGACTGTCAAACTTCAGTCAGACTTTAGTTCCATAATTTAGCAGAAGCCTGTGCGTGAAGCATACTGGGATATATTCCATTTATTTTTTTGAAAATATTTGATTTCCAAAAATATAATTTCAGGTTTAACATTTTCATACTACATTTCAGTTTTTCACTGACCATCTGTACGCATAGCTATTCAATTTCTTTAGGATTTTCCCTCCAATATCAATACATAATTCACTGGCTACAGAAATTAAAGGAACTCAACAATAATCTTGTTGAATTCAACAATAATCTAGATCTTACATTGCCTGCCCATGTACAGTACAAAGAATGATGGTGGCATTTAATATCTTTCCTAGGACAGAGACGTGAACAGTGGAATCAATACAAAGTGTAGATTGGCTATTTGTGTCTGCTGGCAAGTTCATCAGCACTAAAGAAGGATGAGTGGTGGTATCTGTCACGTGAGGCAAAGTCAGCATTCTCCTCAGTCAGTTGCCTGGTCTCCATGCCAACGGCCAGAAATGAGGGCGTTAACACAATCTGGTCCTGGAGGGTCTGTTCCTTCCTGAAGATCAAAACACAGCCATCTCTTTTCAGACCACCAATGAAAAATGAGGGTGGGACTTTTCTAGCCTTTTACATTTTAGTGATAATATATATACACGCACGCATAAGTATAAAAACAGACAAACACATACTGTATATATTTTCATTTCTTTATGTTTTTATTTGATTAGAAATAAACGGCCATTGTGTTGTACATATTATGATAATTTGTCTGGAAAAGGAATTTTATTGGCCATGATTCACACATGCCAGAAACAAACCTGCCCACTTTCTTAAGGGATGACTGTACCCATTTGAAGCAACAGAACCGAGCAGCTGCCCCTATGAACAAAACAAACACAAACTGTTTGTGAAGATGTTAAGGGTACCAATAGTTCCCTTTAAAAATGCAACCCAGGGAAAGTGTTTGGTTGGACGTTTCAATCGGTCATAACTCAGACTCACAATGGCCATTTATTTGGTGTATGCTTGATACTTCTAAAAACAAATATAAAAACTTTCTCTGGGCTCCATGCTCTAATGCTTAGCACATTTTGTAGAGAATTTAATATTAAATATGATAGATGTGTGCAAAGTATCCATAGAAATATCCTGACCAGGGGTGGTCAGGCTCCAGGCCTGGAGGGCCGCAGTGTCTGCTGATTTTTGTCGCGTGTCTGCACTTAAGTGATAAAAGTAAGCCAGGTTAAAGAGTACATAGACCATGTTTCCAAGGCCTAAATTGGCAGCTGATTGAAAGAAAATCACATAATCCTAGTGACACTACAGCCCATGTCAGATACATGGCCATGGTAAGTTTGGACCACGGATCTGACATGGTAGAAAGAGAAAAACACAACAACATGGATATCACTCTTTTTTACTTCCTCTGTTGGTAAACCACTCTTACTCCATATCTTTATTTTTATATACTTTTTATTTTTACATTACATTTATGTCTGTACATTGTCTGTGTCAGGCGAGTAGGCAGTAATGTAATCTCATTTTTAAGATAAACAATTCATCGACTTAGAATGTGACTTTGTAAATAGGTTTGAAAATAGAAAAAAAAAACAGAATAAGGCAAAACAAACAAACACACACACACATAGAAATAATAATAATAAATAATAATAAAATAAGAGTAAAAAACATATGATGACATTAGAGTACATGTAAAATTACATTGTGGCAGCTCAAACCCAGGTAATTGGTAGTAACAACTGGCTTTTAAAATTTTTTTTAACATAATTTAATATTGAAAATAAAGTGTGTAATTATTCATTCATATACATGTGCATTTGTAATCATGTATAAGTACTTGTACATCTACATATACACGCAGATGTATATTGAAAAACACATAAAGCTATTTTTACATGTACCTATATTCTCGAACATATGCACACATATATATATATATATATATATGTACCCACATATCCCTCCATATACATTTAATTATACATTTAAATATACCCTTTATTAATTCATATGACTGCAATATTCAATCCATTTTCTCCATCTGTTATCAACAATGTATCTTTGATCCCTAATTATGTATGTTAAT
Source organism: Synaphobranchus kaupii (assembly GCA_029718625.1). Classification (NCBI taxonomy): domain Eukaryota; kingdom Metazoa; phylum Chordata; class Actinopteri; order Anguilliformes; family Synaphobranchidae; genus Synaphobranchus; species Synaphobranchus kaupii. The sequence continues at coordinate 66,725,217 of CM056383.1, forward strand.
CTTTCCATAATATACACTTGGTTGTTCAAATATACATTTCTGTATTTTTGGTTTGCATATTTGATGCCAATTACATGTAATTGCTTTCAATGCAGTAATTCTGAAAATTCTTGCCAAATATTTATCTTTTTCTTCTACTAGTTGTGATGGAGTCATACCGAGAAGATAATACCTAACGTCCAGTTTGAAATTTACTTTTATTACCATCTGAATTTCCTTGTGTATTGTTTCCCAACATAATAAATAATCGGACAGAACCATAACATATGTGATAGGTTGTCATGGTAATCCCCACAGTTTCTCCCCACTTTTGGGTAATAGCATTATCATATTTTGCCTGTTGCACTGGTGTCATAAAGCACTGGAGTTGTATCTTCCAAGAGTATTCCTGCCAAAAAAGTGAATTTGTCGTTTTATGGATATTAATATTCATTTTCCTCCATTCATCATCTGATATATCAATTTCTAACTCCTCCTTCCATTTTTCCTTTGCTGTCTTACTCCATATCAAACATAGCTCACTTATGTTGTACTAATTTGTCGATTAATGCCATGTCCAATATTATCTGTAATAAATTTCACAAATTATAATGAAAATAAAGGTAATTGATTTAAAACTGTTAAATCAATCAGTGTGTTTACTCCAAATGGATGTGGGCCTGGTGGATCACTTATCATGAACACAATGTTATACCTGACTTAGACCATCAGGCTGCACTGCTTGTCCCTGCTGTTATACTTTACTGCGTTTCAGTGTTTCTACGCCAAAGCTTTGGACACAATATACAACTTTGGACACAATACACCCTCCTCATAGTCCATGCAGATGTCTGAGACCTTTATATTGTTCACTTAATCATTGACTTGTGGAGTGGGGAGCACATTTCTCTGAAGCTAAATTCTCAGTTTCTTGGGCTCTGAAGAGCAGTGATCATAATAGTCTGCTCAAATAGTTTATAAATGAAACCCATAATTAAATATTGCTGTGGATGAAATGGCAAAATTCAGAAGTTTGTATTCACCTATAGGAAGACCAGGGCTTGCTTGTCCAATGTAGAGGAAGAGGATAATTGTTAGAGACTTGTTAGAGGCTTTTGCTCCTTAGCCTGAAGATTGTAGGTTTATACCGTAACATGCTCAGTGGGGGAATTCCCAACAATTCATTCAATGAAAGGTCACTTTCCTCTCCACAATTGTGGTACAGCACAGATGTATCTACGTGTATTCCATAAAAATAAAAATACATTAATATAGAACATAATATTAAATCATAGAGCAAAAGCAGAATGTTTCCCAAGCCAAGACTGTGTCAGAACTAATGCAAGCAAGCCATGGGACAAGTAATACTCTTGATGTGGTGAACCATCATCAACTTAGACTGTCTCCAGCTACTTGGAAATATTCTGACCTCAGTAAATAGAGTTAACATTTTTATAAAAGTCCCAATTTTATGTACAAGCCATTTGTGTAGGTAATATTGATGAATCTGGAAACAGAAATTAAAACTCGCTTTAGAAACTAATCTAAATTCTACATTATAGCTCTTTTAAAAAAACAGCACCTCTGCTTTCCTTACTGTATACTCCAGATGGGTGCAGAACAAGGGACGATCTGTTTCAGGATTTATTTTAATTCGACCAGTTAAATTAAATTAATTTAATTATTATTTAATAATTATTATTCAGTTTGTGCAATCATGTCTTGATATGAGATTTGCATAAGCACGAGCTACAGCTGTGTACTGCAAGTATATTCTAAAGATTTTACTGTGCTCAAGTACAGGAGTGAATCATATTAAAAAAAGAAACATTTTAAGTCTTAAAAATATTTGTGAGATCCTTTATGTTCGGAGACATGGCTAGTCTCAGAAAACTAGTTTTACTGTTTTGCTTTTCCCTCCCTATAAACAGTTAAAGGAAGACTGCAGATAAAAGGTAGCATGCAATATGGAATAATGAGTGGTCAAGACCTTTGTACTTTGACCTGTGAATGGGTGGAGAAAACCATAGGCGGAAATCCCGGGGGGGACGGGGGGGTCACGGCCCCCCCATCCTGGGTAAAATATGATTTGTCCCCCTCCAATATATCACTGTAAACATAACTATGTAATTTCAATAATATTAATAATAAGAAATGAAAGGACTTGTGCTGATTATAGACACGTAATAGCGCGTTTTTAAGTTTCAAAAGATTGCGACCCCCTTCCCTTGGCCTCACAATGGTTTGATCCACTGCACCCCCCCAGCCCTCAGCAGTGGCACATGATACAGTGCGTGTGTGAAAAGGAATCTGACAGTGACGGAGTCTGTCGTTGGTGGCTGACCTCGAGTAAGTAGTTAGTTCAAACAAAGGATATGTTAGACATTTCTTTACTTCAAACACATTTATAATCGTCACCAGTCTTCATTTTCGCTTTATTGAATTACAGGTCACTCTTTATGCTAGCTAGCGCTTAGCTGACGTTTGCTAGCTAGCTACAGTAACATCAACCAGTGTTTGCAGCTGTTTGAATTAGAGTGAATGAGAGAAGCTAGCAAAGCAATGTAATGGTCTTAGCTGGCAAGGTGACAGAGCGTTCGTGTCTACCGTCTGAAAGGCACTCAATGCACGTAGCTAACGTGGAAGTTAATCCAGTCAATCGCACCATAGCGATTTAGTTTTATGTTGGCAGGGTTCATACACACACAATAGCGGAATTTGCAGAGCTAGCGAGCAAAACGATGGAGCAAACTAAAGCAAACATTAGCTAGCCACCTATAGCACTACTTTTGGTGTCCCCCTCAGGAATTGTTCTTGATAAAATATCATGTAATTGTCCCCCCCAAAGTTGATATCAGATTTTCGCCCCTGGAGAAAACACTCGCAGAACATAAGAAAGGAATCAGTTTGTTAACATTAACTTGTTAAAATTAAATTGTTCTTGATAAAATATCATGTAATTGTCCCCCCTGTGGCGTTTTCATACGCTTAAATGAACTATATTAGTTAATGACGGACGCAGACACACGTTGCTAATTTACTGACTTGTCTTGTTTTATTTCCTGCTTGTTCTCACATGCTGTATCGACTAAGCACATGCGCAGACGTGCCATTCAATATTATAACTTTATTGATTCACTTCACGTGACATCTCCCACCTAAAGTAAAGAGTTCCCAATGTAAACACTTCAATTTACAATTACAATTTTCGGCACAATTAAACTTCAAATAATAAGTCACTTTTCTTTCCTATAACTAAATAAACTTCTGTCAGTTAAACCCCCATTTTCTTTCTGTACTTATTATGAACACAATGAACTGTAAATAATATTATGCACACAACCTAACTAAAGGGTGTGGGTAGACTGCCACAGTCCCTTGTAAGAGAGGAGGCAGGGATTATTCTGCCCTATACGCCATCCATCTCTGTCCCTAAGTATCGAAACGTCTGTTTGGTTTCACCATTCTACCACTCCTGGTGACAACAGGACTTCCCCGGCCTGCCGTTGGGTGGCTGCTGACAGGCTGTGTGACACTCAGCTCTGGGTGAACTGTCTCTGGGTGCACCGGCTCAGGCGGGACTGCCGGCGGCTCCGCAGGAGATTCTCTGTTGACCAGCTGGACGCACCTGCGGTTCCTCCTCGGTGTGTTACCTCGGTCTGTCTGCAGTGTGAAAGACCGCGGCGCCGCTTCCTCTTGCTGCACCACGGCTGTTGTCTTCCACGTTTTCTCTCCGTCGATCTTGAGACGCACCTGGTCACCGCAGCTGAGAGGAAGGAGCAGCTTTGCAGAGTACCTGCGGTTGTAGTACTTCTCATAAGACTGCTTAGCTTGTTTTTCATATTCTTTAACTTTCTCCAGATCAGGCCAGGCAGGTCTCAGATTCTCTTTGAGGGTCGGTAGAGTTGTACGCAGGCTTCGTCCCATCATGAGTTTGGAAGGGCTCTCCCGGGTTGGCTCTGTTGGTGTTGAGCGGTAGCTCAGAAGTGCCATGTGAGGGTTGGCCTGCTTGAGGATGGCTTTTGCTGTTTTGACTGCGCGATCAGCCATCCCGTTCGACTGGGGAAAATGGGGACTGGAAGTGACATGCTGGAAGTCGTACTCTGCTGCAAAGTTCTTGAACAGTTCTGCAGAGAACTGCGGTCCATTGTCCGTCCTAACTTCCTCAGGTATTCCCCAGCGGCTGAAAGTGCTTTTCATTTTTTCAATTACGGACTCACTGGTCGTCTTTGGTAGATTTAGAATTTCTAGCCATCTTGAAAAGTAGTCAACAATGACAAGGTAGTTGTGGCCATTGTACTCACAGAGATCGGCTCCAATTTTCTGCCACGGCAGCTCTGGCAGCGGTGTCGTGAGTAAGGGCTCCTTATGTTGGCTAGGTCGGTTGATATCGCAGTGTCGACATGACTGTATGAGTTCTCTCACATCATTGCCAATGCCAGGCCACCAAATGGCGTTCTTGTAGCGCTGTCCACATTTGGTCAGGCCCTGGTGACCCTGGTGTATTTTCTGGATCATGTCGTCACGCATGCTGTATGGGATCACAATCTGGTTGCCACGCCTCAGGACTCCGTTCAGCTCGCTCAGTGTCCCTCTCTCAGGAAAATACTGCTTGGCTGACATAGCCACACTTTTGATGTGGTCGGGCCAACCATTTCTTGTGTAGTTAAGGACACGCTGCAGCCCGCTGTCCCTTTCTGTCTGTTCCTTAATCTGTTCCAGGACCGGCCTTCTCACTCCAACACTCTCCTCTATAGCATCCACGTGTACCCGGACTTCCTGTTCCAGGTAACCCAGCTCTGTGCTCTGTAACGGGTGTCGTGACAGTGCATCGGCTGCGACAAGGTTCTTCCCTGGAACATATACAGCAACAGGGTTAAACTTCATCAGTCTGATGAGGAGGCGCTGGCAGCGGAGGGGTGTTGTATCCAGATCTTTTGAATTGATTAACGAAACCAAAGGCTTGTGGTCTGTTTGGATTGTGTATGACTCTAAGCCACACAGGTAGTGGTAGAAACGTTCTGACGCCCAGACGGCGGCTAGACATTCTTTCTCGATCTGCGCGTATCTTCGTTCCGCGTCAGATAGGCTGCGGGAACAGAATTCCACTGGCTTCAGGATCCCATCATGCTCCTGTAACAGTAGGGCTCCGAGGCCATAACTGCTGGCATCAGCACTAACTACTGTGGGTCTCTTTGGATCAAAATAGGCTAATGCTGGTGCTGAGGAGATCAGTGAAGGCCTGTTCTTGTTGAGGGCCCCAGGCCCACAGTCTGTCTGACTTTAACAGGTCATTCAATGGCTGGAGATTGGTGGACAGATTTGGCAGGTAGCGGCCTACATAATTCACCATTCCTGTGAACCGCCGTAGCTCCTCTACATTTGTGGGGGCGCTCATTTCTGTGATAGCGGCAACCCTCGCTGGGTTTGGCCTAATGCCGTCTTTGCTTACTATCTGACCCAAAAACTCCAATTTTGGCTGTGACAGTTTGCACTTCTCCTTATTCAGCTTAAGGCCCGACTGTTCAATGGACTCCATCACCTTTCTAAGTCTCATGTCGTGCTGCTGCTCTGTTTCGCCAAAACATAAAATGTCGTCCATATAGACAATAACGCCTTCATGCCCTTGTAGTTGCTCTGACATTTTCCTCTGAAATATCTCAGGTGCGGAAGTGATGCCAAAAGGCAGCCTCTTAAAGCAGTATCTACCCTGCGGGGTGATAAACGTGGTTAGAAGGGCACTGTCCTCTTCTAAGGGGATCTGCCAGAGTCCGCTGGCAGCGTCTAGGCATGAGAAGACTGTACTCCCTGCAAGCTTGTGAAGAAGATCATCTAGTGTGGGCAAGATGTACTTTTCTCGTTCCACTGTTTCATTCAGTTTCTTTAAGTCTACGCATATTCTGATTTTTCCGTTTTTCTTTATAACGGGAACCATCGGTGAGCACCATTGTGTAGGCTGCGTGACTTTTTCTATGATGCCCATTAACTCCATTCGGTTTAATTCCTCCTCCACTTTTGGTAATAGTGGAATCGGAACGCGCCTAGGTGTGGCTACACTATAGGGTTTGGCTTCTTTTTTAAGCACTATCCTCACAGGATCTCCCTTTAACAAGCCTACATCACCGAACACGTTCACTTCATCCAGCTTTACACGCTTGATCAAGCCCAATTTGGTGGCTACAGCTCGACTAAGCAGATTGTCCCCACCCGACTTCACTACTATCACTCTAAAATAGCAGTCAGTCCACTTATGCTGGACCTCAGCTTTAATCTTAGCTAAAAACTGCCCTCTAGTGGTCACTGTGCCTCCTGGGCTTTCAAGTGGTGGGCCTTTCATGGATTTAAGCTGGGGCTTTCTCTTTAGGCTATCATAAGTAGTTTCAGTAATCACTGATGTGTCAGCCCCTGAATCTATTTTAAATTTCACTGGGGTGTTTGCAATGTACAGTGTGGTGTGCCATGGTGGCTCATCCTCTCTAAATACTTAGTTCACTGCTGTCTTATCCTCAGTGAGTGACCCCAGAAAGACTGACTCCTCCTCACTTTCATATTTAGTTTTGTTTACTTTTATCTCCCTCACACTCTTTGTGCAACACACAACTGCAAAATGCCCTATTTTTGTACATTTGTTACATTTCTTTCCTTTTGCTGGGCAGTGCTCATCATCACTATGCTCTCTGTTGCATCGGCCACATTTCCTAGTTATCTCATTTCTCCATGTGTGTGTTTTTTCTGCATTGGGACTATTTTCCCACTTTCGTCTGAATGTTTTCACTTCGTCCACATTATCCGAGCTAGTAGGTCGTGCCTGATTCTGTCCTTTAATTAGCTCGGAATGTCTCGCCATTTCTATTGCACTTCGTAGTGTTAGGTCATCTTTCATCTGTAACATTTGGGACAGGGCAGTATCACGAATTCCAATGACAATTCTGTCTCTTAACTGCTCCTCCTTCCCGGCCCCAAAGTCGCAATTTTCAGGCAGCTCGTAGAGCTGTCTAATAAAAGTCTCCACGCTTTCGCCGGCCAGCTGCACTCTGGAATGGAATTTAGCCCTCTCGTAGATGACGTTGCGTTTGGGAATGAAATGCGTATCAAACTGTGCAAGCACGACACCATATTTGTCTTCATCTCCTGCAGTTGCGAACGTGAATGACTTAAATATGTGCTCTGCCTCTGCTCCCATTGAATATATCAATGCGCTTACCTGTATAGGCTCGTCCTCCTCCGCCAGTTTGGTTGCAACTCTGTACAGTGAAAACCTTTGCTTCCAATCTGGCCAGGTTGCAGGCTTCGCAAAATCCATTGGATCCGGAGGGGAAAACTTCGCCATGGCGATGCACAAACTTCACGCAGTCAACGCAGGTTGCTTGAATTTTCTTCCCGTATCACCGCAACGACCACTCCTGACACCATGTGGCGTTTTCATACGCTTAAATGAACTATATTAGTTAATGACGGACGCAGACACACGTTGCTAATTTACTGACTTGTCTTGTTTTATTTCCTGCTTGTTCTCACATGCTGTGTCGACTACGCACATGCGCAGACGTGCCATTCAATATTATAACTTTATTGATTCACTTCACGTGACACTGAAGTTGATATCAGATTTTCGCCCCTGGAGAAAACACTCGCAGAACATAAGAAAGGAATCAGTTTGTTAACATTAACTTGTTGTAATACTTAACACAATACTTGTTACTGGTGGTGTGAGAATGCGCTAATTTGAAGAGCCATGGGAGAAAGATTCCTTACATCCGCGCCAGATCTGGTACTTGGTAAGTTACAGAGTCACATTTATACTCAGATATCTCATATGTCATTCACCTTGAAGAACTTTCTCTAATAAATATTGTTAACTGAATCCTGCTAGCGGTGGCTACTATTGTTTTACACAGGTATTTTGATTGTACGTGAATTCATTTTTAATGTTCAAATTATTTATTTAAGGTTCAAGGCAGGGGCGTCGCCAAATATATTTAGGGGGGCTAAGCCTGCACTAGGGGGGTCTGGGGGCATGCACCCCCATGAGAACTTTTTTCAAAAAGGCAGCCACAAAATGGTTGTTCCCCATGAATTTGGGAGCAGCAATAAGCCTAAAATCAATAAATAATTTAGTTGTTGCAAAGAATATTTCTATAAATTGCTTACATATGTAGCAATAGGGTTGGGCTGATGTACGATACCATCGTCTGTCAACTAAAATTTATCGGCATCGGCAACAGTTGACACATTGTAATGTCAAAGCCGATGTGTAGCCTATTCTAGTTTGACAGCTTATACAAATTGCCTCAATGGCAGCAGAATTAATTTAGGCCTGGCCTGTAGATTAAATTTAACCAGTGATTATTGCAATTAAAAACCAGGTTACATAGCATACATCTAAATGTTCATGTACACACTTGTGATCACCCTTCATGAGCAGGGAATCATGTTGGGGGTGGATGGGATTCCCTCAAAATTATACTCTCCCGTAAACGTCTCCCTATCATTAGAAAAAAAACTTTGAACTTTTGTAGCTTTATCAAAGCATCCTAACTTTATGAGTCAAATAAGTTACCTACGTAGCTATCTAACTGTAAACTATTATATGTCTTATCCAGGCTATCGCAGTAGCTAACCGAGGACATAAAACCAGAGAAGCTAGCTACTCCACGTTGCAGATGCAGAAAGTGAGTTCCGTTTTAAAATTTATTTAGCAGCTAGGCTATTAGTAACAGGCAAGCTTCACAAATTCCGTTTAGGCATTTTAGTTGAACAACTGTAGCCATCTCAGTGTTTCCCCTAGATTTTTTTTCAGGCCAGGTGGTAGGCCCCTCGAAACTACCAGTGTTGTTGCGCGTACACGGTGTCATCAAACGCGCGTGCGGGGCCGAGGTAGTATCATCGCGCAGATCGGGGGTACGGAGAGTCGTCGCACACATGGGGAGGGTGTTGGTAACAAAGTGGTGCATTTCTCCATTCTGAGCTAAAATAACATTTGCTCACAAAGGCTTATGGTAAATAAATATTATTTATTTATAATATTAATAAACTTAAAACAGAACTTATATACAAGCTTCACAAATGATATTCAGAACTATACAACTTGTTTTTACCTCATTTTGCTGGCCTGGTTTTTTGCTCAATTTTCCTTCTGTTTCCCTGTGCAGCGTCTTTGTGACAGTTCTCTGTAAAACGCGCTATACAAATAAAATTGAATTGAATTGAATTGAACTTAAACCCAGGACAAGGAGTTTGTTTCTACCGGTTTTTAAGGACTGTTTCTGGATCCGCTATCTTTTCAGCACTGTAGAGCTGCTTTTGAGACTCCTCCATAGTGCTGATCCATAATCAGTCCATAAAAACAGGTATAATTAAACTTCTGCCTCTGCAGTATTAGCTTTTACTCTACACTAAAATGTAAGTTGTGGTCAGATAGCGAAACGGACGAAAGTGCGCCATTTTGCGTAGAGGCGGAAACTATAATTACACCCTCATAATATCAGCGCTGTCATTGAAAATTTTAATTAGGCCTAACGGGAAACCGAAGCTGTTTTGGCAAGGGTTTTTCCAGATGCTATTTTGATCACTCCAGCATTCTGCGGTAAGGGAAATATTGCAGCTACATAAAAAAAATTAAAAAAAAGATTATATAAAAAAAAGAATAATATAATTTTTTTATTTTTTATTAAAATTATTTATTTTCCCTCTTGTCCAAGCCGGGCGGCAGGTGGGCGGGCCGCCCGGCCAAGATAATGGTAGGGGAAACACTGTATCTCATATAAACCTAAAATGTGAACCAGTAACTGTTAAGCTATAGGCAATAGGAACTGGAAAGGCGATAGGAGCCAGGAGTTTCAGCAACTAACATTAATATGGTTCCCATAGGCTATAATGAAGACACTCCTGCCTTTTTCTACCAAACTAAAGGATTAACAGTCATATTTTCAACTCAGGTATACCCATAATACATGACTTTACTTAATACAAACAACGTTATAGTCAAGATTTTTTTTTACACATCGTAGACTCTGGCTGCTCAACATAGTGGAAAATGTAGGCTACAATTCATAAGTAGTTTGAACTTACTTATTTTTTTCGACATGGTATGGATCCAGCCTAGCAGTAGCACTTGAGAACAGACCTATGGAGCAAAAGCTTTTGTAGCTAACGTTAACTGTTAATTTTAAATTCTGTTAAGTGGTTATGTTGTTACCGAACTTATTGAGCTCAAGTAGGCTACTAGACTAGTGATTTGTTACAGCAGTATTGGAACGTTCATACTACAGCCCACTCTCAGTCTGTAGCGGTCATTTTAATTGAGCGGTCACGCGGCTCTACCACACTGCACTCTAACCAATGGCTGCACTAGATTAAGCCTCCCCAGGGTCCTAGCGCCAGACTTTTCTGTGTGCGTTATGATTCTGGAGTGCCAATGGCACATTTTGTGAAATCAATCTGAAAAAAATGTAATGATTAAAACTAGTGGCTTAAAAAATATTTAGGGGGGCTACAGCTAATTTTAGGGGGGCTACAGCCCCCTAAAATAGGTCTGGCGACGCCACTGGTTCAAGGGTTCCTTTCCCTAAAAATGGAAAATAAACAGTTTATCGTGGTTTGGCAGGATACTGTCCATGGAACGAGGGAGGGAAATGCTTAATGGCTAAGGACACATTATTTGTTCTTATAATATAAACTTCATTCATAAATCCAGGAAAAATAATATGTAAAACAAATCAAATCAAAAAGCAGCTCCCAAACACAACCAGCTTAGCATTGCTAACATTGCTAACTACAATGGTCTAGTTTCAATATCAATTTTTATTTTTTGAGCATCAATTCTTAAGGGTAGGCTACTTGTAAGAGTGCCACTGGACATGATGTTTTTCTGATATCATTAAGCGAGCTACTCGCAAACAGTTCACAGACAGCCCCATTGGGCGCCAAAATATAAATAAAAATAACTCACAAGAAGTTCAGACTAAAAATGAAAGGCACACTGGTTTAATGTTTTCTTGAAATTTATTACCTGTCAGCAGTGGCGTCGCCAGACCTATTTTAGCGGGCTTTAGCCTCCCTAAAATGTACTATAGCCCCCTAAATATTTTTTGCGCCACTAGTTTTAATCATGACATTTTTTTCAAATGGATTTGACAAACTGCGCCACCGAGACTCCAGAACCATAACGCACATGGAGTGCCCGGTACTAGGACCCTGGGGAGGCCGCTATACCCTTAATCTAGTGCAGCCATTTTGTTTAGAGTGCAGTGTGGTGTGCACACTGAGTTGCGTGGTCGCTCAATTCAAATGACCGCTATAGAGAGTGGGTTGTAGAACATTCTTGTCTATCGTAGCTCACAATTAAACTCGGTCTATTCCAAAGCAATGCTATCCAATCTTTCCTAAATTATTTAATGTAATTTGGCCCTGGTAATTTTTTTTCCATCTTACCATCTGAAGAGAATGTGGTAAAGGGAACTGTATGTGTCACGTAAAACTGTGAAAGGAGAATCATTTATAGTGGAAATAATCCGTGATTCAGATGTGTTACACTTAGAAATGGAAAAGAGAAATTACTATACTATAGGGTATGTGTGAACAATTGTCTGCATCCATTTCTTTGGGATAACGAATAAAATTATTATTATTCTTATTATTGTTCTTTTATTTGGAATATATTTCTATTTGAATAGAAACCGTGGTCCTATGCAGAGGCCATTCTTGTGTTCACAAATAACATTTTCTATTATTTGACATGTCAAAAGAATTAGTACTATTACTTATTTGGCGTCATCTGACCCACAGACATACAGTAGGCTACATTACTGGGGCAAACATGTTTGGATAGGTTTGTAAAATGCAATAGGCTATTTTCTAGATCAAAATATTTCTCATTTGTATCTGTATTTATTTATTCATCCCCCCTTTCCCTATTGGCATGCAATTTTACCGGTTTCTGTGGGGCTTTACCGTTACCAGGGAATTAGGTATAGCCAACCGCTGTTCTCCAGCCATAGTTTGCAAATTATTTGGTTAGCTAAGCTAGTTTCTGTGAATGCACGGGTGGAACCTTAGTGGAAGCTTTCATATGTTTGCAGTTCATTGGAAAAACCTGTGAACTTTTAATTTGGAAACGTTGTTTCTGAGACTTCCGGTTTTTAACTGTGGCTTCCTGGTCTAGGTTTGCGTTTCTCTCTTTACGAATTCCAAATTACGGTTACAGTTCTATTTTGGTGCCAAGTATACTGACAAATGGATGTACGTATGTAGAGAATAGAGCACACACTCCTATAATGAGTTCCGCACTACAGATAAAAAAAATTACGTACACGAATCAGGTTTTACATTTACACTTCAATAAATTTCAGTTACAAATTTAGATTTTACATTTTCAATTTGACTTACATTTGCGAATCTCAATTTACAATTTTAAGTTTACAATTGCAATTTGAGTTACATTTGCAAATCTCGATTTACGTTTACAAAATGTTTAGGCATCTATCTACCTCCATACAGCTCTTCTGGGAAAGTAGATTCCAGGAAGAGCTACTCACTCACTTTTGTCTTTCATAGGTGCAGCGTCCCGCTTATCTGAGCTCAGAATTGTGCTCTGTTGTAATGACCAGTGGAAGAAGAATTTGGCGGTAAACACCATCCTTGGCCGAACAGCAGTTTTGCCGACCACAAAAATAAAGACAGAGGGTGAAGTGGAAGATAGACATGTTCTTTTTGTCAGTTCACCAGACTGGGCAGAATATTTTGCTCAGAACCATTGGAAGCATGTCAAACAGCAGATTGAGGAAAGCGTGTCATTATGTCCACCAGGACCACATGCTTTCCTCATGGTCATCCCTTTATGTCCATTCAGAGAGGCGGAGAGGAGGGAAGTGGAGGAACGTCTAGAGCTCTTTTATGAATGTATCTGGAGACGTTCAATAGTGCTGTTCTCGGGGAAAGCTCGGTTGGGAGGTAAAACCGTTGAGAAGTATATTGAGGAAGAACCATGCCTACAACAGCTTATACAGAAATGTGGGAACAGGTATCATGTGCTCAGCACTGAAAATAGGGAGGAGCTTCTGGAGTCCATAGATGTTATGGTGACAAAACATGATTGCCCGCATTTTCAATTGATGGAGGCTTCAAAAGCGATAGAAGAGAAGAAGGCAGTATTGGAAGAAAATGCCAAACAGAGGCTAGTCATGGTGCAGGAAAAAAGAGCAACACTCAGAAAGACCATTAATGGTGAGTTTTTTTTCACTACATTTTTTGTTATCAGAGTTTATTATCATAGTTTGTACTGGGATTTTTCTGTAGAATATTTTGATGGATAATATTTAGACTAAAATGTGATGGAAAAAGCTTGCCTGCCCATCTTATCCAAGGCTATTTATGAGGGCATTGGCATCATTTTGTCTGTTGTGTAGCAAAATTATTCGGATTCAATGGATGAGGTTGCTAGAACATTGTGTACGAATAATTCGCTACCCCTTAGATGAGAATGGCTATGGTGTCTGGACATGTACTCTATATTATACTACATTTTCACTGGTATCAACCCCAGATGTTCAACATCTAGAGTGTCTGGAAAGGGAAGTCATAGTTTCTATAGGATTGATTTCTTCTAAAAATGCCATATGCAATATGGTTCTAGCACCTTTAACAATGAGTTATAAGTTACTTGTTCAGGTGTCTTGAATTGCCAGCTCGCCACACCTACACAAAGGCATGATTCATCAGAAGTAACTGACCACTGCTTTATTAGAAAAGCACAACCCTGCCTGGAATACCTTCACTCAGGGATACTGAGGATGGTACAATCAGTAAATTGCTCTTAAAGGCATTGTCATCACTCAAATACCAGTAAATGATTATAATTCTCTCTTTCTGTGACAGAGGCAGCGCACGGTTTCTCAGATATAACAATGGTTCTCCTGGGAAGATTCTGTGCAGGAAAGAGGTCCACAGGAAACACCATCCTGGGAAAAGATGAGTTTGACACAATGAGTACAACTTTGGAGTGTGAGATGAAGCAGGGTGAAGTAAACGGTAGGAAGGTTACTGTGGTCCTAACGCCTGGATGGCATAGGGATTTCTCAGGGCAGGAGGACACGCAGAACATTAAAGATATGATAAAGCAAAGCGAGTCCTTGTGCCCCAGCAAACCCCATGCTTTCCTCCTGGTAATACACTGCGACTCGTCCTTCACAGAGACGGACAGGAGGAGAGTGGAGGAACATTGGTCAGTTCTCAGCGAGGAAGCCAGTGAACGCACGTTGGTGCTGTTCACTTGGGGCGACAGACTTAGAGAGACAGCAATCGAGATGCACATTGAAAGATGGAATGAGCTTCGATGGCTTGTTGATAAGTGTGGTAACAGGTATCACGTCTTCGACAATAAAAGCACTGATCGCTCTCAGGTCGGAGAACTGCTGGAGAAGGTGGATGAAATGTTGGAAAGTAAACATGCATACGCCACTACAGTCTATCAGGAAACCAAACAGAAGAACAGGGAGCTGAAGGAAATGAACCAAGAGAAAGATAGAGAGGTAATACAGGTGAAAAAAGAGTTAGAACAGAAATCTGAAGAACTGAGAAGCCTGGAATCAGATTCGAAGGTCAGAGATGACGACAGACAACCGAGAACCAAGGAGGAAGACCTTTCGGAAATAATGGATGTGTCCCATTTAGGTGAGTCTTATCTTAATCTTTCTCATGTACTACTGTTACTGGATCCATATAAAACAGAGTGAACTGGGTCCTTAGACTGTTTCAAAATTGACTGGCTCTGATCTCAATTTCTTCTGAATTTAATTGAAGTATTTGCAAAACAATAAATGGAAGACATTTTGAGATAAAAAGGTAAATACCGTATATACGGATTGTGAACTTTTTGCTTGGTTTTGCAGGGAGGGGACAGAGACGCCAAGGACAACCGGATCTGCCATCACGTGAAGATGAAGAGAAACAGACGGAGGGAGAGCAGGAGCTACAGAGAGAGGAGAAGAAGCTTAGAGACCGACACCGAACCGAGCTGGAGGAGTTGGAGAGAGAGTTTGGAGAGGACAGTGCTACGAAAACCTTGGACGAAGCAATTCAGAAACTGATTAACAGGCTGAAAGGAGAGACGGGTGTACCCATGAGAGAGCTTGAAGAAGAACTGAAGAGAAAGCTAGAGCAGAAAGCATGGGTAGAGAGGGAAGAAAGGAGGAGGAGGGAGGAGAAAGAGATTGAGCTAAAGAAGAGGCATAGAAGAGAGATGGAGGCACTCAGACAGCTGTACAGCGAGGAGCCCAGACAGGATGGACAGGGGTACCTGAAGCCTGGATTGGCCATTCTGGGGGCAGTAATAGGGGGTATAGCAGGGGCTCTGAGGGGTCCAGGTGGGGTGGCTGGGGGAACTACCTTAGGGGCTGTCGTAGGAGCCCAACTGGGAGATATATTTGGAGGAGGTGACAGACCCAGAGAGAAGAGAGGAAGGGAAAGAAGGATGAGCATGGATGACCCAGGTGGTAATTTTTAATTAGACTCATGAAACAGACACACATTATGCAAGCTGAATGTGTGCGTCAGTGAAAGAGCAATAATATGATTAGCATCTACAGTGAAAACCTTCTTTTTTTTTAAATATACATGTCCCCCCAATACGTCTGACTGTCAAACTTCAGTCAGACTTTAGTTCCATAATTTAGCAGAACCCTGTGCGTGAAGCATACTGGGATATATTCCATTTATTTTTTTGAAAATATTTGATTTCCAAAAATATAATTTCAGGTTTAACATTTTCATACTACATTTCAGTTTTTCACTGACCATCTGTACGCATAGCTATTCAATTTCTTTAGGATTTCCCCCCCAATATCAATACATAATTCACTGGCTACAGAAATTAAAGGAACTCAACAATAATTTTGTTGAATTCAACAATAATCTAGATCTTACATTGCTTGCCCATGTATAGTACAAAGAATGATGGTGGCATTTAATATATTTCCTAGGACAGGGACGTGAACAGTGGAATCAATACAAAGTGTAGATTGACTATTTGAGTCTGCTGGCAAGTTCATCAGCACTAAAGAAGGACGAGTAGTGGTATCTGTCACGTGAGGCAAAGTCTGCATTCTCCTCAGTCAGTTGCCTGGTCTCCATGCCAACAGCCAGAAATGAGGGCGTTAACACGATCTGGTCCTGGAGGGTCGGCTCCTTACTGAAGATAAAAACACAGCCATCTGTCACTCTTCAAACCACCAATGAAAAAATGTCACTTTGAGGGTGGGACTTACAATTTATATGTATGGCTAGCCTTCAGTACTGAAAGTTTTAGCCTTTTACATTTTAGTGATAATATACATATACGTACACACATACACATACACATGCACACATATACGCACACACACACACACACACACACACACACACACACACACACACACACTTCTTTATATACACACACACATAATATACTGTATTTTTTTTATTTATTTATTTATTTTTTGATTAGACAGACAGCTTTTATTGTACACATTATTCAAATTGTTTGCTATGATTCACACATGCCATAAACACACAAGCCCACTTTATTCAGGGATGACTGTACCCATTTTGTCATGGTTTTTAACCCTGTTTCCCTATGCGGTCGTTTTCCTTAGTGGCCACGCGAGGGCGCTGCCCTTTTAGTAGATGCTTGCTCCGCCCTGCTGAGCTTCTGTTAGTGTCTACACCTGTGCGTGGTCACTGAGAGCTACTTAAGCCTTCCATTTCCTTCTATCGGGGCTTCGACATTAATTGTTCATTGTTTGTTCATTGTTTTGTACTGTGGTGTTTTTGTTTGGCTGTGAGTTACTCGTACCATTTGGGCTACTTGCCTATTTTAACATCTCTTTGTTGAGGCAGGGCTTATTTCTTGCTGGCTTGGTAGTTACTTATCTCGTAGAAGTTTGGGACCGTAAATCTCTGCTCTATTTCACCTTTTTGTGCTTTTCCTCCGTGTATGGAGATTTGGGCGATTCTGTTCGGAACTGTAGTTCTGTTCGCCCTTCGGTGCATGTTGTCTCATAGGGAGATCGGGCGTTTCGCTTCTACTTAGTTCTTAGCTCGTAGAAGTATAGAGTAGCTGTTCTTTGTTCCATTCTCGCCTGTTAAGGGTTCTTACAGAGAGTCCTGGCGTTTGCTTCTACTCATTTCCGTGTTACTGTGAGCCAGTGAGTAGCTTTGGTACGTTTATTCCCTGTTTCGTCTCCTTCTCGTGGACTACGTTCCCCTTTGTTGTGAGTCAGGGTTATTGTTTAAATTGAGAGGCTGTCGTGCTATTTTTGCGTTGGTCTTTGTTGCAGCTGTCCTCCGTCCTTTTTACCTACGGGACGATTTTGTTCGGAACTATTGTTCTGTTCGTTTTCCGGGTATGTTTCTCCTTGTGTGGAGTTTGGGCGAAGTTGTGGACATGTTTGTGTGTGACTGCGCGTAGCATGGGAACGTTAGCGCTCTGTTCCTTCACTTCGTTACATATTCTTTGACTGAGAGGCTAGGGCGGTTGTTTTATATTAAGCTTGCGTTAGTCTATATGGATAGTAAAGTTATGGGACGACGGTGCTCCGTCGGCTCACCTGTAAAATGTTTCTCTCTCCTGGGAGATCGGGTGTTTACCCCTTTGTTTTCTGCATTTGACTGCGAGCCTATTAATCTCGCCATGGAACGTTAAATCTCTGTTCCTGTTCGCCTCGTTACATTTCCCCTTACTGAGAGGCAGGGCTTGTGCTTGTGTTAGTCAGATAGCCGATAGTTTCGGTGCAGCTGTCCTTTCATCTTTTGTGCTCTTTCTCCGTGTATGGAGATTTGGGCGATTCTGTTCGGAACTGTAGTTCTGTTCGCCCTTCGGTGCAATTCGTCTCTTAGGGAGTCCGGGCGATGTTTTGGACATGTTTGCATTTGACTGCGAGCCTCTATCTAAGCCGTGGAACATTATGTTCTGCATGTGACTGCTAGCTTATTGAAGTAGCTACGGAACGTTATCTCCGTTCCTTTTCGCCTCCTTGTACACTATGCTTATTAGTTTTCAGGGTTTGTTTGTTGTGTGTTTTATGTGTACTTATTGTGTTTTATTTGTGCCTTTACGCTACTCGCCCTTATGTGTCTCGTTACCGAGACAGGGCGCGTATTATTTCTGGCTATTCAGAGACCTGTCCTTGCACTTCTACTTATTTGGACAGTTAGCCGGTTGGTAGCGTCTGTAGGCGTGTTCATTGTATGTTCTCCTCCCTTATCTGCAGGGTCCCGCCTTAGTGGCCCTAGGGCTTTAAGAATCCCCTTGCTGCGTTTGGCTCCTCCTACCTCACACGTCACGCCCCATTACAATTTGAACAAACAGAACTGAACAGCTGCTCCTATTAATGTTGATTGTAGCAATAGTTGCCTTGAAAAATGGAACCCAGCAAAGGTTTTTGGTTGGATGTTTCAGGAATTTATGAATCAGACTCACAATGGGGCTTTTATTTGGTGCTAGCTTGTTACTTTATATATATATATATATATATATATACACACACACAGTATACTACAGTGGAGACGGAAAGTATTTGGGTAGTGACAAAATTTTAGTTTTTTTGGCTCTGTACTCCAAAACATTGGATTTGAAATGGAACAGTGACTATGAGGTTAAAGTGCCATTTTAGGGGACAAAATGGAATTGGACAAATTAACATAAACTTGAATAGTCATCATATTTAATATTTGGTTGCATATCCTTTGCATGCCAAGACTTTCTGATGTCTGTGACCCAACAACATCAAAATACCATGACTCTTGAGATCTTTTTTTCTGGGACTTTTACAAGCGATACTGTAACCTCTCTGCATTTGAATGAATCTCTATCGGAATTTGGGGGTGGGACTAGATTTAGCTGTACATTACTCAGGAACAGTATGGATTACATGGTTGGGTAAATGGCTGTAAGTCATCAGGGGTCTGAGGTATCAAACGAGCCTCAAACCACCACCCTGCTTCCAGATATGACAAAATAACAAAACTTTTGTCACTGCTTTCCGTCCCCACTGTACATAAATCATATATAAAATCCTTTCTCTGGGTTCCGTTCTCTTATGATTAGCACATTTTGCTGAAAATGTAATATTAAATATGACAGATCTATGCATAGTACTCAGAGAAATATCTTATGTGTGCTTAAATCTCTGACTTCATATATCCGCTCTGTTGTTGACATCAGGAGGCTCCCTGCTAACACAAAGGATGGACACAGATAATATGCTATAGACCAGGGGTGGTCAGGCTCCAGTCCTGGAGGGCCGCAGTGTCTGCTCATTTTTGTTGCATTTCTGCACTTAGGTGATAAAACCTAGCGACTGACAGGTTAAAGAGTACATAGACCATGTTTCCAAGGCCTAATTTGGCAGCTGATTGAAAGAAAATCACATAATCCTAGTGACACTACAGCCCATGTCAGATACATGGCCATGGTAAGTTTGGACCACGGATCTGACATGGTAGAAAGAGAAAAACACAACAACATGGATATCACTCTTTTTTACTTCCTCTGTTGGTAAACCACTCTTACTCCATATCTTTTTTTTTTATATACGTTTTATTTTTACATTACATTTATGTCTGTACATTGTCTGTGTCAGGCGAGTAGGCAGTAATGTAATCTCTTTTTTAAGATAAATAATTCATCGACTTAGAATGTGACTTTGTAAATCAGTTTGAAAATAGAAAAAAAAAACAGAATAAGGCAAAACAAACAAACACACACACACACATAGAAATAATAATAATAAATAAGAATAAAATAAGAATAAAAAACATATGATGACATTAGAGTACATTAGAGTACATGTAAAATTACATTGTGGCAGCTCAAACCCAGGTAATTGGTAGTAACAACTGGCTTTAAAATTTTTTTAAACGTAATTTAATATTGAAAATAAAGTGTGTAATTATTCATTCATATACATGTGCATTTGTAATCATGTATAAGTACTTGTACATCTACATATACACACAGATGTATATTGAAAAACACATAAAGCTATTTTTACATGCACCTATATTCTCGAACATACGCACACACATATATATATACATATATATATATATATATATATATATATTTGTACCCACATATCCCTCCATATACATTTAATTATACCCTTTATTAATTCATATGACTGCAATATTCAATCCATTTTCTCCATCTGTTATCAACAATGTATTTTTGATCTCTAATTATGCATGTTAATCTTTCCATAATATACACTTGGTTGTTCAAATATACATTTCTGTATTTTTGGTTTGCATATTTGATGCCAATTACATGTAATTGCTTTCAATGCAGTAATTCTGAAAATTCTTGCCAAATATTTATCTTTTTCTTCTACTAGTTGTGACGGAGTCATACCGAGAAGATAATACCTAACGTCCAGTTGGAAATGTACTTTTATTACCATCTGAATTTCCTTGTGTATTGTTTCCCAAAATAATTTTAATATCGGACAGAACCATAACATATGAGATAGGTTGGCATGGTAATCCCCACAGTTTCTCCAGCACTTTTGGGTAATAGCATTATCATATTTTGCCTGTTGCACTGGTATCATAAAGCACTGGAGTTGTATCTTCCAAGAGTATTCCTGCCAAAAAATTTAATTTGTCATTTTATGGATATTAATATTCATTTTCCTCCATTCATCATCTGATATATCAATTTCTAACTCCTCCTTCCATTTTTCCTTTGCTGTCTTACTCCATATCAAACATAGCTCACTTATGTTGTACTAATTTGTCGATTAATGCCATGTCCAATATTATCTGTAATAAATTTCACAAATTATAATGAAAATAAAGGTAATTGATTTAAAACTGTTAAATCAATCAGTGTGTTTACTCCAAATGTATGTGGGCCTGGTGGATCACTTATCATGAACACAATGTTATACCTGACTTAGACCACCAGGCTGCACTGCTTGTCCCTGCTGTTATACTTTACTGCATTTCAGTGTTTCTACACCAAAGCTTTGGACACAATATACAACTTTGGACACAATACACCCTGCCTGAGACCATTATATTGTTCACTTAATCATTGACTTGTGGAGTGGGGAGCACATTTCTCTGAAGTTAAATTCTCAGTTTCTTGGGCTCTGAAGAGTAGTGATCATAATAGTCTGCTCAAATAGTTTATAAATGAAACCTATAATTAAATATTGCTGTGGATGAAATGGCTAAATTGTGAAGTCTGTATTCACCTATAGGAAGACCAGGGCTTGCTTGTCCAATGTAGAGGAAGAGGATAATTGTTAGAGAGGCCTCCCTTGTTAGAGGCTTTTGCTCCTTAGCCTGAAGATTGTAGGTTTATACCGTAACATGCTCAGTGCGGGAATTCCCAACAATTCATTCCAGGGTGTCATTCAAATAAAAGGTCACTTTCCTCTCCACAATTGTGGTACAGCGCAGATGTATCTACGTGTATTCCATAAAAATAAAAATACATTAATATAGAACATAATATTAAATCATAGAGCAAAAGCAGAATGTTTCCCAAGCCAAGACTGTGTCAGAACTAATGCAAGCAAGCCATGGGACAAGTAATACTCTTGATGTGGTGAACCATCATCAACTTAGACTGTCTCCAGCTACTTGGAAATATTCTGACCTCAGTAAATAGACGTAAAAAGTTTATATAAGTCCCAATTTTATATAGAAGCCATTTGTGTAGGTAATATTGATGAATCTGGAAACAGAAATTAAAACTCGCTTCAGAAACGAATCAAAATTCTACATTATAGCTCTTTTAAAAAAACAGCACCTCTGCTTTCCTTACTGTATACTCCAGATGGGTGCAGAACAAGGGACGATCTGTTTCAGGATTTATTTTAATTCGACCAGTTAAATTAAATTAATTTAATTATTATTTAATAATTATTATTCAGTTTCTGCAATCATGTCTTGATATGAGATTTGCATAAGCACCAGCTACAGCTGTGTACTGCAAGTATATTCTAAAGATTTTACTGTGCTCAAGTACAGGAGTGAACCAACCAAACTATCAAATTAAAAACAAAACATTTTAAGTTTTCAAAATATTTTTGAGATCCTTTATGCCCGTGTTTTCAGAGATATGATTATTTGTCTTAGAAAACTAGTTACAGCCATTTTGGCTTTGCCCTCCCTATAAACAGTTAAAGAAGCGTGCACTTCAGAGGAAGCACGCAACCCGGAGTAGGGAGCGGTCATGCCTTTGTGCTTTGTGCTTTGTGCCGGCCTCATCCTGTCTTTAGGAAAACTAGTGAAAAGAAACAGGAGAAAAACACAAGAAAGACATGTTAGTTAACATTAACTTGAAATAGTTACTACAATAATTGTTACTAGTGGTGAGAATGTGTTAATTGGAAGAGGTACATAAAAGGTATTTTCAGCCATGGGAGAAAGATTCCGTACGTCGTCACCAGATCTGGGACTTGGTAAGTTACAGTGTCACATATATACTCAGATGCTGTCATTGACCTTGAAGCACTGTATCTATAAGCATTTATAACGTCTACAAGTATTTTTATTGTGTGTGAATTTTTTTGTAATGTTCAAATTATTTATGCAACTTATAGTTCACTTCTTTCCATAAATATGGAAAAGAAACGGCTTATCATGGTTTGGCAGGATACTGTCCATGGAATGAGTCGGGGGAATGTTTAATGACTAAGGACACATTATTTGTTCTTATTATATAAACTTTATTCATAAATCAGAGATAAATAATATCTAAAGCAATTCAAACAAAAAAATCAGCTCCCAAACACAATCAACCAACCAGCATTGTTAACATTGCTAACTAGTTAGTTTGCAAGTTAGACAATTGCAACAGACAGATGACTTGGCTGAAGAAAAGATGACGACTGTGATGCAAGGAGGAAAAAAAACAAAGGTGAAAATCAGATTTTTTATAAAAAAATATATAAAAGTGAATACAAACTCATTATTAATACTTATTGCAACTCAATCAATATTTTTTCAATATCGATTGAAAAAAATGTGTAGGCGGCAGTGCAGTATAATGGTTAAAGAACTGGCCTTGTAACTGAAAGGTTGCAGGTTCGATTCCCAGGTAGGACACTGCTGTTGTACCCTTGAGCAAGGTACCTAACCTGAATCACTTCACTTTTTAAAGTGTCAGTCCTTTTTTTCACGCTCATGTGTTTTCAGACAGAGCTTGATTGTATTCTTTAACCATTGTTTTTCTGTGCTTATAACATATACAGTTTGTTGAAAAAGTATTCAGCCCCCTTAGACTTTTTGATATTTGCTGTGTATGAATATTTGATAAATAAATATTTAAACAGGCTTTTTTGCTGGTATTCAACATATAAATATCTACAATGTGTTCCAAATGATTTACAAATGTAAAACAGAAAACAAGCAATTCCTTAAGTATTCAGCCCCCTTGCAAAACGTCACAATTACTTCAAAATTGCACATCATAAGTTGCGTAGTGTCATGGTTAGTGGCTGTCTCCTTTTGTTTCTACCATGGTTTTCCGTTTGGCGTCGTCTGAAGCTCTATCGGATTTTTTCTTCCTCCGTTCCGGTGTTTGGATCTCTCCGGGTCATTATCTTTCATTATATGGTTTCCGTCAGCTATAAATAGAGCTTCACTTCCGCCTTCCGGTGCTTCTAGATTGTTGTAGAGTTGTTACTAGAAAGCCGGTATTGGTATAGGTATAAGTCTTTAGCTTCTGTATCTCTGTTTGGTGTTATACAGAGACACAGCTATTGGTATAAGTTATAGGATTAGAATTTCTGGTTTTCTGTCCTATCGCCCTCTATTCTTTTCTTTTTGCCTGCAGCCTGTTTATTCTTTGTTCAGCTCCTTAGCCGACTGAGCTGTAGTTACAGGCTTGCTATTTTGTTCGTTTCTTTTCAGTTTTCTCGACCTCTGATATACACAGATCAATTAGTGCGTGAGGTTCTTTCTTTTTGTTTGTTTCTCGCTGTTTTAGCGAATTCTCGCCTCCGTTTGAGGTTGTTTTGTGTTAGCATTGAGCTGGGGAAGTTTTGCTCCCGCTTTTCAGTTTCCCTTTCTTCCCCTGGTGCGGTTTAATTCCGCTTCTGTGGCGTGTCTTTTAGATACGCTTTCTGAATCCTTATCTGTCGCGTTTGGTTCTCTATTTTCTAACCTAAAACCTGACACGTAGATGTCAAGGTTTAATGATCAAACACAGTGTATGTTATATTGTTCACTCATGGATGGCATTTGAGACCAGTCTCTGGGGGTTCAAAGAAAATATAAATAATCAGTTCTACATCATTGCATGCAGAAATGTAGGAGGTGCAAGTTTAGTACCTTTTTCCTGTCTGGTTTCACGATACAAATCAATGGAGAAATCAGACAGAGAAATCATTGCCTTCAGCCTTTTTAAACTTGTTCCACCTAATTACAGCTGTACTGGGAACGTAAATTGAAGAGGTACTCACTAACTTTTGTCTTTCATAGGGTTTGCATCCCGGTCATCTGAGCTCAGTATTGTGCTCTGTTGTAATGACCAGTGGAAGAAGAATTCTGTGGTGAACACCATCCTTGACCGAACACAAGTTACGCCGAACCCAACGATAAAGACAGAGGGCGAAGTGGAAGATAGACATGTAGTTTTTGTCAGTTCACCAGACTGGACAGAATATTCTTCTCAGAACCATTGGAAGCATGTCAAACAGCATATTGAGGAAAGCGTGTCATCATGTCCAGCAGGACCACATGCTTTTCTCATGGTCATTCCTTTACGTCTATTCAGAGAGGCAGAGAGGAGGGAAGTGGAGGAACGTCTAGAGCTCTTTTATGAATGTATCTGGAGACGTTCAATAGTGCTGTTCTCTGGGAAAGATGGGTTGGGAGGTAAAACTGTTGAGAAGTATATTGAGGAAGAACCATGCCTACAACAGCTTATACAGAAATGTGGGAGCAGGTATCATGTGCTCAGCACTGAAAATAGGGAGGAGCTTCTGGAGACCATAGATGTTATGGTGACAGAAAATGATTGCCCACATTTTCAAATGATGGAGGCTTCAGAAGAGATAGAAGAGAAGAAGGAAGTACTGGAAGAAAATGCCAAACAGAGGCTAGTCATGGTGCAGGAAAAAAGAGAAACACTCAGACAGATCATTAATGGTGAGTTTTGTTTTTCCACTACATTTTTTTAATCATAATGTTTATTATCATACTTTGTACAGGGATTTCATTCTGTAGAATATTTTGATGGGTATTATTTTGACTAAAAATGAAATTGAAGGAAAAACCATGCCCATCTTATCCAAGGCTATGTGTTACAAAAGTTAGCAAAATGATTCAGATTCAATGTATGAGGTTGCTCTGTGTTTGAATACAGACGTAATTGGCTACCCCTTAGATGTGCATGGCTATGGTGTCTGGATATGTATTCGATGTTGTATTACATTTTCATTAGTATCAACCCCAGATGTTAAACCTCTAGAGTGTCTGGAAAGGGAAGCTATAGTTTATATAGGATTGGTTTGTGCTAAGGATGCTGTAATCTGATTGGCTCTAGCACCTTTAGCAAGGGTTTGAGTTATGTTACTTGTGGAGTTGGCTTGAATTGCCAGCTCCTGTTGACACTACACCTACACAAAAGCATGGTTCATCAGAAGAAATTGACCACTACTTTATTTGAAAAGCCTGCAAGATGGTCAGACTTCTTTTCTTGGTCCGGCTTATATTATCACAGTTATACACGCTAAATATATGCTTGTGCTGAATAGGTCAAACAGTATGTAAAACCTTCATAAGGGTAATGAGGAGGGCACAATCAGTAAATTGCTCTTATACAGCTTTGTCATCACTCAAATAGCAGTACATAATGTATATTATTCTCTTTTTCTGTGACAGAGGCAGCGCATGGTTTCTCAGATATAACAATGGTTCTCCTGGGAAGATTCTGTGCAGGGAAGAGTTCCACAGGAAACACCATCCTGGGAAAAACGGCATTTGACAAAACGAGTAACACTTTGGAGTGTGTGGTGAAGCAAGGTGAAGTAAACGGGAGGAAGGTTACTGTGGTCCTAACACCTGGATGGCATAGGGATTTCTCAGGGCAGGAAGGCACACAGAACATTAAAGATAGGATAAAGCAAAGCGAGTCCTTGTGCCCCAGCAAACCCAATGCTATCCTCCTGCTAATACACTGCGACTCGTCCTTCACAGAGACGGACAGGAGGAGAGTGGAGGAACATCTGTCAGTTCTCGGTGAGGAAGCCAGTGAACGCACGTTGGTGCTGTTCACTTGGGGGGACAAACTTGGAGAGACAACAATCGAGATGCACATTGAAAGATGGAATGAGCTTCGATGGCTTGTTGATAAGTGTGGTAACAGGTATCACGTCTTGGACAATAAAAGCACTGATCGCTCTCAGGTCGGAGAACTGCTGGAGAAGGTGGATGAGATGTTGGCTGAAAGTAAATATCCCGTTTCCGTGTATCAGGAAAGCAAAATGAAGGACAGGGAGCTAAAGGAAATGAACCAAGAGAAAGATAGAGAGGTAAAACAGGTGAAAGAAGAGTTAGAACTGAGAAGCCTGGAATCAGATTCGAAGGTCAGAGATGACGACAGACAACTGAGAACCAAGGAGGAAGACCTTTCGGAAATGATGGATGTGTCCCATTTAGGTGAGTCTTATCTTAATCTTTCTCATGTACTACTGTTACTGGATCCATATAAAACAGAGTGAACTGGGTCCTTAGACTGTTTCGAAATTGACTGGCTCTGATCTCAATTTCTTCTGAATTTAATTAAAGTATTTGCAAAACAATAAATGGAAGACATTTTGAGATAAAAAGGGAAATACCGTATATACGGATTATGAACTTTTTGCTTGGTTTTGCAGCGAGGGGACAGAGACGCCAAGGACAACCGGATCTGCCTTCACGTGAAGATGAAGAGGGAGAGAAACAGACGGAGGGAGAGCAGGAGCTACAGAGAGAGGAGAAGAAGCTAAGAGACCGACACCGAACCGAGCTGGAGGAGTTGGAGAGAGAGTTTGGAGAAGACAGTGCTACGAAAACCTTGGACGAAGCAATTCAGAAACTGATTAACAGGCTGAAAGGAGAGACGGGTGTACCCGTGAGTGAGCTTGAGGAAGAACTGAAGAGAAAGCTAGAGCAGAAAGCAGGGGTGGAGAGGGAAGAAAGGAGGACAAGGGAGGAGAAAGAGATTGAGCTAAAGAAGAGGCATAGAAAAGAGATGGAGGGACTCAGACAGCTGTACAGCAAGGAGCCCAGACAGGATGGACAGGTGTACCTGAAGCCTGGATTGGCCGTTCTGGGGGCAGTAATAGGGGACATTGCAGGCATTCAGAGGGGTCCAGTTGGGGTGGCTGCGGGAAGTACCTTAGGGGCTGTCGTAGGAGCCCAACTGGGAGATATATTTCGAGGAGGTGACAGACCTAGAGAGAAGAGAGTAAGGGAAAGAAGGAAGAGCATGGATAGTCCCGATACCAATTTTTAATTAGACTCATGAAACAGACACACATTATGCAGGCTGAATGTGTGTGTCAGTAAAAGAGCAATAATATGATTAGCATCTAGAGTGAAAACCTTCTTTTTTTTAAATATACATGTCCCCCCAATACGTCTGACTGTCAAACTTCAGTCAGACTTTAGTTCCATAATTTAGCAGAAGCCTGTGCGTGAAGCATACTGGGATATATTCCATTTATTTTTTTGAAAATATTTGATTTCCAAAAATATAATTTCAGGTTTAACATTTTCATACTACATTTCAGTTTTTCACTGACCATCTGTACGCATAGCTATTCAATTTCTTTAGGATTTCCCCCCCAATATCAATACATAATTCACTGGCTACAGAAATTAAAGGAACTCAACAGTAATCTTGTTGAATTCAACAATAATCTAGATCTTACATTGCCTGCCCATGTACAGTACAAAGAATGATGGTGGCATTTAATATTTTTCCTAGGACAGAGACGTGAACAGTGGAATCAATACAAAGTGTAGATTGACTATTTGAGTCTGCTGGCAAGTTCATCAGCACTAAAGAGGGATGAGTGGTGGTATCTGTCACATGAGGCAAAGTCAGCATTCTCCTCAGTCAGTTGCCAGGTCTCCATGCCAACGGCCAGAAATGAGGGTGTTAACACGATCTGGTCCTGGAGGGTCGGCTCCTTCCTGAAGATCAAAACACAGCCGTCTGTCACTCTTTTCAAGCCACCAATGAAAAATGTCACTGAGGGTGGGACTTTTCTAGCCTTTTACATTTTAGTGATAATATATATACACGCACGCATAAGTATAAAAACACACAAACACATACTGTATATATTTTCATTTGTTTATTTTTTTATTTGATTAGAAATAAATGGCCATTTTGTTGTACATATTATGATAATTTGTCTGGAAAAGGAATTGGCCATTTTGGCCATGATTCACACATGCCATAAACACACCTGCCCACTTTCTCAAGGGATGACTGTACCCATTTGAAGCAACAGAAACGAGCAGCTGCCCCTATGAACAAAACAAACACAAACTGTTTGTGAAGATGTTAAGGGTACCAATAGTTCCCTTTAAAAATGCAACCCAGGGAAAGTTTTTGGTTGGACGTTTCAAGCGTTCATAACTCAGACTCACAATGGGCATTAAACAAAAACTTTCTCTGGGCTCCATGCTCTAATGCTTAGCACATTTTGTAGAGAATTTAATATTAAATATGATAGATGTGTGCAAAGTATCCATAGAAATATCCTGACCAGGGGTGGTCAGGCTCCAGTCCTGGAGGGCCGCAGTGTCTGCTGATTTTTGTTGCGTGTCTGCACTTAAGTGATAAAAGTAAGCCAGGTTAAAGAGTACATAGACCATGTTTCCAAGGCCTAAATTGGCAGCTGATTGAAAGAAAATCACATAATCCTAGTGACACTATAGCCCATGTCAGATACATGGCCATGGTAAGTTTGGACCATGGATCTGACATGGTAGAAAGAGAAAAACAGAACAACATGGATATCACTCTTTTTTACTTCCTCTGTTGGTAAACCACTCTTACTCCATATCTTTATTTTTATATACTTTTTATTTTTACATTACATTTATGTCTGTACATTGTCTGTGTCAGGCGGGTAGGCAGTAATGTAATCTCTTTTTTAAGATAAACAATTCATCGACTTAGAATGTGACTTTGTAAATAAGTTTGAAAATAGAAAAAAAACAGAATAAGGCAAAACAAACAAACACACACACATAGAAATAATAATAATAAATAATAATAAAATAAGAGTAAAAAACATATGATGACATTAGAGTACATTAGAGTACATGTAAAATTACATTGTGGCAGCTCAAACCCAGGTAATTGGTAGTAACAACTGGCTTTTAAACATTTTTTTTACGTAATTTAATATTGAAAATAAAGTGTGTAATTATTCATTCATATACATGTGCATTTGTAATCATGTATAAGTACTTGTACATCTACATATACACGCAGATGTATATTGAAAAACACATAAAGCTATTTTTACATGCACCTATATTCTCGAACATACGCACATATATATATATATATATATATATATATATATATATATATATATATATATATATATATATATATTGTACCCACATATCCCTCCATATACATTTAAATATACCCTTTATTAATTCATATGACTGCAATATTCAATCCATTTTCTCCATCTGTTATCAACAATGTATCTTTGATCTCTAATTATGTATGTTAATCTTTCCATAATATACACTTGGTTGTTCAAATATACATTTCTGTATTTTTGGTTTGCATATTTGATGCCAATTACATGTAATTGCTTTCAATGCAGTAATTCTGAAAATTCTTGCCAAATATTTATCTTTTTCTTCTACTAGTTGTGACGGAGTCATACCGAGAAGATAATACCTAACGTCCAGTTTGAAATTTACTTTTATTACCATCTGAATTTCCTTGTGTATTGTTTCCCAAAATAATTTTAATATCGGACAGAACCATAACATATGAGATAGGTTGGCATGGTACAGTTTCTCCAGCACTTTTGGGTAATAGCATTATCATATTTTGCCTGTTGCACTGGTGTTATAAAGCACTGGAGTTGTATCTTCCAAGAGTATTCCTGCCAAAAAAGTGAATTTGTCATTTTATGGATATTAATATTCATTTTCCTCCATTCATCATCTGATATATCAATTTCTAACTCCTCCTTCCATTTTTCCTTTGCTGTCTTACTCCATATCAAACATAGCTCACTTATGTTGTACTAATTTGTCGATTAATGCCATGTCCAATATTATCTGTAATAAATTTCACAAATTATAATGAAAATAAAGGTAATTGATTTAAAACTGTTAAATCAATCAGTGTGTTTACTCCAAATGTATGTGGGCCTGGTGGATCACTTATCATGAACACAATGTTATACCTGACTTAGACCACCAGGCTGCACTGCTTGTCCCTGCTGTTATACTTTACTGCGTTTCAGTGTTTCTACACCAAAGCTTTGGACACAATATACAACTTTGGACACAATACACCCTCCTCATAGTCCATGCAGATGTCTGAGACCTTTATATTGTTCACTTAATCATTGACTTGTGGAGTGGGGAGCACATTTCTCTGAAGTTAAATTCTCAGATTCTTGGGCTCTGAAGAGCAGTGATCATAATAGTCTGCTCAAATAGTTTATAAATGAAACCCATAATTAAATATTGCTGTGGATGAAATGGCTAAATTGTGAAGTCTGTATTGACGTATAGGAAGACCAGGGCTTGCTTGTCCAATGTAGAGGAAGAGGATAATTGTTAGAGAGGCCTCCCTTGTTAGAGGCTTTTGCTCCTTAGCCTGAAGATTGTAGGTTTATACCGTAACGTGCTCAGTGGGGGAATTCCCAACAATTCATTCAATGAAAGGTCACTTTCCTCTCCACAATTGTGGCACAGCACAGATGTATCTACGTGTATTCCATAAAAATAAAAATACATTAATATAGAACATAATATTAAATCATAGAGCAAAAGCAGAATGTTTCCCAAGCCAAGACTGTGTCAGAACTAATGCAAGCAAGCCATGGGACAAGTAATACTCTTGATGTGGTGAACCATCATCAACTTAGACTGTCTCCAGCTACTTGGAAATATTCTGACCTCAGTAAATAGACGTAAAAAGTTTATATAAGTCCCAATTTTATATAGAAGCCATTTGTGTAGGTAATATTGATGAATCTGGAAACAGAAATTAAAACTCGCTTCAGAAACGAATCAAAATTCTACATTATAGCTCTTTTAAAAAAACAGCACCTCTGCTTTCCTTACTGTATACTCCAGATGGGTGCAGAACAAGGGACGATCTGTTTCAGGATTTATTTTAATTCGACCAGTTAAATTAAATTAATTTAATTATTATTTAATAATTATTATTTAATTAGTGCAATCATATATTGATCTGAAATTTGCATAAGCACCAGCTACAGCTGTGCACTGCAAGTATATTCTAAAGATTTTACTGTGCTCAAGTACAGGAGTGAACCAACCAAACTATCAAATTAAAAACAAAACATTTTAAGTTTTCAAAATATTTTTGAGATCCTTTATGCCCGTGTTTTCAGAGACGTGATTATCTGTCTTAGAAAACTAGTTACAGCCATTTTGGCTTTGCCCTCCCTATAAACAGTTAAAGAAGCGTGCACTTCAGAGGAAGCACGCAACAAGGAGTAGGGAGCGGTCATAAGGGAAATGCCTTTGTGCTTTGTGCCGGCCTCATCCTGTCTTTAGGAAAACTAGTGAAAACAAACGGGAGAAAAACACAAGAAAGACATGTTAGTTAACATTAACTTGAAATAGTCAATACAATAATTGTTACTGGTGGTGAGAATGTGTTAATTGGAAGAGGTACATAAAAGGTATTTTCAGCCATGGGAGAAAGATTCCGTATGTCGTCACCAGATCTGGGACTTGGTAAGTTACAGTGTCACATATATACTCAGATGCTGTCATTGACATTGAAGCACTGTATCTATAAGCATTTATAACCTCTACAAGTATTTTTATTGTGTGTGAATTTTTTTGTAATGTTCAAATTATTTATGCAACTTACAGTTCACTTCTTTCCATAAATATGGAAAAGAAACTGCTTATCATGGTTTGGCAGGATACTGTCCATGGAACGAGTGGGGGGAATGTTTAATGGCTAAGGACACATTATTTGTTCTTATTATATAAACTTTATTCATAAATCAGAGATAAATAATATCTAAAGCAATTCAAACAAAACAATCAGCTCCCAAACACAATTACATTTACATTTAAATTTTAGTCATTTGGCAGACGCTCTTATCCAGAGCGACGTACATTAGTGCATTTTCCAATTTGAAACAAGTGCGTTAAAACAACCCTAAAAGGTAAATACGATTTCAAACACCAGGCGCAGTCAGTATGATTATTTTTTATTTTATTTTTTTTGGGGGTGGGGGGGAACCGCACTATATCAATCATTGATATATATATCATATATCACAATCAACCAACCAGCATTGTTAACATTGCTAACTAGTTAGTTTGCAAGTTAGACAATTGCAACAGACAGATGACTTGGCTGAAGAAAAGATGATGACTGTGATGCGAGGAGGAAAAAAAACCAAAGGTGAAAATCAGATTTTTTATAAAAAAATATATAAAAGTGAATACAAACTCATTATTAATACTTATTGCAACTCAATCAATATTTTTTCAATATCGATTGAAAAAAATGTGTAGGCGGCAGTGCAGTATAATGGTTAAAGAACTGGCCTTGTAACTGAAAGGTTGCAGGTTCGATTCCCAGGTAGGACACTGCTGTTGTACCCTTGAGCAAGATACTTTACCTGAATCACTTCACTTTTTAAAGTGTCAGTCCTTTTTTTCACACTCATGTGTTTTCAGACAGAGCTTGATTGTATTCTTTAACCATTGTTTTTCTGTGCTTATGACACATACAGTGTGTTGAAAAAGTATTCAGCCCCCTTAGACTTTTTGATATTTGCTGTGTATGAATATTTCATAAATAAATATTTAAACAGGCTTTTTTTCTGGTATTCAACATATAAATATCTACAATGTCAATCTGGAAAGTAAAATCTACAATTTGTTCCAAATTATTTACAAATGTAAAACAGAAAACAAGCAATTCCTTAAGTATTCAGCCCCCTTGCAAAACGTCACAATTACTTCAAAATTGCACATCATACGTTGCCTAGATGTCAAGGTTTGATTGTATTTCAGGACTTAATACAATATAAAAAATAAAAAAAGTGTATTAATAATGTCTTTCTTGGTAACAAAGCCAAGAGCAGGACCCTTCATGCATTTAAATGGCTTTAATGGGATTTTAGGAAGTACAGTGGATGTTACATCGCAATACTCAAACACAGTGTATGTTATATTGTTCACTCATGGATGGCATTTGAGACCAGTCTCTGGGGGTTCAAAGAAAATATAAATAATCAGTTCTACATCATTGCATGCAGAAATGTAGGAGGTGCAAGTTTAGTACCTTTTTCCTGTCTGGTTTCACGATACAAATCAATGGAGAAATCAGACAGAGAAATCATTGCCTTCAGCCTTTTTAAACTTGTTCCACCTAATTACAGCTGTACTGGGAACGTAAATTGAAGAGGTACTCACTAACTTTTGTCTTTCATAGGGTTTGCATCCCGGTCATCTGAGCTCAGTATTGTGCTCTGTTGTAATGACCAGTGGAAGAAGAATTCTGTGGTGAACACCATCCTTGACCGAACACAAGTTACGCCGAACCCAACGATAAAGACAGAGGGCGAAGTGGAAGATAGACATGTAGTTTTTGTCAGTTCACCAGACTGGACAGAATATTCTTCTCAGAACCATTGGAAGCATGTCAAACAGCAGATTGAGGAAAGCGTGTCATCATGTCCAGCAGGACCACATGCTTTTCTCATGGTCATTCCTTTACGTCTATTCAGAGAGGCAGAGAGGAGGGAAGTGGAGGAACGTCTAGAGCTCTTTTATGAATGTATCTGGAGACGTTCAATAGTGCTGTTCTCTGGGAAAGATGGGTTGGGAGGTAAAACTGTTGAGAAGTATATTGAGGAAGAACCATGCCTACAACAGCTTATACAGAAATGTGGGAACAGGTATCATGTGCTCACCACTGAAAATAGGGAGGAGCTTCTGGAGACCATAGATGTTATGGTGACAGAAAATGATTGCCCGCATTTTCAATTGATGGAGGCTTCAAAAGCGATAGAAGAGAAGAAGGCAGTACTGGAAGAAAATGCCAAACAGAGGCTAGTCATGGTGCAGGACAAAAGAGAAACACTCAGAGAGATCATGAATGGTGAGTTTTGTTTTTCCACTACATTTTTTTTAATCATTATGTTTATTATCATACTTTGTACAGGGATTTCATTCTGTAGAATATTTTGATGGGTATTATTTTGACTAAAAATGAAATTGAAGGAAAAACCATGCCTGCCCATCTTATCCAAGGCTATGTGTTACAAAAGTTAGCAAAATGATTCAGATTCAATGTATGAGGTTGCTCTGTGTTTGAATACAGACGTAATTGGCTACCCCTTAGATGTGCATGGCTATGGTGTCTGGATATGTATTCGATGTTGTATTACATTTTCATTAGTATCAACCCCAGATGTTAAACCTCTAGAGTGTCTGGAAAGGGAAGCTATAGTTTATATCGGATTGGTTTGTGCTAAGGATGCTGTAATCTGATTGGCTCTAGCACCTTTAGCAAGGGTTTGAGTTATGTTACTTGTTGAGGTGGCTTGAATTGCCAGCTCCTGTTGACACCACACCTACACAAAAGCATGGTTCATCAGAAGAAATTGACCACTACTTTATTTGAAAAGCCTGCAAGATGGTCAGACTTCTTTTCTTGGTACGGCTTATATTATCACAGTTATACACGCTAAATATATGCTTGTGCTGAATAGGTCAAACAGTATGTAAAACCTTCATAAGGGTAATGAGGAGGGCACAATCAGTAAATTGCTCTTATACAGCTTTGTCACTCAAATAGCAGTAAATAATGTATATTATTCTCTTTTTCTGTGACAGAGGCAGCGCATGGTTTCTCAGATATAACAATGGTTCTCCTGGGAAGATTCTGTGCAGGGAAGAGTTCCACAGGAAACACCATCCTGGGAAAAACGGCATTTGACACAACGAGTAACACTTTTGGGTGTGTGAAGGAGGAGGGTGAAGTGAATGGGAGGAAGGTTACTGTGGTCCTAACACCTGGATGGCATAGGGATTTCTCAGGGCAGGAGGGCACACAGAACATTAAAGATAGGATAAAGCAAAGCGAGTCCTTGTGCCCCAGCAAACCCCATGCTTTCCTCCTGGTAATACACTGCGACTCGTCCTTCACAGAGACGGACAGGAGGAGAGTGGAGGAACATCTGTCAGTTCTCGGTGAGGAAGCCAGTGAACGCACGTTGGTGCTGTTCACTTGGGGGGACAAACTTGGAGAGACAACAATCGAGCTGCACATTGAAAGATGGAATGAGCTTCGATGGCTTGTTAATAAGTGTGGTAACAGGTATCACGTCTTGGATAATAAAAGTACTGATCGCTCTCAGGTCGGAGAACTGCTGGAGAAGGTGGATGAAATGTTGGCTGAAAATAAATGTCCATACTCCATTTATCAGGAAACCAAGCAAAAAATTAGGGAGTTGAATAAAATTAATGAGGAGAAAGACAGAGAGGTAAAACAGATGAAAGAAGAGTTGGAACAGAAATGTCAAGAAATCAGAAGCCAGGATGACAACCGAGAGCGGGAGATTTCTCATCTGGAAGATAAGCTGAGAAAAATAGAGGAAGCCCTTTCAGAAATAAGGGGTTTGTCCCATTTAGGTGAGTCTTATCTTGCTCTTGTTCATGTACTACTGTTACTGGATCCGTATAGAACAGTGAACTGGGTTCTAACATTGTTTCATTTCGGCTGGGCTCTGATCCTAATTTCTTCTGCATTTAATTCTTGTATTTGCAAAACAATAAATGGAAGACATTTTGAGATAAAAACGGAAATACTGTGCATATGGATTATGAACATTTGCTTGGTTTTGCAGGGAGGGGACAGAGACGCCAAGGACAACCGGATCTGCCGTCACGTGAAGATGAAGAGAAACAGACGGAGGGAGAGCAGGAGCTACAGAGAGAGGAGAAGTTGGAGAGAACCAAGCTGGAGAAGTTGGAGAGAGAGTTTGGAGAGGACAGTGCTACGAAAACCTTGGACGAAGCAATTCAGAAACTGCTGAACAGGCTGAAAGGAGAGACGGGTGTACCCGTGAGAGAGATTGAGGAAGAACTGAAGAGAAAGCTAGAGCAGAAAGCATGGGTGGAGAAGGAAGAAAGGAGGAGGAGGGAGGAGAAAGAGATTGAGCTAAAAAAGAGGCATAGAAAAGAGATGGAGGCACTCAGACAGCTGTACAGCGAGGAGCCCAGACAGGATGGACAGGGGTACCTGAAGCCTGGATTGGCCGTTCTGGGGGCAGTAATAGGGGGTATAGCAGGGGCTCTGAGGGGTCCATGTGGGGTGGCTGGGGGAACTACCATAGGGGCTGTAGTTGGAGCTCTACTGGGAGATATGTTTGGAGGAGGTGACAGACCCAGAGAGAAGAGAGTAAGGGAAAGAAGGGACAGCATGGATGTCCCAGATACCAATTTTTTACTCATGAAACAGACACACATTATGCAGGCTGAATGTGTGTGTCAGTGAAAGAGCAATAATATGATTAGCATCTAGAGTGTAAACCTTCTTTTTTTTAAATATACATGTCCCCCCAATTCGTCTGACTGTCAAACTTCAGTCAGACTTTAGTTCCATAATTTAGCAGAACCCTGTGCGTGAAGCATACTGGGATATATTCCATTTATTTTTTTGAAAATATTTGATTTCCAAAAATATAATTTCAGGTTTACCATTTTCATACTACATTTCAGTTTTTCACTGACCATCTGTACGCATAGCTATTCAATTTCTTTAGGATTTTCCCCCCAATATCAATACATAATTCACTGGCTACAGAAATTAAAGGAACTCAACAATAATCTTGTTGAATTCAACAATAATCTAGATCTTACATTGCCTGCCCATGTACAGTACAAAGAATGATGGTGGCATTTAATATCTTTCCTAGGACAGAGACGTGAACAGTACATTACATTACATTATAGGCATTTAGCAGACGCTCTTATCCAGAGCGACTTACACAACTTTTTAGCATTTTTTACATATTATCCATTTATACAGCTGGATATATACTGAAGCAATTCAGGTTAAGTACCTTGCTCAAGGGTACAACGGCAGTGTCCTAGAATCGCCAGTAGAATCAATACAAAGTGTAGATTGACTATTTGAGTCTGCTGGCAAGTTCATCAGCACTAAAGAAGGATGAGTGGTGGTATCTGTCACGTGAGGCAAAGTCAGCATTCTCCTCAGTCAGTTGCCTGGTCTCCATGCCAACGGCCAGAAATGAGGGCGTTAACACGATCTGGTCCTGGAGGGTCGGCTCCTTCCTGAAGATCAAAACACAGCCATCTGTCACTCTTTTCAAGCCACCAATGAAAAATGTCACTTTGAGGGTGGGACTTACAATTTATATGTATGGCTAGCCTTCAGTACTGAAAGTTTTAGCCTTTTACATTTTAGCGACAATATACATATACATACACACATACACATGCACACATATACGCACACACACACACATACACACATCTTTATTTACACACACACATAATATACTGAATATATATATATTTTGTATTTAATTTTTTTGATTAGACAGACAGCTTTTATTGTACACATTATTCAAATTGTTTGCTATGATTCACACATGCCATAAACACACAAGCCTACTTTATTCAGGGATGACTGTACCCATTTGAACAAACAGAACTGAACAGCTGCTCCTATTAATGTTGATTGTAGCAATAGTTGCCTTTAAAAATGGAACCCAGCAAAAGTTTTTGGTTGGATGTTTCAGGCATTTATGAATCAGACTCACAATGGGGCTTTTATTTGGTGCTAGCTTGTTACTTTATATATATATATATATATATACACACACACACACACACAGTATATTACAGTGGGGACGGAAAGTATTTGGGTAGTGACAAAATCTTAGTTGTTTTGGCTCTGTACTCCAGAACATTGGATTTGAAATGGAACAGTGACTATGAGGTTAAAGTGCCATTTTAGGGGACAAAATGGAATTGGACAAATTAACATAAACTTGAATAGTCATCATATTTAATATTTGGTTGCATATCCTTTGCATGCCAAGACTTTCTGATGTCTGTGACCCAACAACATCAAAATACCATGACTCTTGAGATCTTTTTTTCTGGGACTTTTACAAGCGATACTGTAATTTGAATGAATCTCTATCGGAATTTGGGGGTGGGACTAGATTTAGCTGTACATTACTCTGGAACAGTATGGATTACATGGTTGGCTAAATGGCTGTAAGTCATCAGGGGTCTGAGGTGTCAAACGAGCCTCAAACCACCACCCTGCTGCCAGATATGACAAAATAACAAAACTTTTGTCACTGCTTTCCATCCCCACTGTACATAAATAATATATAAAATCCTTTCTCTTATGATTAGCACATTTTGCTGAAAATGTAATATTAAATATGACAGATCTATGCATAGTACTCAGAGAAATATCTTATGTGTGCTTAAATCTCTGACTTCATATATCCGCTCTGTTGTTGACATCAGGAGGCTCCCTGCTAACACAAAGGATGGACACAGATAATATGCTATAGACCAGGGGTGGTCAGGCTCCAGTCCTGGAGGGCCGCAGTGTCTGCTCATTTTTGTTGCATTTCTGCACTTAGGTGATAAAACCTAGCGACTGACAGGTTAAAGAGTACATAGACCATGTTTCCAAGGCCTAAATTGGCAGCTGATTGAAAAGAAATAACATAATCCTAGTGACACTACAGCCAGATACATGGCCATTGTAAGTTTGGACCATGCATATGGATCTGACACGGTTGAAACAGAATAACACAACAACATGGATACCACTCTTTTTACTTCCTTTTTTGGCAAACAATGCTTACTCCATATTGAACATTAATTTACCATTAAATGTTATGTGCAATATCTGTAATAAATGTCTCAAATTATACTGAAAATAAAGGTAATTGATTTAAAACTGTTAAATCAATCAGTGTGTTTATTCCAAATGAACGTGGGCCTGGTGGATCACTTATCAACACAGAACTGTTTTATACCTGACTTAGGGAATTAGATAAGTAATTGGTTGGATGTTCCAAGCGTTCATAAATCAGACTCACAATGGGCGTTTATTTGGTGCTAACTTGTTACTTCTAAAAAACAAATATAAAAACCTTTCTCTGGGCTCCATTCTCTAATGCTCAGCACAATTTGTTGAGAATTTAATATTAAACATGATAGATCTATGCAAAGTACTCAGAGAACTATCCTAGATGTGCTTAAATGTCAACAAAACATATCAGTATCAGTACGAAACACGTGTAAATTCGCTCCATATTTGGGAGCCTACTTTTTTTGGTTCCACTGCAGATAAGGTGGCATTTTGGCTACTGCGGGCACACGATAACAGCTGCACAAAACCAAAAAGCAAGGGAGGGGGCGCCGTGTTGGGGAGTAGCCTAACTGTCATTTTTTAAATTCTCAAAATTTGGATATGAGGGGGTCGTCCAATATTTTGTATTCTATCAAAATATGTCCTGGCTTGGCACCCCTCTACATGGTGGCACCCCCAGGCCGACTGACTAAACCGTCTATGCTCCTGCAGATCCTTATCCTGTCTTCTCAGAAAAGAAAACTAAATTGAAAGCAAACAGGAGAAAAGGACTGGCAGAACATTAGAAATAAATTCATTAGTTAAGATTAACTTGCAATAGGCTAGTTACTACAGTAAATGCTACTGGTGGTGTGAGAATGCATTAATTGGAAGGGCTAAATAAAAAGTATTTTCAGCAATGGGAGAAAGATTCCCTACATCCTCACCAGATCTGGGACCTGGTAAGTTACAGTGTCACATACTCAGACATTGCAGTCTTTGACATGCAGCATTATGAAACAGATTTAACTGAATCCTGCTAATGGTGGCTGTTGTTTTACACAAGTAATTTATATTGTATGTGAATTTATTATTAATGTTCACATTCTTTTTTATAATTATTATTATTTGTGCAACTTATGGTTCAAGGCTTCTTTCCTATAATTGAAAAGAAACAGCTTATCATGGTTTTGGTCAAGCAGTTTGGCAGGACACCACCCATGGAACGAGTGAGGGGAATGTTTAATGGATAAGGACCACATAATCTGTTCTTATTTATTATTAATAACAAAAACTGTGTTTTAAGTGAGAAGGTTTGGCTTGGTCTTGGCTTATTTACTTTTGTTTTTGTATCCACAGTGTGAAGTATGCTGTGCATTTCTCAAAAAAATATTTGCTGTTTAAAAGTCATGATTCAGGCTGTGAGTCAACAAAATGAGAAAACTGCAAGGGTGTGTCCCATGAAGGGTCTGTGTGGAAGGCAACTGTACTCATACTTGTCTTTCATATTTAAGCCTTTTTTTCATGCTCATGTGCTTTCAGACAGAGCTTGATTGTATTCTTTAACCATTGTTTTTCTGTGCTTATAACATATGCAGTGTGTTGAAAAAGTATTCAGCCCCCTTAGACTTTTCAATATTTTACTGTGTATCAATATTTGATTAAAAAAAAATAATAATGACCAGGCTATTTTGCTGGTATTCAACATAAAAAGCTACAATATCAACATGAAAAGTAAAATTTACACTTTGTATTTAAGGACAATATTTTATTTTAAAATGTGTGTTAACAAAGCCAAGACCAGATCCCTTCAATGCATTTTAATGGCTCTTAATGGGATTTTAGGAAGTACAGTGGATGTTACTTCACAATAATCAAACACAGTATATGTAATATTGTTCACTCATGGATGGAATTTGAGACCCGTCCCTGGGGGTTCAAAGAAAATAGAAATCGTCAACATTTGGAGGAGGGGAGAGACCCAGAGAGAAGAGAGTAAGGGAAAGAAGGGGTAGCATGGACCAATTCTTTTTAAAAGTACCCATTTTTAATAAGACTTATGAAACATGCACACATTATGCAGGCTGAATGTGTGTGTCAGTGAGAGGAGCAATAATATGATTAGCATCATACAGTGAAAAGCTTCTTTTTTAAATATACATGTCCTCCATATGAACAATATGTCTGACTGTCAAACTTCAGTCAGATTTTAGAGTTCCATAATGTAGCAGAACCATATGCGTAAAGCATACTGGGATATATCCCATGTATTTTTGAAAGTATTTTATTTCCAAAAATATCATTTCATGATTAACATTTTCATACTTAATAATAATTAATAATGCTTAATAATGACACTGGACATTTTGGGACAGCGGGGGCTATTTTTAATCATGGCTGTATTCCACTTTAATTGACTTAATTAGTTTGATTAATGCAATGATTATATTGGATGTCTTTGTTTGATATGTTTGTGTGTTGTTGGTCTGCCCCACTGTCTATGTCTTTTTTGTTGTTGCTGGGGCTACAACTGAAGTTCCCTAGTGGGAAAATAAAAGTTATTCTATTCTATACTACATTGTCTGGCCCAAAAAAAGTAACTGTTGCACCTGTCATGCATAGTGCCCACTGTACAAGCCTCTGGAGGCAGTGTTATGATCTGGGGTTGCTTCAATTGGTCAGGTCTAGGCTCAGCAACATTATGCAGCAATAAAATGAAGTAAGCTGAGTACCTGAATGTACTGAGTGACCAGGTTATCCCATCAATGGGCATATTCCAGGATGACAATGCCAAGATTCATTGGGCTCAAATTGTGAAAGAATGGTTCAGGGAGCATGAGGAATCATTTTCACACATGAATTGGCCACCAGAGTCCTGACCTTAACTCAATTGAAAGTCTTTGAGATGTGTTGGAGAAGACTTTACGGAGTGGTTTGACTCTCCCGTTGTAAACACAAGATCTCGGCCAAAAATGTATGCAACTCTGGACGGAAATAAATGTTGTGACGTTGCATAAGGTTGTCGAAACAACGCCACGACGAATGCGCGCCGTTATCAAAGCTAAAGGCGGTCCAACGAAATATTAGAGTGTGACTTTTTTTTGGACCATCTGCACGCATAGCTCTTCATTTACTTTAGGATTTTCTCCCCAATATGAATTCATAATTCATATAAAATAGAAATCATCAGCTCTCCATAATTATATGCGAAAATGTAGGAGGTGCAAGTTCAGTAACGTTTTCCTCTCTGGTTTCACTATAGTCAATAGAGAAATCTGACGGAAAAATCATTGCCTCCAGCCTTTT
The DNA here is from genome assembly GCA_029718625.1 of Synaphobranchus kaupii. Classification (NCBI taxonomy): domain Eukaryota; kingdom Metazoa; phylum Chordata; class Actinopteri; order Anguilliformes; family Synaphobranchidae; genus Synaphobranchus; species Synaphobranchus kaupii. The sequence goes on from CM056383.1 coordinate 66,767,611, forward strand.
TTAACTTGTTCCACCTAATTAATGCTATACTGGGAACGTAAATTGCATGAAGAGGTACTCACTTACTTTTGTCTTTCATAGGTGCAGGGTCCCGTTCACGTGAGCTCAGAATTGTGCTCTGTTGCAATGACAAGTGGAAGAAGTGGTGAACACCATCCTCGGCCCAACACAAGTTTCACAGAGCCCAAAGATAAAGACAGAGGGTGAAGTGGAAGATAGACATGTCGTTTTTGTCAGTTCACCAGACTGGGCAGAATATTCTGTCAAACAGCAGATTGAGGAAAGTGTGTCGTTGATTCCACCAGGACCACATGCTTTCCTCATGGTCATCCCTTTACGCCCATTGAAAAAACCAGAGAGGAGGGAAGTGGAGGAACGTCTAGAGCTCTTTTATGAATGTATCTGGAGACGTTCAATAGTGCTGTTCTATGGGAAAGCTCGGTTGGGAGGTAAAACTGTTGAGAAGTTTATTGAGGAAGAACCATGCCTACAACAGCTTATACAGAAATGTGGGAACAGGTATCATGTGCTCAGCACTGAAAATAGGAAGGAGCTTCTGGAGACCATAGATGTTATGGTGACAGCACATAGTTGCGCGAGTTTTCAAATGATGGAGGCTTCAGAAGAGATAGAAGAGAAGAAGGCAGTACTGGAAGAAAATGCCAAACAGAGGCTAGTCATGGTGCAGAAAAAAAGAGCCACACTCAGAGAGATCATGAATGGTGAGTTTTTCAGTACATTTTCTTTCTGAAATCTGTTTGTCATCATAGTTTGTACAGGGATTTCATTTTGTAAATGGGTTGGATTCAATGTATGAGGTTGCTAGAACATTGTGTTTGAATACAGAAGTAATTGGCTACCCCTTATATGCACATGGGTATGGTGTCTGAACATGTGCTCAATGTTATATTACATTTTCACTGGTATCAACCCCAGATGTTCAACCTCTAGAGTTGTCTGGATAGGGAAGTTATACTTTCTATAGGATAGGTTTCTGCTAAAAACACTGTAATTGATTGATTCTAGCACCTTTAACAAGGGTATGAGTTATAAGGTACTTGTTGAGGTGGCTTGAATTGCATGTTCACACCACACCTACACAAAAGCATGGTTCATCAGAAGTAACTGACCACTGCTTTAGTATCTCATTATTATTATTATATATATGCTTGTGCTGAATAGGTCAACCAGTATGTAATACCGTCACTCAGGGTAATGAGGGCACAATTGGTAAATTGATTTTTACGGCAAATAGCAGTAAATGATTATTATTCTCTCTTTCTGTGACAGAGACAACGCACAGTTTCTCAGATACAAAAATGGTTCTCCTGGGAAGATTCTGTGCAGGAAAGAGGTCCACAGGAAACACCATCCTGGGAAAAGATGAGTTTGACACAATGAGTACAACTTTGGAGTGTGAGATGAAGCAGGGTGAAGTAAACGGGAGGAAGGTTACTGTGGTCCTAACGCCTGGATGGCATAGGGATTTCTCAGGGCAGGAGGACACGCAGAACATTAAATATAGGATAAAGCAAAGCGAGTCCTTGTGCCCCAGCAAACCCCATACTTTCCTCCTGGTAATACACTGCAACTCGTCCTTTACAGAGACGGACAGGCGGAGAGTGGAGGAACATCTGTCAGTTCTCGGCGAGGAAGCCAGTGAACGCACGTTGGTGCTGTTCACTTGGGGCGACAGACTTGGAGAGAAAGCAATCGAGCTGCACATTGAAAGATGGAACGAGCTTCGATGGCTTGTTGATAAGTGTGGTAACAGGTATCACGTCTTGGACAATAAAAGCACTGATCGCTCTCAGGTCGGAGAACTGCTGGAGAAGGTGGATGAAATGTTGGCTGAAAGTAAATGTTCATACTCCATTACCATGTATCAGGAAACCAAACAAAAAATTAGGGAGTTGAAGAAAATTAATGAGGAGAAAGATAGAGAGGTAAAACAGATGAAAGAAGAGTTGGAACAGAAATGTCAAGAAATCAGAAGTCTGGATGACAACAGAGAACGGGAGATTTCTCATCTGAAAGATGAGCTGAGAAAAATAGAGGAAGCCCTTTCGGAAATAAGGGATTTGTCCCTTTTAGGTGAGTCTTATCTTGCTCTTGTTCATGTACTACTGTTACTGGATCCATATGAAACAGAGTGAACTTAACATTGCTTAACATTTTTGACTGGCTGAAGTTATTCTGCATGTAATTCCTGTTTTTGCAAAACAATAATTGGAAGGCATTTTGATGAGATAAAGGGGAAATACTGTGAACATTTGCTTGGTTTTGCAGCTAGTGGACAGGGACGCCAAGGACAACCGGATCTGCCATCACGTGAAGAGGGAGAGAAACAGACGGAGGGAGAGCAGGAGCTACAGAGAGAGGAGAAGAAGCTTAGAGACCGACACCGAACCGAGCTGGAGGAGTTGGAGAGAGAGTTTGGAGAGGACAGTGCTACGAAAACCCTGGAGGAGGCACTTCAGAAACTGATTAACCGGCTGAAAGGAGAGACGGGTGTACCCATGAGAGAGCTTGAGGAAGAACTGAAGAGAAAGCTAGAGAAGAAAGCATGGGTGGAGAGGGAAGAAAGGAGGAGGAGGGAGGAGAAAGAGATTGAGCTAAAGAAGAGGCATAGAAGAGAGATGGAGGCACTCAGCAAGGAGGCTAGACGGGATGTACAGGGGTACCTGAAGCCTGGATTAGCCGTTCTGGGGGCCGTAATAGGGGGCATATTAGGGGTTCTATGGGGTCCAGTGGGAGTGGCTGGGGGAACTACCATAGGGGCTGTCTTAGGAGCCCAACTGGGAGAAAAAGTTTGAGGAGGGGAGGGACCCAGAGAGGAGAGAGTAAGAGAAAGAAGGAGTAGCATGGATGACCCAAACGCCCATTTTTAATTACTTATGAAACAGACACACATTATGCAGGCTGAATATGTGTGTGTCAGTGAGAGAGCTATAATATGATTAGCATTTGCAGTTAGCATTTTTTTTTTCTTCAATATTTCTCCCGTGTAAACGGTATGTCTGAATGTGAACCTTCAGTCAGATTTTAGAGTTCCATAATTTAGCAGAACCATGTTTGTAAAGCATACTGGCCCTTACCAAAAAAAGTATACTTAAAGTTCATTTTATTAAGTAAACTTAAGTAAAATTCAAGTATATTTCCCAAGTATACTTTATGTAGTAAGTATACTAATCAATGTACTAGTAGTATACTTAAGTATAATTTTGTTTAGTATATATCTGATAAGTACATAAAAAGTAAACTGAAAGCATACTTATTTTTAGTTTAAAAGAAGTATACTAATAGCACACTTGAATAAACTTATTTTTTGTAAGTTATATATCCCATTTATTTTTGAAAATATTTTATTTCCAAAAATATCATTTCATGATTAACATTTTCACTTCCACTTACCGTGTTTACACATAGCTCCACCCCAGAAATGAGGGCGTTAACACGATCTGGTCCTGGAGGGTCGGCTCCTTCCTGAAGATCAAAACACAGCCATCTGTCACTCTTTTCAGACCACCAATGAAAAATGTCACTTTGAGGGTGGGACTTTTCTAGCCTTTTACATTTTAGTGATAATATATATACACGCACGCATAAGTATAAAAACACACAAACACATACTGTATATATTTTAATTTTTTAATTTTTTAATTTGATTAGAAATAAACGGCCATTTTGTTGTACATATTATGATAATTTGTCTGGAAAAGGAATTGGCCATTTTATTTGCCATGATTCACACATGCCATAAACACACCTGCCCACTTTCTTAAGGGATGACTGTACCCATTTGAAGCAACAGAACCGAACAGCTGCCCCTATGAACAAAACAAACACAAACTGTTTGTGAAGATGTTAAGGGTACCAATAGTTAGCTTTAAAAATGCAACCCAGGTAAAGTGTTTGGTTGGACGTTTCAAGCGTTCATAAATCAGACTCACAATGGCCGTTTATTTGGTGTATGCTTGATACTTCTAAAAACAAATATAAAAACTTTCTCTGGGCTCCATGCTCTAATGCTTAGCACATTTTGTAGAGAATTTAATATTAAATATGATAGATGTGTGCAAAGTACCCATATAAATATCCTGACCAGGGGTGGTCAGGCTCCAGGCCTGGAGGGCCGCAGTGTCTGCTGATTTTTGTTGCGTCTGCACTTAAGTGATAAAAGTAAGCCAGGTTAAAGAGTACATAGACCATGTTTCCAAGGCCTAAATTGGCAGCTGATTAAAAGAAAATCACATAATCCTAGTGACACTACAGCCCATGTCAGATACATGGCCATGGTAAGTTTGGACCACGGATCTGACATGGTAGAAAGAGAAAAACACAACAACATGGATATCACTCTTTTTTACTTCCTCTGTTGGTAAACTACTCTTACTCCATATCTTTTTTTTTTATATACTTTTTATTTTTACATTACATTTATGTCTGTACATTGTCTGTGTCAGGCGAGTATGCAGTAATGTAATCTCTTTTTTAAGATAAACAATTCATCGACTTAGAATGTGACTTTGTAAATAAGTTTGAAAATAAATAAAAAAACAGAATAAGGCAAAACAAACAAACACACACACATAGAAATAATAATAATAAATAATAATAAAATAAGAGTAAAAAACATATGATGACATTAGAGTACATGTAAAATTACATTGTGGCAGCTCAAACCCAGGTAATTGGTAGTAACAACTGGCTTTTAAAATTTTTTTTAACGTAATTTAATATTGAAAATAAAGTGTGTAATTATTAATTCATATACATGTGCATTTGTGATCATGTATAAGTACTTGTACATCTATATATACACACAGATGTATATTGAAAAACACAAAGTTATTTTTACATGCACCTATATTCTCGAACATACACACATATATATATATATATATATATATATATATATATATATATATATATATATATTTGTACCCACATATCCCTCCATATACATTTAATTATACATTTAAATATACCTTTATTAATTCATATGACTGCAATATTCAATCCATTTTCTCCATCTGTTATCAACAATGTATCTTTGATCTCTAATTATGCATGTTAATCTTTCCATAATATACACTTGGTTGTTCAAATATACATTTCTGTATTTTTGGTTTGCATATTTGATGCCAATTACATGTAATTGCTTTCAATGCAGTAATTCTGAAAATTCTTGCCAAATATTTATCTTTTTCTTCTACTAGTTGTGACGGAGTCATACCGAGAAGATAATACCTAACGTCCAGTTTGAAATTTACTTTTATTACCATCTGAATTTCCTTGTGTATTGTTTCCCAAAATAATTTTAATATCGGACAGAACCATAACATATGAGATAGGTTGTCATGGTAATCCCCACAGTTTCTCCAGCACTTTTGGGTAATAGCATTATCATATTTTGCCTGTTGCACTGGTGTCATAAAGCACTGGAGTTGTATCTTCCAAGAGTATTCCTGCCAAAAAAGTGAATTTGTCATTTTATGGATATTAATATTCATTTTCCTCCATTCATCATCTGATATATCAATTTCTATCTCCTCCTTCCATTTTTCCTTTGCTGTCTTACTCCATATCAAACATAGCTCACTTATGTTGTACTAATTTGTCGATTAATGCCATGTCCAATATTATCTGTAATAAATTTCACAAATTATAATGAAAATAAAGGTAATTGATTTAAAACTGTTAAATCAATCAGTGTGTTTACTCCAAATGGATGTGGGCCTGGTGGATCACTTATCATGAACACAATGTTATACCTGACTTAGACCACCAGGCTGCACTGCTTGTCCCTGCTGTTATACTTTACTGCGTTTCAGTGTTTCTACACCAAAGCTTTGGACACAATATACAACTTTGGACACAATACACCCTCCTCATAGTCCATGCAGATGCCTGAGACCATTATATTGTTCACTTAATCATTGACTTGTGGAGTGGGGAGTACATTTCTCTGAAGTTAAATTCTCAGTTTCTTGGGCTCTGAAGAGCAGTGATCATAATAGTCTGCTCAAATAGTTTATAAATGAAACCCATAATTAAATATTGCTGTGGATGAAATGGCTAAATTGTGAAGTCTGTATTGACCTATAGGAAGACCAGGGCTTGCTTGTCCAATGTAGAGGAAGAGGATAATTGTTAGAGAGGCCTCCCTTGTTAGAGGCTTTTGCTCCTTAGCCTGAAGATTGTAGGTTTATACCGTAACATGCTCAGGGCGGGAATTCCCAACAATTCATTCAATGAAAGGTCACTTTCCTCTCCACAATTGTGGTACAGCGCAGATGTATCTACGTGTATTCCATAAAAATAAAAATACATTAATATAGAACATAATATTAAATCATAGAGCAAAAGCAGAATGTTTCCCAAGCCAAGACTGTGTCAGAACTAATGCAAGCAAGCCATGGGACAAGTAATACTCTTGATGTGGTGAACCATCATCAACTTAGACTGTCTCCAGCTACTTGGAAATATTCTGACCTCAGTAAATAGAGTTAACATTTTTATAAAAGTCCCAATTTTATGTACAAGCCATTTGTGTAGGTAATATTGATGAATCTGGAAACAGAAATTAAAACTCGCTTCAGAAACGAATCAAAATTCTACATTATAGCTCTTTTAAAAAAACAGCACCTCTGCTTTCCTTACTGTCTACTCCAGATGGGTGCAGAACAAGGGACGATCTGTTTCAGGATTTATTTTAATTCGACCAGTTAAATGAAATTAATTTAATTATTATTTAATAATTATTATTCAGTTTGTGCAATCATGTCTTGATATGAGATTTGCATAAGCACCAGCTACAGCTGTGCACTGCAAGTATATTCTAAAGATTTTACTGTGCTCAAGTACAGGAGTGAACCAACCAAACTATCAAATTAAAAACAAAACATTTTAAGTTTTCAAAATATTTTTGAGATCCTTTATGCCCGTGTTTTCAGAGACGTGATTATTTGTCTCAGAAAACTAGTTACAGCCATTTTGGCTTTGCCCTCCCTATAAACAGTTAAAGAAGCGTGCACTTCAGAGGAAGCACGCAACCCGGAGTAGGGAGCGGTCATAAGGGAAATGCCTTTGTGCTTTGTGCCGGCCTCATCCTGTCTTTAGGAAAACTAGTGAAAAGAAACAGGAGAAAAACACAAGAAAGACATGTTAGTTAACATTAACTTGAAATAGTCAATACAATAAATGTTACTGGCGGTGAGAATGTGTTAATTGGAAGAGGTACATAAAAGGTATTTTCAGCCATGGGAGAAAGATTCCGTACGTCGTCACCAGATCTGGGACTTGGTAAGTTACAGTGTCACATATATACTCAGATGCTGTCATTGACCTTGAAGCACTGTATCTATAAGCATTTATAACCTCTACAAGTATTTTTATTGTGTGTGAATTTATTTGTAATGTTCAAATTATTTATGCAACTTACAGTTCACTTCTTTCCATAAATATGGAAAAGAAACTGCTTATCATGGTTTGGCAGGATACTGTCCATGGAACGAGTGGGGGGAATGTTTAATGGCTAAGGACACATTATTTGTTCTTATTATATAAACTTTATTCAGAAATCAGAGATAAATAATATCTAAAGCAATTCAAACAAAAAAATCAGCTCCCAAACACAATCAACCAACCAGCATTGTTAACATTGCTAACTAGTTAGTTTGCAAGTTAAATAATTGCAACAGACAGATGACTTGGCTGAAGAAAAGATGACGACTGTGATGCGAGGAGGAAAAAAAACCAAAGGTGAAAATCAGATTTTTTATAAAAAAATATATAAAAGTGAATACAAACTCATTATTAATACTTATTGCAACTCAATCAATATTTTTTCAATATCGATTGAAAAAAATGTGTAGGCGGCAGTGCAGTATAATGGTTAAAGAACTGGCCTTGTAACTGAAAGGTTGCAGGTTCGATTCCCAGGTAGGACACTGCTGTTGTACCCTTGAGCAAGGTACCTAACCTGAATCACTTCACTTTTTAAAGTGTCAGTCCTTTTTTTCACGCTCATGTGTTTTCAAACAGAGCTTGATTGTATTCTTTAACCATTGTTTTTCTGTGCTTATAACATATACAGTTTGTTGAAAAAGTATTCAGCCCCCTTAGACTTTTTGATATTTGCTGTGTATGAATATTTGATAAATAAATATTTAAACAGGCTTTTTTGCTGGTATTCAACATATAAATATCTACAATGTGTTCCAAATTATTTACAAATGTAAAACAGAAAACAAGCAATTCCTTAAGTATTCAGCCCCCTTGCAAAACGTCACAATTACTTCAAAATTGCACATCATAAGTTGCGTAGTGTCATGGTTAGTGGCTGTCTCCTTTTGTTTCTACCATGGTTTTCCGTTTGGCGTCGTCTGAAGCTCTATCGGATTTTTTCTTCCTCCGTTCCGGTGTTTGGATCTCTCCGGGTCATTATCTTTCATTATATGGTTTCCGTCGGCTATAAATAGAGCTTCACTTCCGCTTTCCGGTGCTTCTAGATTGTTGTGGAGTTATTACTAGAAAGCCGGTATTGGTATAGGTATAAGTCTTTAGCTTCTGTATCTCTGTTTGGTGTTATACAGAGACACAGCTATTGGTATAAGTTATAGTTTTAGAATTTCTGGTTTTCTGTCCTATCGCCCTCTATTCTTTTCTTTTTGCCTGCAGCCTGTTTATTCTTTGTTCAGCTCCTTAGCCGACTGAGCTGTAGTTACAGGCTTGCTATTTTGTTCGTTTCTTTTCAGTTTTCTCGACCTCTGATATACGCAGATCAATTAGTGCGTGAGGTTCTTTCTTTTTGTTTGTTTCTCGCTGTTTTAGCGAATTCTCGCCTCCGTTTGAGGTTGTTTTGTGTTAGCCTTGAGCTGTACCCTGGCACTATCCCTCCCAGAGGCTCATTGTATGCCTTGTCAGCTCCTGAGAGCGCTGCTATGAGGCAGTACATTGAGGAGTCCTTAGCCAATGGGTTTATCACGCCATCCACGTCACCCGCCGGTGCGGGGTTTTTTTTTGTTAAAATGAAAGACGGAGGGCTAAGACCCTGTATAGATTACCGGGGCCTCAATGCTATTACCATTAAGAACAGGTACCCTCTTCCCCTCATGAATTCCGCATTTGAGCGTTTACAGGGGGCGTCGGTTTTTAGTAAACTCGACCTACGTAGCGCATACAATCTCGTGCGCATTCGTGAGAGGGATGAGTGGAAGACCGCTTTTAACACGCATCACGGACACTACGAATACCGGGTGATGCCGTTCGGTCTCACTAGCGCCCCCTCTGTTTTTCAGGCGCTAGTGAACGATGTCTTGAGAGAGATGCTGGAGAGATTCGTCTTCGTTTACTTAGACGATATTTAAATTTTTTCTCCGGATCTTCCCTCTCACATCATACACGTTAGACAGGTGTTGGAGGCACTTCTTAAGGCCCAACTATTTGTTAAGGCTGAAAAGTGTTCTTTCCACTCCAGTTCCATCTCCTTTTTAGGCTTTATTGTTGCTGACGGTAAAGTCCTGATGGATCCAAAGAAGATTTCAGCGGTTAAGAATTGGCCCACTCCTACTTCTGTGAAGCAGGTGCGGCGCTTCTTGGGCTTCGCAAATTTTTATAGGAGATTTATCCGCAAGTTTAGCTCAGTAGCGGCTCCTATCACAGCCCTCACAAAAAAAAAAGCATTTCCTGCTCGGTTTTAGTGGAACCCCAGGGCGGAGACGGCTTTTATTGAACTAAAAAGGAGGTTCTGCTGCGAGCCCATTCTTGCTACTCCCAATCCCTCCCTTCCCTTTGTGGTGGAGGTCGACGCTTCGGAGCTGGGGGTTGGGGCCATTCTGTCTCAGCATTCTCCGGTGGACCGCAAGCTACACCCATGTGCATATTTTTCTCGTAGCCTTACACCTGCCGAGAGAAACTACAACATCGGTGATCTTGAGCTGTTGGTAGTCAAATTGGCGCTGGAGGAGTGGCGTCATTGGTTGGAGGGAGCTGAGCACCCTTTTACAGTCTGGACTGACCATAGGAATTTGCAGTATATCCAACAGGCCAAAACGCGCAATTCGCGACAAGCCCGTTGGGCCTTGTTTTTTACCAGATTTAATTTTATCCTTACCTATCGCCCCGGGTCAAAAAATATTAAACCTGATGCGTTATCACGCATTTATGACCGGTCGGATAAGGAGTCACGTCCCAAATCTGTGGTCCCTAGTTCTCATATTGTGGCTCCTGTTATGTGGGCCATTGAGGCGGCTGTGCAGAAGGCTCTGCGTTCCGATCCCGGTCCAGGGGGGGGTCCGCCCCACTGCTTGTTTGTTCCCCCTCGATTGAGGTCTCGTGTCCTTCAGTGGGGTCACACTTCCCAGTTAGTGGCCCATCCGGGCGTACACCGGACAAAGGAGTTTGTCTCGCGTCGGTTTTGGTGGCCGAAGCTCGAGAGTGATGTGCGGGAGTTTGTCGCGGCATGTGCTATTTGCGCCCGTAATAAGGGTTCACGGCTTTCCCCTTCAGGTCTCTTGCGCCCCCTGTCCATTCCCAGGCGCCCCTGGAGTCACAGCGCCCTCGACTTCGTTACAGGCCTGCCACCTTCGCATGGGAATACGGTCATCTTAGTTATAGTTGACCGTTTTTCCAAAGCAGCTCATTTTGTCGCTCTGCCTAAACTGCCATCGGCACCTGAGACGGCCCAGCTAATGATAGACCATGTGTTTAGGGTGCACGGCCTACCTCTGGACGTGGTGTCGGATCGCAGCCCCCAATTCACCGCTAGATTCTGGCATTCATTTTGTGCTCTGTTGGGGGCATCTGTCAGTCTTTCTTCCGGCTTTCACCCGGAGACTAACGGTCAGACAGAGCGCACCAATCAGAGTATGGAGAGTACTCTCCGGTGTCTGGCCGCGTCCAATCCTAGCTCCTGGAGTCGCTTTCTCGCCTGGGCCGAATACGCGCATAATACCCTGTGCAACGCGTCCACGGGAATCTCTCCTTTTGAGGCTCAGCTGGGATACCTACCTCCCTTGTTTCCTGAGCTGGAGAGAGATGCGGAGGTACCCTCCGCCGGCTTCTTCGTGCGTAGGTGTCGAGCGGTCTGGAAGCCCGTACGCGCATCGTTACTGCGCGCTTCGGCTAAACAGAAGGTGGTGGCTGACAGGCACCGCCGTCCGGCTCCCTCCTACCGGGTGGGGCAACGGGTGTGGCTTTCCACACGGGACCTGCCATTGCGAGTTGAGTCCCGCAAACTCGCGCCTCGATTCGTGGGTCCCTTTAAGATCGTGCGGAAACTCAACCCGGTCACGGTACGTCTTCAGCTACCATCTTCCATGCGCATCCACCCTACCTTTCATGTCTCGCGTTTGAAACCGGTGCTCGTGAGCGCTCTCGCTCCGGCTGACAAGCCGCCTCCTCCCCCTCGATTCTTGGAGGGAGGTACGGTGTACACCGTTCGGCGCATTTTGGCCGAGAGACGTGTGGGCAGAGGGTACCAGTTCCTGGTGGACTGGGAGGGTTATGGTCCCGAGGAGCGTTGCTGGGTTTCGTCCAAGAATATTTTGGACCCCGCTCTCATTAGGGACTTCCGAGACAGCAAAGCTTAGGGATCGTCTGGAACCGTCCCTTAGTTGGGGGGTACTGTCATGGTTAGTGGCTGTCTCCTTTTGTTTCTACCATGGTTTTCCGTTTGGCGTCGTCTGAAGCTCTATCGGATTTTTTCTTCCTCCGTTCCGGTGTTTGGATCTCTCCGGGTCATTATCTTCGACACCTGTGTTTGGTTTCCGTCGGCTATAAATAGAGCTTCACTTCCGCTTTCCGGTGCTTCTAGATTGTTGTGGAGTTATTACTAGAAAGCCGGTATTGGTATAGGTATAAGTCTTTAGCTTCTGTATCTCTGTTTGGTGTTATACAGAGACACAGCTATTGGTAAAAGTTATAGGATTAGAATTTCTGGTTTTCTGTCCTATCGCCCTCTATTCTTTTCTTTTTGCCTGCAGCCTGTTTATTCTTTGTTCAGCTCCTCAGCCGACTGAGCTGTAGTTACAGGCTTGCTATTTTGTTCGTTTCTTTTCAGTTTTCTCGACCTCTGATATACGCAGATCAATTAGTGCGTGAGGTTCTTTCTTTTTGTTTGTTTCTCGCTGTTTTAGCGAATTCTCGCCTCCGTTTGAGGTTGTTTTGTGTTAGCCTTGAGCTGGGGAAGTTTTGCTCCCGCTTTTCAGTTTCCCTTTCTTCCCCTGGTGCGGTTTAATTCCGCTTCTGTGGCGTGTCTTTTAGATCCGCTTTCTGAATCCTTATCTGTCGCGTTTGGTTCTCTATTTTCTAACCTAAAACCTGACACGTAGATGTCAAGGTTTAATAATCAAACACAGTGTATGTTATATTGTTCACTCATGGATGGCATTTGAGACCAGTCTCTGGGGGTTCAAAGAAAATATAAATAATCAGTTCAACGTCATTGCATGCAAAAGTGTAGGAGGTGCAAGTTCAGTAACTTTTTCCTGTCTGGTTTCACTATACAAATCAATGGAGAAATCTGACAGAGAAATCATTGCCTTCAGCCTTTTTAAACTTGTTCCACCTAATTACAGCTATACTGGGAAAGTAAATTGAAGAGGTACTCACTAACTTTTGTCTTTCATAGGGTTTGCATCCCGGTCATCTGAGCTCAGTATTGTGCTCTGTTGTAATGACCAGTGGAAGAAGAATTCTGTGGTGAACACCATCCTTGGCCGAACACAAGTTACGCCGAACCCAACGATAAAGACAGAGGGCGAAGTGGAAGATAGACATGTAGTTTTTGTCAGTTCACCAGACTGGACAGAATATTCTTCTCAGAACCATTGGAAGCATGTCAAACAGCATATTGAGGAAAGTGTGTCATCATGTCCAGCAGGACCACATGCTTTTCTCATGGTCATTCCTTTATGTCCATTCAGAGAGGCAGAGAGGAGGGAAGTGGAGGAACGTCTAGAGCTCTTTTATGAATGTATCTGGAGACGTTCAATAGTGCTGTTCTCTGGGAAAGATGGGTTGGGAGGTAAAACTGTTGAGAAGTATATTGAGGAAGAACCATGCCTACAACAGCTTATACAGAAATGTGGGAACAGGTATCATGTGCTCAGCACTGAAAATAGGGAGGAGCTTCTGGAGACCATAGATGTTATGGTGACAGAAAATGATTGCCCGCATTTTCAAATGATGGAGGCTTCAGAAGAGATAGACGAGAAGAAGGCAGTACTGGAAGAAAATGCCAAACAGAGGCTAGTCATGGTGCAGGAAAAAAGAGAAACACTCAGACAGATCATTAATGGTGAGTTTTGTTTTTCCACTACATTTTTTTTATCATAATGTTTATTATCATACTTTGTACAGGGATTTCATTCTGTAGAATATTTTGATGGGTATTATTTTGACTAAAAATGAAATTGAAGGAAAAACCATGCCTGCCCATCTTATCCAAGGCTATGTGTTACAAAAGTTAGCAAAATGATTCAGATTCAATGTATGAGGTTGCTCTGTGTTTGAATACAGACGTAATTGGCTACCCCTTAGATGTGCATGGCTATGGTGTCTGGATATGTATTCGATGTTGTATTACATTTTCATTAGTATCAACCCCAGATGTTAAACCTCTAGAGTGTCTGGAAAGGGAAGCTGTAGTTTATATAGGATTGGTTTGTGCTAAGGATGCTGTAATCTGATTGGCTCTAGCACCTTTAGCAAGGGTTTGAGTTATGTTACTTGTGGAGTTGGCTTGAATTGCCAATTCCTGTTGACACTACACCTACACAAAAGCATGGTTCATCAGAAGAAATTGACCACTACTTTATTTGAAAAGCCTGCAAGATGGTCAGACTTCTTTTCTTGGTACGGCTTATATTATCACAGTTATACACGCTAAATATATGCTTGTGCTGAATAGGTCAAACAGTATGTAAAACCTTCATAAGGGTAATGAGGAGGGCACAATCAGTAAATTGCTCTTATACAGCTTTGTCATCACTCAAATAGCAATAAATAATGTATATTATTCTCTTTTTCTGTGACAGAGGCAGCGCGTGATTTCTCAGATATAACAATGGTTCTCCTGGGAAGATTCTGTGCAGGGAAGATGTCCACAGGAAACACCATCCTGGGAAAAGAGGAGTTTGACACAACGAGTAACACTTCTGAGTGTGTGAAGAACGAGGGTGAAGTGAATGGGAGGAAGGTTACTGTGGTCCTAACACCTGGATGGCATAGGGATTTCTCAGGGCAGGAGGGCACACAGAACATTAAAGATAGGATAAAGCAAACCGAGTCCTTGTGCCCCAGCAAACCCCATGCTTTCCTCCTGGTAATACACTGCGACTCGTCCTTCACAGAGACGGACAGGCGGAGAGTGGAGGAACATCTGTCAGTTCTCGGTGAGGAAGCCAGTGAACGCACGTTGGTGCTGTTCACTTGGGGCGACAAACTTGGAGAGACAACAATCGAGATGCACATTGAAAGATGGAATGAGCTTCGATGGCTTGTTGATAAGTGTGGTAACTGGTATCACGTCTTGGACAATAAAAGCACTGATCGCTCTCAGGTCGGAGAACTGCTGGAGAAGGTGGATGAAATGTTGGCTGAAAGTAAACATGCATACGCCACTACAATGTATCAGGAAACCAAACAGAAGAACAGGGAGCTGAAGGAAATGAACCAAGAGAAAGATAGAGAGGTAAAACAGGTGAAAGAAGAGTTAGAACTGAGAAGCCTGGAATCAGATTTGAAGGTCAGAGATGACGACAGACAACTGAGAACCAAGGAGGAAGACCTTTCGGAAATGATGGATGTGTCCCATTTAGGTGAGTCTTATCTTAATCTTTCTCATGTACTACTGTTACTGGATCCATATAAAACAGGGTGAACTGGGTCCTTAGACTGTTTCGAAATTGACTGGCTCTGATTTCAATTTCTTCTGAATTTAATTAAAGTATTTGCAAAACAATAAATGGAAGACATTTTGAGATAAAAAAGGAAATACCGTCTATACGGATTATGAACTTTTTGCTTGGTTTTGCAGTGAGGGGACAGAGACGCCAAGGACAACCGGATCTGCCGTCACGTGAAGATGAAGAGGGAGAGAAACAGACGGAGGGAGAGCAGGAGCTACAGAGAGAGGAGCTAAGAGACCGACACCGAACCGAGCTGGAGGAGTTGGAGAGAGAGTTTGGGGAGGACAGTGATACGAAAACCTTGGACGAAGCAATTCAGAAACTGTTTAACAGGCTGAAAGGAGAGACGGGTGTACCCGTGAGAGAGCTTGAGGAAGAACTGAAGAGAAAGCTAGAGCAGAAAGCATGGGTAGAGAGGGAAGAAAGGAGGAGGAGGGAGGAGAAAGAGATTGAGCTAAAAAAGAAGCATAGAAAAGAGATGGAGGCACTCAGACAGCTGTACAGCGAGGAGCCCAGACAGGATGGACAGGGGTACCTGAACCCTGGATTGGCCGTTCTGGGGGCAGTAATAGGGATCATAGCAGGGGCTCTGTGGGGTCCAGGTGGGGTGGCTGGGGGAACTACCTTAGGGGTTTTAGTTGGAGTTCTACTGGGATATATATTTGGAGGATGGGAGAGACCCAGAGAGAAGCGAGTAAGAGAAAGAAGGAACAGCATGGATAAACCAGGTGGCAATTTTTAATTACTTAAGAAACAGACATTATGCAGACTGAGTGTGTGTGTGTGTGTGTGTGTGTGTGTGTGTGTCAGTGAGAGCGATAGGTTAGCATCAACAGTGAACAGGGTTTTCCCCCCATATAAACAGTATGTCTGAATGAGAATAATTTAGCAGAACCATGTGCGGGAAACATACTGGGATATATCCCATTTATTTTTGAAAATATTCTATTTCCAGAAATATAATTTCATGATAAACATTTTCATACTTTACGTTTTTCACTCACCATGTGTACAAATAGCGGTTCAATTACTTTAGATAAATTTCTGTAGCCAGTGAATTATGAATTAAAGTCATTCAACAATAATACATGTTTACATCGTACATTGCCCATGTACAGTACAAAGAATGATGGTGACATTTAATATCTTTCCTAGGACAGAGACGTGAACAGTGGAATCAATACAAAGTGTAGATTGACTATTTGAGTCTGCTGGCAAGTTCATCAGCACTAAAGAAGGATGAGTGGTGGTATCTGTCACGTGAGGCAAAGTCAGCATTCTCCTCAGTCAGTTGTCGGGTCTCCATGCCAACGGCCAGAAATGAGGGCGTTAACACGATCTGGTCCTGGAGGGTCGGCTCCTTCCTGAAGATCAAAACACAACCATCTGTCACTCTTTTCAAGCCACCAATGAAAAATGTAATTGAGGGCGGGACTTACAACTTTACATGTATGGCTAGTCTTGAATGCTGAAAGTTTTAGCCTTTTACATTTTAGTGATAATATATACACATGTACTGTATATATATATATATATATATATATATATATATATATATATATATACAGTTGAAGTCGGAAGTTTACATACACTTAGGTTGAAGTCATTAAAACAGATTTTTAACCACTCCACAGATTTCATGTTAGCAAACTATAGTGTTGGCAAGTCAGTTAGGACATCTACTTTGTGCATGAGACAAGTAATTTTTCCAACAATTGTTTACAGATAGATTATTTCACTATATCAAAATTCCAGTGGGCAAGAAGTTTACGTACACTAAGTTGACTGTGCCTTTAAATTTTTAATATTTGGTCACATATCCTTTGCATGCCATGACTTCCTGATGTCTGTGACCCAACAACATCAAAAGACTCTTGATATCTTATTTTCTGGTACTCTTACAAGCGATACTATAACGTCTCTGCATTTGAACGGATCTCGATGGGAATTGGGAGGTGGGACTAGATTTCTTCTCCTGACTTATCTTTCCATAGAGGTCAATAGCAAAATTTGTCAGGAAAAACAACCCTTAAAGTGATCCATCCATATCTACTGCCTATCTGGCACCAGAGTGATGGTTTAAGGCTTGTTTTGACTTCAACCTAAGTGTATGTAAACTTCCAACATCAACTGTATACGTACACACACACACACACACACACACACATATATATATACATGCACACATACACACACACACACACACAAACACATACTGTATATACATTTTTTTGTTCATTTTTTTTATTTGATTAGACATAAACAGCCATTTTGTTGTACATATTATGATAATTTGAATTTAAGTAGTCTGGAAAATAAATTGGCCATTTTCTTGGCCATGATTCACACATGCCATAAACACACCTGCCCACTTTCTTAATGGATGACTGTACCCATTTGAAGCAACAGAACCGAGCAGCTGCCCCTATGAACAAAACAAACACAAACTGTTTGTGAAGATGCTAAGGGTACCAATAGTTCCCTTTAAAAATGCAACCCAGGGAAAGTGTTTGGTTGGACGTTTCAATCGTTCATAACTCAGACTCACAATGGGCTCTAAACAAAAACTTTCTCTGGGCTTCATGCTCTAATGCTTAGCACATTTTGTAGAGAATTTAATATTAAATATGATAGATGTGTGCAAAGTACCCATATAAATATCCTGACCAGGGGTGGTCAGGCTCCAGTCCTGGAGGGCCGCAGTGTCTGTTGATTTTTGTTGCGTCTGCACTTAAGTGATAAAAGTAAGCCAGGTTAAAGAGTACATAGACCATGTTTCCAAGGCCTAAATTGGCAGCTGATTGAAAGAAAATCACATAATCCTAGTGACACTACAGCCCATGTCAGATACATGGCCATTGTAAGTTTGGACCACGGATCTGACATGGTAGAAAGAGAAAAACACAACAACATGGATATCACTCTTTTTTACTTCCTCTGTTGGTAAACCACTCTTACTCCGTATCTTTATTTTTATATACTTTTTATTTTTACATTACATTTATGTCTGTACATTGTCTGTGTCAGGCGAGTAGGCAGTAATGTAATCTCTTTTTTAAGATAAACAATTCATCGACTTAGAATGTGACTTTGTAAATAAGTTTGAAAAAAGAAAAAAAAAACAGAATAAGGCAAAACAAACAAACACACACACACACATAGAAATAATAATAATAAATAAGAATAAAATAAGAATAAAAAACATATGATGACATTAGAGTACATGTAAAATTACATTGTGGCAGCTCAAACCCAGGTAATTGGTAGTAACAACTGGCTTTAAAAAAATTTTTTTACATAATTTTATATTGAAAATAAAGTGTGTAATTATTCATTCATATACATGTGCATTTGTAATCATGTATAAGTACTTGTACATCTACATATACACGCAGATGTATATTGAAAAACACATAAAGCTATTTTTACATGTACCTATATTCTCGAACATATGCACACATACATATATATATATATATATATTTGTACCCACATATCCCTCCATATACATTTAATTATACATTTAAATATACCCTTTATTAATTCATATGACTGCAATATTCAATCCATCTTCTCCATCTGTTATCAACAATGTATCTTTGATCTCTAATTATGTATGTTAATCTTTCCATAATATACACTTGGTTGTTCAAATATACATTTCTGTATTTTTGGTTTGCCTATTTGATGCCAATTACATGCAATTGCTTTCAATGCAGTAATTCTGAAAATTCTTGCCAAATATTTATCTTTTTCTTCTACTAGTTGTGATGGAGTCATACCGAGAAGATAATACCTAACGTCCAGTTTGAAATTTACTTTTATTACCATCTGAATTTCCTTGTGTATTGTTTCCCAACATAATAAATAATCGGACAGAACCATAACATATGAGATAGGTTGTCATGGTAATCCCCACAGTTTCTCCAGCACTTTTGGGTAATAGCATTATCATATTTTGCCTGTTGCACTGGTGTCATAAAGCACTGGAGTTGTATCTTCCAAGAGTATTCCTGCCAAAAAAGTGAATTTGTCATTTTATGGATATTAATATTAATTTTCCTCCATTCATCATCTGATATATCAATTTCTAACTCCTCCTTCCATTTTTCCTTTGCTGTCTTACTCCATATCAAACATAGCTCACTTACGTATGTTGTACTAATTTGTCGATTAATGCCATGTCCAATATTATCTGTAATAAATTTCACAAATTATAATGAAAATAAAGGTAATTGATTTAAAACTGTTAAATCAATCAGTGTGTTTATTCCAAATGGATGTGGATCACTTATCATGAACACAGTGTTATACCTGACTTAGACCACCAGGCTGCACTGCTTGTCCCTGCTGTTGTACTTTACTGCGTTTCAGTGTTTCTACACCAAAGCTTTGGACACAATATACAACTTTGGACACAATACACCCTCCGCATAGTCCATGCAGATGTCTGAGACCATTATACTATTCACTTAATCATTGACTTGTGGAGTGGGGAGCACATTTCTCTGAAGTTAAATTCTCAGTTTCTTGGGCTCTGAAGAGCAGTGATCATAATAGTCTGCACAAATATTTTATAAATGAAACCCATAATTAAATATTGCTGTGGATGAAATGGCAAAATTCTGAAGTCTGTATTCACCTATAGGAAGACCAGGGCTTGCTTGTCCAATGTAGAGGAAGAGGATAATTGTTAGAGAGGCCTCCCTTGTTAGAGGCTTTTGCTCCTTAGCCTGAAGATTGTAGGTTTATACCGTAACATGCTCAGGGCGGGAATTCCCAACAATTCATTCAATGAAAGGTCACTTTCCTCTCCACAATTGTGGTACAGCACAGATGTATCTACGTGTATTCCATAAAAATAAAAATACATTAATATAGAAAATAATATTAAATCATAGAGCAAAAGCAGAATGTTTCCCAAGCCAAGACTGTGTCAGAACTAATGCAAGCAAGCCATGGGACAAGTAATACTCTTGATGTGGTGAACCATCATCAACTTAGACTGTCTCCAGCTACTTGGAAATATTCTGACCTCAGTAAATAGACGTAAAAAGTTTATATAAGTCCCAATTTTATATAGAAGCCATTTGTGTAGGTAATATTGATGAATCTGGAAACAGAAATTAAAACTCGCTTCAGAAACGAATCAAAATTCTACATTATAGCTCTTTAAAAAAAACAGCACCTCTGCTTTCCTTACTGTATACTCCAGATGGGTGCAGAACAAGGGACGATCTGTTTCAGGATTTATTTTAATTCGACCAGTTAAATGAAATTAATTTAATTATTATTTAATAATTATTATTCAGTTTGTGCAATCATGTCTTGATATGAGATTTGCATAAGCACCAGCTACAGCTGTGTACTGCAAGTATATTCTAAAGATTTTACTGTGCTCAAGTACAGGAGTGAACCAACCAAACTATCAAATTAAAAACAAAACATTTTAAGTTTTCAAAATATTTTTGAGATCCTTTATGCCCGTGTTTTCAGAGACATGATTGTTTGCCTCAGAAAACTAGTTACAGCCATTTTGGCTTTGCCCTCCCTATAAACAGTTAAAGGAAGCGTGCACTTCAGAGGAAGCACGCAACACGGAGTAGGGAGCGGTCATAAGGGAAATGCCTTTGTGCTTTGTGCCGGCCTCATCCTGTCTTTAGGAAAACTAGTGAAAAGAAACAGGAGAAAAACACGAGAAAGACATGCTAGTTAACATTAACTTGAAATAGTTACTACAATAATTATTACTGGTGGTGAGAATGTGTTAATTGGAAGAGGTACATAAAAGGTATTTTCAGCCATGGGAGAAAGATTCTGTACGTCGTCACCAGATCTGGGACTTGGTAAGTTACAGTCTCACATATATACTCAGATGCTGTCATTGACCTTGAAGCACTGTATCTATAAGCATTTATAACCTCTACAAGTATTTTTATTGTGTGTGAATTTATTTGTAATGTTCAAATTATTTATGCAACTTACAGTTCACTTCTTTCCATAAATATGGAAAAGAAACTGCTTATCATGGTTTGGCAGGATACTGTCCATGGAACGAGTGGGGGGAATGCTTAATGGCTAAGGACACATTATTTGTTCTTGAGAAATACCCAAAAGTTTTGTTTCATGATTCTGACCCAGTGAACAACATTATAGGGACATATAGACGGTTAGGGTAGATAGCCGCCTTTTCAATGGGGTTCGGGGCATTTTGCGGCCTGTTGAAATATTTCTAGTTTATGCTATATGTATAGCACTATTCTTTCTTTGATTCAAAAGTTTGTGGCGATCCCGCCATGCATACAGCTGTTCCATGTCGCTCAAAGGTTGTCTCTAGCATCTCAAAAACCTGTCAGAGTTTTTTCCTTCTGTCATGGTTTTTAACCCTGTTTCACTATGCGGTCGTTTTCCTCAGTGGCCACACGAGGGCGCTGCCCTTTTGGTAGATGCTTGCTCCGCCCTGCTGAGTTGGCGGAGCTTCTGTTAGCGTTTACACCTGTACGTGGTTACTGAGCTATTTAAGCCTTCCGTTTCCTTCTATCGGGGCTTCGACATTAATTGTTCATTGTTTTGTACTGTGGTGTTTTGGTTGGCTGTGAGTTACTCGTACCGTTTTGGCTACTTGCCTATTTTAACGTCTCTTTGTTGAGGCAGGGCTTATTTCTTGCTGGCTTGGTAGTTACTTATCTCGTAGAAGTTTGGGACCGTAAATCTCTGCTATTTCGCCTTTTTTGTGCTTTTTCTCCGTGTATGGAGATTTGGGCGATTCTGTTGGAAACTGTAGTTCTGTTCGCCCTTCGGTACATGTCTTCCCATAGGGAGATCGAGCGTTCGCTTCTACTTAGTTCTTAGCTCGTAGAAGTATAGAGTAGCTGTTCTTTGTTCCATTCTCGCCTGTTAAGGGTTCTTACAGAGAGTCCTGGCGTTTGCTTCTACTCATTTCCGTGTTACTGTGAGCCAGTGAGTAGCTTTGGTACGTTTATTCCCTGTTTTGTCTCCTTCTCGTGGACTACGTTCACCTTTGTTGTGACTCAGGGTTTTTGTTTAAATTGAGAGGCTGTCGTGCTATTTTGGCATTGGTCTTTGTTGCAGCTGTCCTCCGTCCTTTTTACCTACGGGACGATTTTTTTCGGAACTATTGTTTTGTTCATTTTCCGGGTATGTTTCTCCTTGTTTGGAGTTTGGGCGAGGTTGTGGACATGTTTGTGTGTGACTGCACGTAGCATGGGAACGTTAGCTCTCTGTTCCTTCGCTTCATTACATATTCTTTTACGGAGAGGCTAGGGCGGTTGTTTCAATTAAGCTTGCGTTAGTCTATTTGGATAGTAAAGTTATGGGACGACGGTGCTCCGTCGGCTCACCTGTAAAATGTTTCTCTCTCCTGGGAGATCGGGTGTTTACCCCTTTGTTTTCTGCATTTGACTGCGAGCTTATTAATCTCGCCATGGAACGTTAAATCTCTGTTCCTGTTCGCCTCGTTATATTCCTCATCATAGAGAGGCAGGGCGTGTATTTTCAATTAATCTCGCTTTGGTCTAGCCGGTAAATGTCCGGTACTGCCTGTCCTGTTCGTTCCTTTCGGTGCCTTTCTCCTTGCATGGAGTTTTTGACGATTTTGTTCGGAACTGCTGTTCTGTTTCGTCTTTTGGCGCATGTCTTCCTATAGGGAAGATTGGGCGATGTTGTGGACACGTTTGTTTGTGATCGCGAGTCTGAGAGTAGCCTGGGAACGTTGGATCTGTTCCTTTCGCCTCCACTATTACTATCTTATTATTTTGCAGTGTCTGTTGACTGTGTTTTATGTTTGTCTTTACGCTACTCGCCCGTTCTTATGTGTCTCGTTACCGAGACAGGGCGCGTATTATTTCTGGCTGTTCAGAATCCTGTCCTTGCGCTCTACTTGGCGTGTGACAGTGAGCCGGTTAGTAGCGTCTGTAGTGGTGTTCGTTGTTCGTTGTCTTGTCTCCTCCCTTATCTGCGGGGTTTCCCGCCTTAGTGGCCTTAGGGCTTAATGAATCCCCTTGCTGCGTTTGGCTCCTCCTACCTCACACGTCACGCCCCATTACACCTTCGACTCTAACAAAAATTTTTTTTAAATGGCATGCTTTCTTTCTTTCTTTCTTTCAGACAACTAACTTGCTATAGCCAACCGCTATTTGTCACGTTTTAACAGCCTGCTTGAATTATTTTATTCTTTTAAAACGTTTCTGCTAACACAAACTTTAAAAAAAAAAACTTTAAACTATTGCCACTAACCTATACATTTATATATGTTATATATATATATATATATATACACCATTACTTTTTCACGATGTTGTTCTAATAAAAAAATAAGTAAGCAACCTAAGACACACCATAAAAAACAACGTTTACAACAACCACCCCCCTATAAAATTACATCATCACAATGCCAATAAATCCCCCCTTGAAACAACCCCCCCACAAAACCACGAATAATTATAATACATCATAAATGAGAAATAAAAAAATAAAAATAAAAAAAATAAAAATAAATTTTAAATTTTTTTATGCATAATTATATTTTTTCATAACCTCATTAATATTCATTAAATTATGCAAATATGCCCATCCATCATTTTTTGACATAAGCAGAATCGGATTACTCTCTTATATTGTTCACTCATGGATGGCATGTGAAACCAGTCCCTGGGGGTTCAAAGAAAATATAAATAATCAGTTCAACATCATTGCATGCAGAAATGTAGGAGGTGCAAGTTCAGTAACTCTTTCCTGGCTGGTTTTACTATGCAAGTCAATGGAGAAATCTGACAGAGAAATCGTTGCCTTCAGCCTTTTTAAACTTGTTCCACCTAATTACAGCTGTACTGGGAAAGTAAATTGAAGAGGTACTCACTAACTTTTGTCTTTCATAGGGTTTGCATCCCGGTCTTCTGAGCTCAGAATTGTACTCTGTTGCAATGACAAGTGGAAGAAGTGTTCGGTGGTGAACACCATCCTTGGCCCAACACAAGTTTCACTGAGCTCAAAGATAAAGACAGAGGGCGAAGTGGAAGATAGACATGTCGTTTTTGTCAGTTCACCAGACTGGGCAGAATATTCTGTTCAGAACCCTTGGAAGCATGTCAAACAGCAGATTGAAGAAAGCGTGTCGTTGATTCCACCAGGACCACATGCTTTCCTCATGGTCATCCCTTTACGCCCATTGAAAAAAGCGGAGAGGAGGGAAGTGGAGGAACGTCTAGAGCTCTTTTATGAATGTATCTGGAGACGTTCAATAGTGCTGTTCTCTGGGAAAGATGGGTTGGGAGGTAAAACTGTTGAGAAGTATATTGAGGAAGAACCATGCCTACAACAGCTTATACAGAAATGTGGGAACAGGTATCATGTGCTCAGCACTGAAAATAGGGAGGAGCTTCTGGAGACCATAGATGTTATGGTGACAGAAAATGATTGCCCGCATTTTCAAATGATGGAGGCTTCAGAAGAGATGGAAGAGAAGAAGGCAGTACTGGAAGAAAATGCCAAACAGAGGCTAGTCATGGTGCAGGAAAAAAGAGAAACACTCAGAGAGATCATGAATGGTGAGTTTTTTTTCCACTACATTGTTTTTTATCATTATGTTTATTATCATACTTTGTACAGGGATTTCATTCTGTAGAATATTTTGATGAGTATTATTTTGACTAAAAATTAAATTGAAGGAAAAAGCATGCCTGCCCATCTTATCCAAGGCTATGTGTTACAAAGGTTAGCAAAATGATTCAGATTCAATGTATGAGGTTGCTAGAACATTGTGTTTGAATACAGAAGTAATTGGCTACCCCTTAGATGTGCATGGCTATGGTGTCTGGACATGTACTCGATGTTGTATTACATTTTCATTAGTATCAACCCCAGATGTTAAACCTCTAGAGTGTCTGGAAAGGGAAGCTATAGTTTATATAGGATTGGTTTCTGCTAAGGTTGCTGTAATTCGATTGGCTTTAGCACCTTTAGCATTGTTCATCAGAAGAAATTGACCACTAAATTGCTCTTTTACAGCTTTGTCATCACTCAAATAGCAGCAAATAATGTATATTATTCTCTTTTTCTGTGACAGAGGCGTGTGATTTCTCAGATATAACAATGGTTCTCCTGGGAAGATTCTGTGCAGGGAAGACTTCCACAGGAAACACCATCCTGGGAAAAAAGGCGTTTGACACAACGAGTAACACTTTGGAGTGTGTGGTGAAGCAGGGTGAAGTAAACGGGAGGAAGGTTACTGTGGTCCTAACACCTGGATGGCAGAGAGATTTCTCAGGGCAGGAGGACATGCAGAACATTAAAGTGAGGATAAAGCAAAGCGAGTCCTTGTGCCCCAGCAAACCCCATGCTTTCCTCCTGGTAATACACTGCGACTCGTCCTTCACAGAGACGGACATGAGGAGAGTGGAGGAACATCTGTCAGTTCTCGGTGAGGAAGCCAGTGAACGCACGTTGGTGCTGTTCACTTGGGGGGACAAACTTGGAGAGAAAGCAATCGAGATGCACATTGAAAGATGGAATGAGCTTCGATGGCTTGTTGATAAGTGTGGTAACAGGTATCACGTCTTGGACAATAAAAGCACTGATCGCTCTCAGGTCGGAGAACTGCTGGAGAAGGTGGATGAAATGTTGGCTGAAAGTAAATGTTCATACTCCATTACCATGTATCAGGAAACCAAACAAAAAATTAGGGAGTTGAAGAAAATTAATGAGGAGAAAGATAGAGAGGTAAAACAGATGAAAGAAGAGTTGGAACAGAAATGTCAAGAAATCAGAAGTCTGGATGACAACAGAGAACGGGAGATTTCTCATCTGAAAGATGAGCTGAGAAAAATAGAGGAAGCCCTTTCAGAAATAAGGGATTTGTCCCTTTTAGGTGAGTCTTATCTTGCTCTTGTTCATGTACTACTGTTACTGGATCCATATGAAACAGAATGAACTTAACATTGCTTAACATTTTTGACTGGCTGAAGTTATTCTGCATGTAATTCCTGTTTTTGCAAAACAATAATTGGAAGGCATTTTGATGAGATAAAGGGGAAATACTGTGAACATTTGCTTGGTTTTGCAGCTAGTGGACAGGGACGCCAAGGACAACCGGATCTGCCATCACGTGAAGAGGGAGAGAAACAGACGGAGGGAGAGCAGGAGCTACAGAGAGAGGAGAAGAAGCTTAGAGACCGACACCGAACTGAGCTGGAGGAGTTGGAGAGAGAGTTTGGAGAGGACAGTGCTACGAAAACCCTGGAGGAGGCAATTCAGAAAATGATTAACAGGCTGAAAGGAGAGACGGGTGTACCCATGAGAGAGCTTGAGGAAGAACTGAAGAGAAAGCTAGAGAAGAAAGCATGGGTGGAGAGGGAAGAAAGGAGGAGGAGGGAGGAGAAAGAGATTGAGCTAAAGAAGAGGCATAGAAAAGAGATGGAGGCACTCAGCAAGGAGGCTAGACGGGATGTACAGGGGTACCTGAAGCCTGGATTGGCCGTTCTGGGGGCAGTAATGGGGGGCATATTAGGGGCTCTATGGGGTCCAGTGGTGGTGGCTGGGGGAACTACCATAGGGGCTGTCTTAGGAGCCCAACTGGGAGAAATATTTCGAGGAGGGGAGGGACCCAGAGAGAAGAGAGTAAGAGAAAGAAGGAGTAGCATGGATGAGCCAAACACCCATTTTTAATTACATATGAAACAGACACACATTATGCAGGCTGAATATGTGTGTGTGTCAGTGAGAGAGCTATAGGGCTCTATTTTAATAAACCAAACGCAATGGTGAACACAAGAGTAAGCGCTTGGCGGTATCGCTCTGAGGGCGTGTCGGCGAGAAATTTGGTAATTTCATGGCGGCAATCTTGGCGCACCTGATGGCGGTATTGCTAAAAGGCTGGGTCTAAATGTCCAAGGTGTGTCTCTATGGTAGCCAATCAAATTGTTGTTCTCATGCTTTAAAAAAAAGCCAGTTGGAACACAATCGCTCCATGCAATTTCATAATGAGCAACCCAAACGCACTGGACCGTCAACTTGGATGTGTGTATGATTCTACGTGGGAACATGCATTGAAATGTTCATTAATCACATAGTCTGCTGGCAAGTTCATCAGCACTAAAGAAGGATGAGTGGTGGTATCTGTCACGTGAGGCAAAGTCAGCATTCTCCTCAGTCAGTTGCCTGGTCTCCATGCCAACGGCCAGAAATGAGGGCGTTAACACGATCTGGTCCTGGAGGGTCGGCTCCTTCCTGAAGATCAAAACGCAGCCATCTGTCACTCTTTTCAGACCACCAATGAAAAATGTCACTTTGAGGGTGGGACTTTTCTAGCCTTTTACATTTTAGTGATAATATATATACACGCACGCATACGTATAAAAAGACACAAACACATACTGTATATATTTTCATTTCTTTATGTTTTTATTTGATTAGAAATAAACGGCCATTTTGTTGTACATATTATGATAATTTGTCTGGAAAAGGAATTGGCCATTTTATTGGCCATGATTCACACATGCCATAAACACACCTGCCCACTTTCTTAAGGGATGACTGTACCCATTTGAAGCAACAGAACCGAGCAGCTGCCCCTATGAACAAAACAAACACAAACTGTTTGTGAAGATGTTAAGGGTACCAATAGTTCCCTTTAAAAATGCAACCCAGGTAAAGTGTTTGGTTGGACGTTTCAAGCGTTCATAAATCAGACTCACAATGGCCGTTTATTTGGTGTATGCTTGATACTTCTAAAAACAAATATAAAAACTTTCTCTGGGCTCCATGCTCTAATGCTTAGCACATTTTGTAGAGAATTTAATATTAAATATGATAGATGTGTGCAAAGTACCCATAGAAATATGCTGACCAGGGGTGGTCAGGCTCCAGTCCTGGAGGGCCACAGTGTCTGCTGATTTTTGTTGCGTGTCTGCACTTAAGTGATAAAAGTAAGCCAGGTTAAAGAGTACATAGACCATGTTTCCAAGGCCTAAATTGGCAGCTGATTGAAAGAAAATCACATAATCCTAGTGACACTACAGCCCATGTCAGATACATGGCCATGGTAAGTTTGGACCACGGATCTGACATGGTAGAAAGAGAAAAACACAACAACATGGATATCACTCTTTTTTACTTCCTCTGTTGGTAAACCACTCTTACTCCATATCTTTATTTTTTATATACTTTTTACTTTTACATTACATTTATGTCTGTACATTGTCTGTGTCAGGCGAGTAGGCAGTAATGTAATCTCTTTTTTAAGATAAACAATTCATCGACTTAGAATGTGACTTTGTAAATAAGTTTGAAAATAGAAAAAAAAAACAGAATAAGGCAAAACAAACAAACACACATTTTTTTTTACAAATTACATTGTGGCAGCTCAAACCCAGGTAATTGGTAGTAACAACTGGCTTTTAAAAAATTATTTTTTTACGTAATTTAATATTGAAAATAAAGTGTGTAATTATTCATTCATATACATGTGCATTTGTAATCATGTATAAGTACTTGTACATCTATATATACACGCAGATGTATATTGAAAAACACATAAAGCAATTTTTCCATGCACCTATATTCTCGAACATACACACATATATATATATATATATATTTGTACCCACATATCCCTCCATATACATTTAATTATACATTTAAATATACCCTTTATTAATTCATATGACTGCAATATTCAATCCATTTTCTCCATCTGTTATCAACAATGTATCTTTGATCTCTAATTATGTATGTTAATCTTTCCATAATATACACTTGGTTGTTCAAATATACATTTCTGTATTTTTGGTTTGCCTATTTGATGCCAATTACATGCAATTGCTTTCAATGCAGTAATTCTGAAAATTCTTGCCAAATATTTATCTTTTTCTTCTACTAGTTGTGACGGAGTCATACCGAGAAGATAATACCTAACGTCCAGTTTGAAATTTACTTTTATTACCATCTGAATTTCCTTGTGTATTGTTTCCCAACATAATAAATAATCGGACAGAACCATAACATATGAGATAGGTTGGCATGGTAATCCCCACAGTTTCTCCAGCACTTTTGGGTAATAGCATTATCATATTTTGCCTGTTGCACTGGTGTCATAAAGCACTGGAGTTGTATCTTCCAAGAGTATTCCTGCCAAAAAAGTGAATTTGTCGTTTTATGGATATTAATATTCATTTTCCTTCATTCATCATCTGATATATCAATTTCTAACTCCTCCTTCCATTTTTCCTTTGCTTTCTTACTCCATATCAAACATAGCTCACTTATGTTGTACTAATTTGTCGATTAATGCCATGTCCAATATTATCTGCAATAAATTTCACAAATTATAATGAAAATAAAGGTAATTGATTTAAAACTGTTAAATCAATCAGTGTGTTTATTCCAAATGGATGTGGGCCTGGTGGATCACTTATCATGAACACAGTGTTATACCTGACTTAGACCACCAGGCTGCACTGCTTGTCCCTGCTGTTATACTTTACTGCGTTTCAGTGTTTCTACACGAAAACTTTGGACACAATATACAACTTTGGACACAATACACCCTCCTCATAGTCCATGCAGATGTCTGAGACCATTATATTGTTCACTTAATCATTGACTTGTGGAGTGGGGAGCACATTTCTCTGAAGTTAAATTCTCAGTTTCTTGGGCTCTGAAGAGCAGTGATCATAATAGTCTGCTCAAATAGTTTATAAATGAAACCCATAATTAAATATTGCTGTGGATGAAATGGCTAAATTGTGAAGTCTGTATTGACCTATAGGAAGACCAGGGCTTGCTTGTCCAATGTAGAGGAAGAGGATAATTGTTAGAGAGGCCTCCCTTGTTAGAGGCTTTTGCTCCTTAGCCTGAAGATTGTAGGTTTATACCGTAACATGCTCAGTGGGGGAATTCCCAACAATTCATTCAATGAAAGGTCACTTTCCTCTCCACAATTGTGGTACAGCACAGATGTATCTACGTGTATTCCATAAAAATAAAAATACATTAATATAGAACATAATATTAAATCATAGAGCAAAAGCAGAATGTTTCCCAAGCCAAGACTGTGACAGAACTAATGCAAGCAAGCCATGGGACAAGTAATACTCTTGATGTGGTGAACCATCATCAACTTAGACTGTCTCCAGCTACTTGGAAATATTCTGACCTCAGTAAATAGACGTAAAAAGTTTATATAAGTCCCAATTTTATATAGAAGCCATTTGTGTAGGTAATATTGATGAATCTGGAAACAGAAATTAAAACTCCTTTTAGAAACGAATCTAAATTCTACATTATAGCTCTTTTAAAAAAACAGCACCTCTGCTTTATTTACTGTATACTCCAGATGGGTGCAGAACAAGGGACGATCTGTTTCAGGATTTATTTTAAATCGACCAGTTAAATTAAATTAATTTAATTATTATTTAATAATTATTATTCAGTTTGCGCAATCATGTCTTGATATGAGATTTGCATAAGCACCAGCTACAGCTGTGTACTGCAAGTATATTCTAAAGATTTTACTGTGCTCAAGTACAGGAGTGAACCATATTAAAAAAAGAAATATTTTAAGTCTTAAAAATATTTTTGAGATCCTTCATGTTTGGAGACATGGCTAGTCTCAGAAAACTAGTTTTACTAGTTTTACTGTTTTGCTTTTCCCTCCCTATAAACAGTTAAAGGAAGACTGCAGATAAAAAGTAGCATGCAATATGGAATAAGGAGTGGTCAAAACCTTTGTACTTTGACCTGTGATCGGGTGGAGAAAACACTCGCAGAACATAAGAAAGGAATCAGTTTGTTAACATTAACTTGTTGTAATACTTAACACAATACATGTTACTGGTGGTGTGAGAATGCGCTAATTTGAAGAGCCATGGGAGAAAGATTCCTTACATCCGCGACAGATCTGGGACTTGGTAAGTTACAGAGTCACATTTATACTCAGATATCTCATATGTCATTCACCTTGAAGAACTTTCTCAAATAAATATTGTTAACTGAATCCTGCTAGCAGTGGCTACTATTGTTTTACACAGGTATTTTGATTGTACGTGAATACATTTTTAATGTTCAAATTATTTACTTAAGGTTCAAGGGTTCCTTTCCCTAAAAATGGAAAATAAACAGTTTATCGTGGTTTGGCAGGGTACTGTCAATGGAACGAGGGAGGGGAATGCTTACTGGCTAAGGACACATTATTTGTTCTTATAATATAAACTTCATTCATAAATCCAGGAAAAATAATATGTAAAACAAATCAAATCAAAAAGCAGCTCCGAACACAACCAGCTTAGCATTGCTAACATTGTTATCTACAATGGTTTAGTTTCAATATCAATTTTTATTTTTTGAGCATCAATTCTTAAGGGTAGGCTACTTGTAAGAGTGCCACTGGATATGATGTTTTTCTGATATCATTAAAACTACTCACAAACAGTTCACAGACAGCCCCATTGGGCGTCAAAATATAAATAAAAATAACTCACAAGAAGTTCAGACTAAAAATGAAAGTCACACTGGTTTAATGTTTTCTTGAAATTTATTACCTGTCAGCAGTGGCGTCGCCAGACCTATTTTAGCGGGCTTTAGCCTCCCTAAAATGTACTATAGCCCCCCTAAATATTTTTTGCACCACTAGTTTTAATCATGACATTTTTTTCAAATGGATTTGACAAACTGCGCCACCGAGACTCCAGAACCATAACGCACATTGAATGCCCGGTACTAGGACCCTGGGGAGGCCGCTATACCCTTAATCTAGTGCAGCCATTTTGTTTAGAGTGCAGTGTGGTGTGCACACTGAGTTGCGTGGTCGCTCAATTCAAATGATCACTATAGAGAGTGGGTTGTAGAACATTCTTGTCTATCGTAGCTCACAATTAAACTTGGTCTATTCCAAAGCAATGCTATCCAATCTTTCCTAAATTATTTAATGTAATTTGGCCCTGTTTTTTTATTAAATTTTTTTTTCCATCTTACCATCTGAAGAGAATGTGGTCAAGGAAACTGTATGTGTCACGTAAAACTGTGAAAGGAGAATCATTTATAGTGGAAATAATCCGTGATTCGGATGTTACACTTAGAAATGGAAAAGAGAAATGACTAGACTATAGGGTATGTCTGAACAATTGTCTGCATCCATTGCTTTGGGAAAAGCATAACATTATTATTATTCTTATTATTGTTCATTTATTTGGAATGTATTTCTATTTGAATAGAAACCGTGGTCCTATACAGAGGCTAGACATTCTTGTGTTCACAAATAACATTTTCTATTATTTGACATGTCAAAAGAATTAGTACTATTACTTATTTGGCGTCATCTGACCCACAGACATACAGTAGGCTACATTACTGGGGCAAACATGTTTGGATAGGTTTGTAAAATGCAATAGGCTATTTTCTAGATCAAAATATTTCTCATTTGTATCTGTATTTATTTATTCATCCCCCCTTTCCCTATTGTAAATTAAATTATGTTTATTGGTTAAATGTCTGTGAATTGTAGAGAAATTTGTAGCAGCAGTGAACATTTTAAGACCTGTACATTTTCTAAATTAAACTCGACAACAAAGTATAAACATATCCCTTCTGGAGTGTAATTATTTGTCAACTGTTAAAAACATTCATTGAAATCATATGTTGTTCCATAAGGCAATTTTTGTTAGTTGGCATTTAATGTTTGAATGACCACATTCTCTTGAGATGGTAAGATGAAAAAACACAGGGCCAAGTTACATTAAATAATTTAGGAAAGATTGGATAGCATTGCTTTGGCATAGAGCTAGTTTAATTCGTGTGAGCTACGATAGGCAATGTTGTTTGTTGCAACTTGGCCAAATTTTGATATCAATAATTTTAAAGGCAGGCCTAGTTTTTTCAAAGTTGGAATTAATGACTTACAGACAGTGCTTTGTAGGCTATAAGTGAGTAACTTGGCATTTGTATTACATTCAAAATTTTTTTTTGTTGAGATATCAGATTTCATACTTTTTACTCTGCTATAATTAGCATAGACATTTATGCCATCTCATTTTAGCAAAATTTGTTGATAAACTCGTGAATGACAATTTAGGACGTGAAAGCATAGCCTACTTGAGCTACATAGAGAATATTTTATTCTAATCTGCGAATGAA
The DNA here is from genome assembly GCA_029718625.1 of Synaphobranchus kaupii. NCBI lineage: Eukaryota > Metazoa > Chordata > Actinopteri > Anguilliformes > Synaphobranchidae > Synaphobranchus > Synaphobranchus kaupii. The sequence goes on from CM056383.1 coordinate 66,800,673, forward strand.
CCGGCGCTGGGAACCTGTGTATCAGTCTTTCAGGCACGGAGGTGCCCACCCATAATTAATTATGTCATCTATCTCCATTTGGCATGCAATTTTACCGGTTTCTGTGGGGCTTTACCGTTACCTGGGAATTAGGTATAGCCAACCGCTGTTCTCCAGCCATAGTTTGCAAATTAGTTGGTTAGCTAAGATAGTTTCTGTGAATACACGGGTGGAACCTTAGTGGAAGCTTTCATATGTTTGCAGTTCATTGGAAAAACCAGTGAACTTTTAATTTGGAAACGTTGTTTCTGAGACTTCCGGTTTTTAACTGTGGCTTCCTGGTCTAGGTTTGCGTTTCTCTCTAAATTACGGTTACAGTTCTATTTTGGTGCCAAGTATACTGACAAATGGATGTATGTAGAGAATAGAGCACACACTTCCGCACTGCAGATAAAAAAATTACGTACACGAATCAGGTTTTACATTTACACTTCAATAAATTTCAGTTACAAATTTAGATTTTACATTTTCAATTTGACTTACATTTGCGAATCTCAATTTACGATTTTAAGTTTACATTTGCAATTTGAGTTACATTTGCGAATCTCGATTTACGTTTACAAAATGTTTAGGCAGCTATCTACCTCCATACAGCTCTACTGGGAAAGCAGATTCCAGGAAGAGCTACTCACTCACTTTTGTCTTTCATAGGTGCAGCGTCCCGTTTATCTGAGCTCAGAATTGTGCTCTGTTGTAATGACCAGTGGAAGAAGAATTTGGCGGTAAACACCATCCTCGGCCGAACACAAGTTTCGCCGACCCCTCCGATAAAAATAGAGGGCAAAGTGGAAGATAGACATGTTCTTTTTGTCAGTTCACCAGACTGGACAGAATATTCTGTTCAGAACCCTTGGAAGCACGTCAAACAGCAGATTGAGGAAAGCGTGTCATTATGTCCACCAGGACCACATGCTTTCCTCATGGTCATTCCTTTATGTCCATTTAGAGAGGCGGAGAGGAGGGAAGTGGAGGAACGTCTACAGCTCTTTTATGAATGTATCTGGAGACGCTCAATAGTGCTGTTCTCTGGGAAAGCTCGGTTGGGAGGTAAAACCATTGAGAAGTATATTAAGGAAGAACCATGCCTACAACAGCTTATACAGAAATGTGGGAACAGGTATCATGTGCTCAGCACTGAAAATAGGGAGGAGCTTCTGGAGACCATAGATGTGACAGCAAATAGGTGCGCGAGTTTTCAAATGATGGAGGCTTCAGAAGAGATAGAAGAGAAGAAGGCAGTACTGGAAGAAAATGCCAAACAGAGGCTAGTCATGGTGCAGAAAAAAAGAGCAACACTCAGAAAGACGATTAATGGTGAGTTTTCCACTACATTGTTTGTTATCAGAGTTTATTATCATAGATACAGGGATTTTTCTGTAGAATATTTTGATGGATAATATTTTGACTGAAATGTGATGGAAGGAAAAAGCATACCTGCCCATCTTATCCAAGGCTATTTATGAGGGCATTGGCATCATTCTGTCTGTTGTCTAGCAAAATTATTCAGATTCAATGGATGAGGTTGCTAGAACATTGTGTACGAATAATTGGCTACCCCTTAGATGAGAATGGCTATGGTGTCTGGACATGTACTCTATATTGTACTACATTTTCACTGGTATCAACCCCAGATGTTCAACATCTAGAGTGTCTGGAAAGGGAAGTCATAGTTTCTATAGGATTGGTTTCTTCTAAAAATGCCATATGCAATCTGGTTCTAGCACCTTTAACAATGAGTTATAAGTTACTTGTTGAGGTGGCTTGAATTTCCAGCTCGCCACACCTACACAAAGGTATGATTCATCAGAAGTAATTGACAACTGCTTTATTAGAAAAGCACAACCCTGCCTGGAATACCTTCACTCAGGGATACTGAGGATGTTACAATCAGTACATTGCTCTTAATGGCATTGTCATCACTCAAATACCAGTAAATGATTATAATTTTCTCTTTCTGTGACAGAGGCAGCGCACAGTTTCTCAGATATAACAATGGTTCTCCTGGGAAGATTCTGTGCAGGGAAGTGCTCCACAGGAAACAACATCCTGGGAAAAAAGGCGTTTGACACAACGATTAACACTTTGGAGTGTGTGGTGAAGCAGAGTAAAGTGAATGGGAGGAAGGTTACTGTGGTCCTAACACCTGGATGGCAGAGAGATTTCTCAGGGCAGGAAGACCAGGAAGACACACAGAACATTAAAGATAGGATAAAGCAAAGCGAGTCCTTGTGCCCCAGCAAACCCCATGCTTTCCTCCTGGTAATATACTGCGACTCGTCCTTCACAGAGACGGACAGGAGGAGAGTGGAGGAACATCTGTCAGTTCTCGGTGAGGAAGCCAGTGAACGCACATTGGTGCTGTTCACTTGGGGGGACAAACTTGGAGAGACAACAATCGAGATGCACATTGAAAGATGGAATGAGCTTCGATGGCTTGTTGATAAGTGTGGTAACAGGTATCACGTCTTGGACAATAAAAGTACCGATCGCTCTCAGGTCGGAGAACTGCTGGAGAAGGTGGATGAGATGTTGACTGAAAGTAAATATCCGGTTTCCGTGTATCAGGAAAGCAAAATGAAGGACAGGGAGCTAAAGGAAATGAACCAAGAGAAAGATAGAGAGGTAAAACAGGTGAAAGAAGAGTTAGAACCGAGAAGCCTGCAATCAGATTTGAGGGTCAGAGATGACGACAGACAACCGAGAACCAAGGAGGAAGACCTTTCGGAAATAATGGATGTGTCCCATTTAGGTGAGTCTTATCTTAATCTTTCTCATGTACTACTGTTACTGGATCCATATTAAACAGAGTGAACTGGGTCCTTAGACTGTTTCAAAATTGACTGGCTCTGATCTCAATTTCTTCTGAATTTAATTAAAGTATTTGCAAAACAATAAATGGAAGACATTTTGAGATAAAAAGGGAAATACCGTATATACGGATTGTGAACTTTTTGCTTGGTTTTGCAGCGAGGGGACAGAGACGCCAAGGACAACCGGATCTGCCTTCACGTGAAGATGAAGAGAAACAGACGGAGGGAGAGCAGGAGCTACAGAGAGAGAAGAAGAAGCTAAGAGACCGACACCGAACCGAGCTGGAGGAGTTGGAGAGAAAGTTTGGAGAGGATAGTGCTACGAAAACCTTGGACGAAGCAATTCAGAAACTGATTAACAGGCTGAAAGGAGAGACGGGTGTACCCATGAGAGAGCTTGAGGAAGAACTGAAGAGAAAGCTAGAGAATAAAGCATGGGTAGAGAAGGAAGAAAGGAGGAGGAGGGAGGAGAAAGAGATTGAGCTAAAGAAGAGGCATAGAAAAGAGATGGAGGCACTCAGACAGCTGTACAGCGAGGAGCCCAGACAGGATGGACAGGGGTACCTGAAGCCTGGATTGGCCATTCTGGGGGCAGTAATAGGGGGTATAGCAGGGGCTCTGAGGGGTCCAGGTGGGGTGGCTGGGGGAACTACCTTAGGGGCTGTCGTAGGAGCCCAACTGGGAGAAATATTTGGAGGAGGGGAGAGACCCAGAGAGAAGACAGGAAGAGAAAGAAGGAACAGCATGGAAGACCCAGGTGGCAATTTTTAATTACTTAAGAAACATAGACATTATGCAGACAGTGTGTGTGTGTGTGTGTGTGTGTGTGTGTGTGTGTGTGTGTGTGTGTGTGTGTGTGTGTGTGTGTGTGTGTGTGTGTGTGTGTGTGTGTGTGTGTGTGATTGTGTGTGTGTGTGTGTGTGTGTGTGTGTGTGTGTGTGTGTGTGTGTGTGTGTGTGTGTGTGTGTGTGTGTGTGTCAGTGAGAGCGATAGGTTAGCATCAACAGTGAACAGGGTTTTCCTCCCATATTAACAGTATGTCTGAATGAGTTCCATAATTTAGCAGAACCATGTGCGGGAAACATACTGGGATATATCCCATTTATTTTTGAAAATATTCTATTTCCAGAAATATAATTTCATGATTAACATTTTCATACTTTACGTTTTTTACTGACCATGTGTACAAATAGCGGTTCAATTACTTTAATTCATAATTCACTGGCTACAGAAATTTATCTGAAGTCATTCAACAATAATACATGTTTACATCGTACATTGCCCATGTACAGTACAAAGAATGATGGTGGCATTTAATATCTTTCCTAGGACAGAGACGTGAACAGTGGAATCAATACAGTGTAGATTGACTATTTGAGTCTGCTGGCAAGTTCATCAGCACTAAAGAGGGATGAGTGGTGGTATCTGTCACGTGAGGCAAAGTCAGCATTCTCCTCAGTCAGTTGTCGGGTCTCCATGCCAACGGCCATAAATGAGGGCGTTAACACGATCTGGTCCTGGAGGGTCGGGGTCTTTTCAAACCACCAATGAAAAATGTCACTGAGGGTGGGACTTATGATTTACATGTATGGGTAGCGTTGAGTACTGAATGTTTTAGCCTTTTATATTTTAGTGATAAAATATATATATATACTACTCAAAAGAAGTTAAGGGTCAAAAATATTTGCACATAAATATAGGCTAACAAGCTAAAATGGTGACGACTAATGACAAAATAATTCTTTGATGGCTCAAGAACAGAAAACACAAAAAACTTTTGATTAGACACTAGTTTATTACCCTGATGAAAAAAGTCATGCACCCCCCCCCAAAATGATGTTCACACAAGTCGCAGAAGCTTCAGTAACTGGTGTAGCCACTGTTAGCATTCAGACATCCTTGACAACATTGGCACATGCTGTTGATCAGGTGTTGGAAATAACGTTGAGGGATCGCTAGCCATTCTGCGACTAATCGCTGAGCCAGTTGCTGGAGGTTGACGGCAGGGACGTGATGTGATCGAACTCGCCGCCCTAGTTCATCCCACGCATGCTCAATTGGTGACAAGTCGGGTGAATATGCAGGCCAATCCATGTGCAGAACGTTTGGGGGGTGCATGACTTTTTTCATCAGGGTAATAAACTAGTGTCTAATCAAAAGTTTTTTGCTTTGTGTTTTCTGTTCTTGAGCCATCAAAGAATTATTTTGTAATTAGTCGTCACCATTTTAGCTCGTTAGCCTATATTTATATGCACAAATATTTTTGACCCTTAACTTCTTTTGAGTAGTATATATACGTACATACACAAACACGCACACACACATATATACACGTACACACGTACAAACGCAGACATACTGTATATATATTATATGTTTATTATATGTTTATTTTTTTTATTTGATTAGACAAACAGCCATTTTGTTGGCCATGATTCACACATGCCATAAACACACCTGCCCACTTTCTTAAGGGATGACTGTACCCATTTGAAGAAACAGAACCGAGCAGCTGCCCCTATGAACAAAACAAACACAAACTGTGAAAATGTTGAGGATACCAATATCTCCCTTTAAAAATGCAATGCTGGGAAAGTGTTTGGTTGGATTGGATTTGGTTGTATTCACTCTGTTGTAGACACCAGTAGGTTCCCTGCTAACTAAAAGGATGTTACTGGACAGATAGAGAACATATGTTGTAGACCAGGGCTGCATTCGGATCCAATTTAACATGCTCCCTTCCCTTATCGTCTTCCCTCGAGGGAGCTATCTTGTGACGTGCAGCAATTTGCTACGTGCAGCAAGCAAACTTAAAAGGTGCTCTGCAAGGGAGGATTGACGAGAACTGAACTGTGCTCGCAACATTTCGGAAGTGCAACACCATAGAGTTGAAATGTGACCGCCACATAATTCTGTTTTTACCGCCCACTTTTTCAATGTGGAGCATTGCATTGTGGGATTCCCTTCTTGCTGGAAGCTTGCATTTTATACCCTTGGTGTGGCTGCCATATTTCATCCTGGCATTTTGGGGATTCCCCCCTTGAAGCAAGGGAAGGGAACGATAGGAAGAAAGGATCAATTTTGGATCCGAACGCAGCCCAGGGGTGGTCAGGCTCCAGTCCTGGATGGCCACAGTGTCTACTGATTTTTGTTGCATGTCTGCACTTAAGCCACTGATTGGCTAAGGAGTCCACGGACCATGTTTCCAAGGCCTAAATTGGCATAGGATTGACAGAAAATAACATAATCCTAGTGACACTACAGCCCATGTCAGATACATGGCCTTGGTAAGTTTGGACCATGGACCTGGCAGAATAGCACAATAACATGGATATCACTCCATATCAAATAACATGGATATCACTCCATATCAAACATAGTTAACTTATATTGTACTAATTAGCAGATAAATGCCATGTCCAATATTAACTGTAATGTCACAAATTATAATGAAAATAAAGGTAATTGATTTAAAACTGTTGTCTGTTTACTCCAAATGGATGTGGGCCTGGTGGATCACTTATCATGAACACAGTTTTATACCTGACTTACATGACCAGGCAACTGCACTTCATGTCCCAACTGTTATATTTTTTGCTTTTCAGTGTTTGTACACCAAAGTTAAACTTTGGACATCATATAACCTCCTCAGAATCCATGCATGTAGCCTGATGCCTGAGAACTTTATATTGTTCTCTTAATCATTGACTTGTGGAGTGGGAAGCACATTCCTCTGAAGTTAAATTCTCAGTTTCTTGGGCTCAGAAGAGCATTTTCAGACATCAGTGAATATAATAGTCTGCTCAAATAGTTTATAAATTAAACCCATAATTAAATATTGCTGTGGATGAAATGGCAAAATTCAGAAGTCTGTATTCACCTATTGGCAGACCAGGGCTTGCTTGTCCAATGTAGAGGAAGAGGATAATGGCGACTGCAATATTGATGCAGGCATAGACCCACTGTATAATAAACATTATCATTATGGAACACAATGCCTGAAAAAAGAAGATAAATGTCAATAATCATTGAAAAGGCAGTTAGAATATCCACTGAGAAACAGAAGAGACTAACAGAAACTTTATAGATTTACACCTCCTATTATTCTTTTAACCAACTTACGCCAATAAGTGCCATCCAGTGGTTGCAGAATGTGGAGTAAATTGACTTGGGCATTAACTGAATTTCTGACCCCTGTGGTTTTGGTTTGGGGACAGAATCTGTTGAGGACATTTGCACAGAAATGTAATACTCATAAAGCAAAGTTCGTAATACTTTTACAACTACAGCATTTGCTTAAATTATTTGTTAAAAAACGTAACCTTGAACCACAGTTCTGAGACAGGTTTTGTACAACTAAACTGACTTTTAGAGAAAGCAGAAAATGCTACAGGTCATTCCTGGAGATTACTCAATCACCTGAATTTGCACATTCAAGAACAAGTGATATAAACAGAAGTAAAGACATTACAGAATGAACAGGAACCAAGCTCACCTGAAGGATCCAGCATGGAGCCTGGTGGACAGGTTAGCTCTGGGGAGGTCGGACAGGATGGGGCCCTCATCTCTTGACCAACTCCTAGTTTTTGGCCCTGTTGAGAATCCTTTGCTGCAGCTTCTTCCAATAGTCCACTTTGAGGTTGAGCACCATCAAGGCCATGAACTTCCCCAATATTCATCGACATCCCCTGCTCATCTAAACTTTCACCGTGTTCTGTATCTGAAGGCCCATCAGACCAAAACCCAAAGCTGTCCATCAGTGTTTGTTTGAGGGGGGGCCTCGATCTCCTCCCCCGCTGGGTGAAACTGGAGGTCTTCCAGGTCTCCTCCTTTAAGGGGTTGGGTGGCTGAAGTATCTGGTCCAAGTCCCTGGTGAACTCAAGCAGTGTCCCATTGCTATAGTTCTTGACGATCTCACCTGTTCCATACCCAGAGTGGTCAATGTTCATGAGTGGCCTACTGACAGCATGAGCAGGGGCCTCCCTCGTTAGAGGCTTTTGCTCCTTGTCCTGAAGATTGTAGGTCATGACCACACAGAAGTAGGAGTAATCGATGATGCTGTAGGTCAGCATGAAGTTGATGGTGACAATTGGGGCCAGGACATTGACCTGACCGATGAAGACAAAGGCCATGGTCACCAGGCTGGTCAGGCAGATGGCTGCCACGGGGGTCTTGTTGGGACCTCTCTGTGAAAGACAAATATGTGTAACTGCAAGGAGCCATTACAAGTTTACAACGGTTTCTTTCAAATGTTTTCTATACCTCAGGTAGTCTTTTCACGTGTTCCAGAACAGCACGTCTTCCTTTTACTGTGTAGGCCCAGTTTTTTTTCCAAAAACATATTAGGTTATAACTAAAATGCCTTTGTACAGACTGTATCCACTTGCTGGTACAAGAATCAACATGGTTAGCCAATCCTGAACCTGGAAGGCTACCCTCCCGCAGGATAGGACTGAAGACCTCTTGGACAGGATTGGGCAGCCAAAAATGGTGGCAACTAGTAAGAATTAGTCAAGTCTACATTTACACATGTTTTGTGCAAATGTAATCAGACCTTGCGGTGCTAATGTTTGGCCTTTGTTTGATTAGAGCTCACTATTCTGACCATCACATATTACAACATACACATGGCAGTTGTGCACAACGGAAATACAGGATTTATTTTTCTTTTTTTACAAAGAGCAGAAAAGGCCAAGAATCACAGAATGCGTAGGAAAAGTGAGAACGCCGGGATATTACTTTAACTTCGGATCAATTTCAGAGAGACCCCGAAAGAGAGCGCCGTCCCGTCGTCAGCCAACTGTCCTTCCACTCACCCCGTGTGCCAGGAAGCCCAGGAGGGGGATGACCCGCTCCTGCGCGATGCACTGGAGGATTCTGGGAGCACCGTACAGGCCGCCCATGCAGGACGCCAGAGAGGAGATGTAGAGGCCCAGCAGAAACAGGAAACCCACCAAGGAGACCTGGAAAACCCAAGTATTGACTCATTGTAATGGCCTGCCACACGTTTACAAACATAAACTTAAAAAAAAAAAAAGATTTAAAAAAAGATATGATAAATGATGATGACCTTTTCTGCTATTAAGAAATCATAGCGCAGAGCCTCTCTGGTGCAAATGGCTCCCAGCAGAAACACAAAGATAAGATACAGGAACCACCTGCGGGTACACAAATCAGCCACCGCACGGCCAAACGTCCAGCGTCAATTCAACTCTAAACAGTGTACATGTTCAACTCTAAACAGTGTACATATGAGCCTGATCTGGCCAGAGTAGGCTCATATGTACACCGCTAGAGTTTAATCAACACTGGACATTTTGCTGTGAATTTACAGTGCACCATAACGATTAAAAATAAGATCATTAGTGGGTGGTCTTGTCACAGGTGATGTATAGATGACTATTTAAAAGTGCTGAGAAATAAGGAAGGTACAGGCTATTAGTCTCTGTACTCTATACATTACATACAGATTATACTGTATTATATACACAGTAGATCCTCGGTTTTATAGACCGATTAGTCTACTGAACAGGCACAAAGGTAGAGGAAGCATAGACAATTACCCTTTATCACACTACAGATAGATGCTGCCCCCTAGTTTATTTTAATTTCACCAGGAAGAAATGCACTGAGATCTGAATCCCTCTTATCTGACATATAACATACATTTAGAAAGAAAGTCTGCAATCAACAATCAACATACAAGGATTACACTTTTGTATTAAGAGGATTTTTTTTTTAAAAAGGTACTTATGTAAGATCAAGGTGACCAAACCAGATCTACCAATCTACTATAAGGCTACAAAATCTAATTTTCTGAATATTTAACAACATATTTTCACAGAGAATATTTAAAATTATATTATGCGGGAGAGACACCTACGAAATGAAAAGTGCAGCCAGTGTCCCCAGGGGGATGCTCTGCTCAGGTCTCTGGAGGTCGGAGCTCATGTTGAAGCCGGCCATCACACCTACACAGCAGAACCAGGATAAACACCTGAGAAACTTAAAACCGTCTCTGTCCGAACAATTCAAAACCCTGTACATGTCCGTTTTTAACATATTTACCCTTTTCTGTACTGGCAGGTCGAGGCATGCTTGAACACAGGGGGAAACTCTGACCTTACAATCGTCGTATGTGCCTTCAACTAAATCCGATAGCCTGAAATCCTTCATTACATTACATTACATTCAGCAGATGCCCTTTCTATAGTGATTTACAATGCAGGAGAACATAAATTAATCTCCCTGATTTACATGTGTAAAATGATCATTGGTCATGTTACTGGTTTTGCATGTGCTAAAGTTCTTAGTAATATTAGACAATATTTTTTTTATACAGGATACAGCATTCCCAGCGGAAAAATGCTGCAGTGCTTTCACCTGTAGCAGCTGGAAAGAAAACTCCAAACACTGTGAAGAATGTCTCTCCTGGCGTGTAATCTGGCAGCGAGTTGTTCTGTAGCAGCTCCTCCGAGTACCCGACAAAGCCGTGTTCTACAGGCAAAACACACTGAGCAAGATAGATCTGGCGGAAAATTTGGTGTATAAAGGTGTATTTGTTCTAGCATTTAAAAAGTAGCGGAGTTACTCGCACACCAGAAAAAGCAGTGAAAATCGAATGCAGTAATTTTAATGTAGAAAAAACAGACGTTTCGGTCTACAAGACCATCATAAGTACTGATTTTTTCTGCTGTGCGAGTACCTCCGCTACTTTATGGATATTCACTTTTTTACCTACGCCCCCACCAGCCTTATTGTCACCTGGGCGCCGATAACATATCGTATTTTTATATTCTAGCATGTAAAGCCAGGCAGGTTATGTACCTGGGTCAAGGTGGGAAAATGTCCCCACAACAAAGTCCAGGGTGGACACGGCCAGGAGGGCGAGGAGCAGCAGCTGCAGCCGAATGATCCACTTGACCCCGGCCAGGTTGATCCCCAGCAAAGCCAGCAGCATGGCCACCGAGATGGCCCGCACCCCCCACACCCCGCTCAGACTCAGCATCTGGGCGATGGACTCGGCGAAGCCCGTGATATACATGGCGCCTGCAACGCACTGACACACAAGCGAGCAGAAGCTCATCGTGTCAAAAAACCCTCACACAGAAAGCAGGGAAGGGTTCTTCCAATCCAAAAGGGCCCACTGGTCAAAAAACACCTGCATGCAATTTAGGTTCAGGAGAATGTCAGCGGTCAGGGCCTCCAAACTCCAGTTCCCAGAGGCCTGCAGGGCCTGCTGACTTTCAGTGTGTTTCAGCACTTACAGTGAGCACCATAATTAATTGGGCAGTGACACATTTTTTGTTATTTTTAGTTCTGTACTCTAGCAACCTTGAGTTTGAAAGGATACAATGAGGTTGAAGTGCAGACTGTCAGCTTTAATTTGAGGGTATTTTCATCCATATCGGATGAACCGTTTAGAAATTATAGAACCTTTTGTACATAGTCCCCCCCCCCCATGTTCCCATGTTCAAGTCTACTGCGTGTTCATTCCCTCCTCCCTTTGCCTCGTCAACAGTATCAGGACTTAAACAGTGCCAAGAGTTTCACCTTTAGTCTTTTTCAAATGGAGATAATGATTGTGCAGCAAGCGTTGCATTAACTTCTTTACAAGGTTATACTGCCTCCGTGTGGTGGAATAAGAGAATGACAACGTAAAGACTGATGCCTTCACAATGTTCATTTATGGAGGGTGCATTTAACCACTATGGTAAAGTGTCTTAATCTTGCTTCACCTCAACCTGGATATATCCCTGGTTCTGAATGGAGTTGAAGTGAGACTGCATTTTCCACACATTGTTGACTTTATGAGCAACTGAAAAAGACATGGGTCCGATTGCACAAAATGAAAACACTCCAGCCATCCAGCTGTGCGAGATGGATGACTATATTTAGACCTTACCTGGCGAGACAGAGGGCGGTATGAAGCCTCCTTACCTGGCCAAACACGTACAGGAGCCCGACTGTCCCTCCCACCCGGCCGCCCAGGACAGTGGAGATCATGGAGTAGACTCCGCCCCCTCCCACGCTGCACCGTTCGCACACCCCGATCCCCGACATCACCGTCACCAGGGCCACCAGAACCACCAGGGACACCAGGAGCATTCCCAGCAGCACGCCTGTGTTTCCCTGGCAACACCAAGAGATAAACATGAGCCGCTTTCGCTGAGAAAAAGTAAAGTGAACCTGGCTCTCTAATCTGAGACTGGCACCTCATTACACCCCCCCCCCCTTTGAGGGTGCATCACAATACTCGAAAAATTCACCCTTAACACACTCCCTTCCCTTGCTGTCTTCCCTCGAGGGAGCTATCTTGTGACGTAATTTTCTACGTGCAGCAAGCAAACTTAAAAGGTGCTCTGCAAGGGAGGATTGACGAGAAACAAACAAAAACGAAACTGAACCGCCCTCGCAACATTTCAGTGCAACACCATAGAGTTGAAATGTGACCGCCACATAGTTCTGTAATGACCACCCACTTTTTCCATGTGGAGCATTGAATAGTGGGATTCCCTACTTGCTGGAAGCTTGCATTTTATACCCTTGGTGGAATGGGAGGATAACAGGAATATAATTACTCCCTCCCCTTTCTTAAATTGGATCCGAATCACACTTGGTGTGGCTGCCATATTTCATCCTGGCATTTTGGGGATTCTCCCCTTGAAGCAAGGGAAGGGAATGACAGGAAGAAAGGATACATTTTGGATCCGAACGCAGCCCCAGAGAACTTGTTGAGCTGCTAATTAGTAGAATCAGGTGTGCAAAATTAGGGTTAAAATGAAAACGTACAGGTCGATAGATCTTCAGGAACAGGGTTGGGGAGAGACCGGCCATTGATGGGGTCATCACGACAAACGACAACTCAACACTGGATATAAACCAATGAGAAACTCACCACGAGCCAGCCAGTCCGCAGAAAAAGGACCACGCCAAAAATATTGATCATGCACGTGGTGAAGACCCCGTCCCAGGTCCCAAAGAGAACAGGCTCCCAAACAAAGAGGTTCACCTTCCACCAGGGGAGGGCCTGGCTCTGGGATCCCTGCAGGGGCACAGAAGCCATTTTATTGTCCAGATCCAACGATTTTCTGGCATTCAGAAAACACATAGCTGCCGAACACAAGGTGAAGCAGTGCAAACGACGACCACCACAACCATTTAACGAGTGTCAAAAACTCGATTTCTATATTAACAGCACTCTGATATACTTCTAGATCAGGGGTTTACAACCTTTTCTGAACCACGCACCCAAACCCAGGCTCAAAGGCTTCCAGGGGACCCCCCCAATCATAAGTTAAATAAACATTTTTTTTTAAATAAAGAGACCTTCTCTCCGGTCTCTAGATCGAGTAATATAACGATACAAATATCTCAATAGAGAAACAGCAGCAAAGATAACAATCACGGTTCTTTTTGATCACTCCCAAGATGACAAATATTGATTGAAGCCTCGAATGAGATAAAGACTTATACCATCTGTTCTTCCAGGTGTAATTGCAACTGGTTTAAAAATTCCCTGTTGGCTTTGGATCCCTAGAGTCATTAGTGGCCACCTGACCTGCACGTCCTCGTGGAAAAGCTCTTGGACGTTTCCAACTCTGCTGCTGCTGGCCAGGGACGTCAGAAGTATGCCGTTGTTCTCTGGTGGGGTTTGGCCAGACTGTGTCCAGCTGTACCGAGGAGCCTCCATAGTATTTGTTACGGTTGCTGAAATGCACGACAACAACGCTTTTCAAACACCCTGTGTGCTTCATGGTCTTCCATGGGACCAGTTAAATTCCTCCAGTCTACATAATTAAAGTTTCTTTTTTGGTTGAACATTTGCCATTATATTCAAATGCAGAATAACTGACAACAAAACACTGAATTGTCAGCATACCCCTATGCCAAATGTAAGTTTAATGCTCGGAACAAATCCATTGGTCTTCATCCATACCCCTGTTGTAATTCCAAAGCAAATGGTCTTTTCACAGTTTATCAACTTTTTATTGATCCCATTCCTGAATTAAGGTTTTTCCAATGATCTGCCCTCTATGTTCAACGTATGCCCAAAATATATTTACTTCATGGTCAGAGCGAGGTATCGGCTCAACTCATACGTCTCTAATGACTACAAATACATTCTTACAGTATAATAAGTGTGTGACACCTTCAGAAAGGGGATATAGACAGACATATATATGGCAGACATACAGACAGAAGTGGAAGCTTACATGAAGCCAGGCTTTGAGAGAAATCACAAATGATGCGAGTTAAATTAATTAAATTAATTTAATTCTCCCGAAGTCAGAATACAATATCATCCCTAGTTGAAAAAAAAAAAAAGTACCAGCAGGGCTGACGTAGATTGATTGACCTCGACTAAGACAATCTGCGTTGACCAATCACACAAAAAAATATCAAACGTTTGCTTCCCAATGTCATGTTTGTTTGTTGTCAATCGGACAACCTCGACAGACAGTAACCAGTCATATACATATAAAATAGGCTGTAGGCTGTCATAGCATCTGTACGGTCACGCTCAGTAAGCACAAAGCCACGGATAGAAAACAAAACCCAAACTCTTACATTTGCAGGAATGCTGCCGGATACTGGCACGTGCAAACAATGTGAGGAATGATTACGTTAATAAACATACGTCGCATAGGCTATATCACCATGAAAAAAAGGAAAAGAAATACAGCTCCATCTAACAAAATAATTGTTGTTTGAACATAATAAATTGCATTGGTACAATGGCCTGCAATTAGTTGTGAAACAATTTTGCTTTGGAATGTTTTTGGAACATTTCCTGCTACATAGCCTACAGTGTTAGCAAAATTGCCCACTTAAACTTTCTGTCCAACGTCTGGTAGTCGAGTTCACATCGTAGGTCTATATTACTCTATATTGCCTCCCATTGCGCAAACGGCGGCCCGGAACGTCTTTGAAATACCTCCCCTCGAGCTCCATAACATTCCATCGCTAATGGAATTCGTTGAATGAATAAACTCACGCAGATGTATATTGAAAAACACATAAAGCTATTTTTACATGTACCTTTATTCTTGAACATAAGCACATATATATATATTTGTACCCACATATCCCTCCATATACATTTAATTATGCATTTAAATATACCCTTTATTAATTCATATGACTGCAATATTCAATCCATTTTCTCCATCTGTTATCAACAATGTATCTTTGATCTCTAATTATGTATGTTAATCTTTCCATAATATACACTTGGTTGTTCAAATATACATTTCTGTATACATTTTCCATCTGAATTTCCTTGTGTATTGTTTCTCAAAATAATTTTTATATCGGACAGAACCATAACATATGAGATAGGTTGGCATGGTACACAGTTTCTCCAGCACTTTTGGGTAATAGCATTATCATATTTTGCCTGTTGCACTGGTGTCATAAAGCACTGGAGTTGTATCTTCCAAGAGTATTCCTGCCAAAAAAGTGAATTTGTCATTTTATGGATATTAATATTCATTTTCCTCCATTCATCATCTGATATATCAATTTCTAACTCCTTCCATTTTTCCTTTGCTGTCTTACTCCATATCAAACATAGATCACTTATGTTGTACTAATTTGTCGATTAATGCCATGTCCAATATTATCTGTAATAAATTTCACAAATTATAATGAAAATAAAGGTAATTGATTTAAAACTGTTAAATCAATCAGTGTGTTTACTCCAAATGGATGTGGGCCTGGTGGATCACTTATCATGAACACAATGTTATACCTGACTTAGACCACCAGGCTGCACTGCTTGTCCCTGCTGTTATACTTTACTGCGTTTCAGTGTTTCTACACCAAAGCTATGGACACAATATACAACTTTGGACACAGTACACCCTCCTCATAGTCCATGCAGATGCCTGAGACCATTATATTGTTCACTTAATCATTGACTTGGGGAGTGGGGAGCACATTTCTCTGAAGTTAAATTCTCAGATTCTTGGGCTCTGAAGAGCATTTTCAGACATCAGTGAATATAATAGTCTGCTCAAATAGTTTATAAATGAAACCCATAATTAAATATTGCTGTGGATGAAATGGCAAAATTGTGAAGTCTGTATTCACCTATAGGAAGACCAGGGCTTGCTTGTCCAATGTAGAAGAAGAGGATAATTGTTAGAGAGGCCTCCCTTGTTAGAGGCTTTTGCTCCTTAGCCTGAAGATTGTAGGTTTATACCGTAACGTGCTCAGTGCGGGAATTCCCAACAATTCATTCAATGAAAGGTCACTTTCCTCTCCACAATTGTGGTACAGCACAGATGTATCTACGTGTATTCCATAAAAATAAAAATACATGAATATAGAACATAATATTAAATCATAGAGCAAAAGCAGAATGTTTCCCAAGCTAAGACTGTGACAGAACTAATGCAAGCAAGCCATGGGACAAGTAATACTCTTGATGTGGTGAACCATCATCAACTTAGACTGTCTCCAGCTACTTGGAAATATTCTGACCTATAGAGTTTTATAAAAGTACCAATTTTATATACAAGCCATTTGTGTAGGTAATATTGATGAATCTGGGAACAGAAATTCAAACTCGCTTTAGAAACGAATCTAAATTCTACATTATAGCTCTTTTAAAAAAACAGCACCTCTGCTTTCCTTACTGTATACTCCAGATGGGTGCAGAACAAGGGACGATCTGTTTCAGTATTTATTTTAAATCGACCTGTTAAATTAATTTAATTATTATTTAATAATTATTATTCAGTTTGCGCAATCATGTCTTGATATGAGATTTGCATAAGCACCAGCTACAGCTGTGTACTGCAAGTATATTCTAAATATTTTACTGTGCTCAAGTACAGGAGTGAACCATATTAAAAAAAGAAACATTTTAACATTTTAAGAAACATTTAAGTCTTAAAAATATTTTTGAGATCCTTTATGTTTGGAGACATGGCTAGTCTCAGAAAACTAGTTTTGCTAGTTTTACTGTTTTGCTTTTCCCTCCCTATAAACAGTTACAGGAAGACTGCAGATAAAAGATAGCATGCAATATGGAATAAGGAGTGGTCAAGACCTTTGTACTTTGACCTGTGATCGGGTGGAGAAAACACTCGCAGAACATAAGAAAGGAATCAGTTTGTTAACATTAACTTGTTGTAATACTTAACACAATACATGTTACTGGTGGTGTGAGAATGTGCTAATTTGAAGAGCCATGGGAGAAAGATTCCGTACATCCTCTCCAAATCTGGGACTTGGTAAGTTACATTTATACTCAGATATCTCAGATATGTCATTCACCTTGAAGAACTTTCTCTAATAAATATTGTTAACTGAATCCTGCTAGCGGTGGCTACTATTGTTTTACACAGGTATTTTGATTGTACGTGAATTAATTTTTAATGTTCAAATTATTTAGGGAACTTAAGGTTCAAGGGTTCCTTTCCCTAAAAATGGAAAATAAACAGTTTATCGTGGTTTGGCAGGATACTGTCCATGGAACGAGGGAGGGGAATGCTTAATGGCTAAGGACACATTATTTGTTCTTATAATATAAACTTCATTCATAAATCCAGGAAAAATAATATGTAAAACAAATCAAATCAAAAAGCAGCTCCGAACACAACCAGCTTAGCATTGCTAACATTGTTATCTACAATGGTCTAGTTTCAATATCAATTTTTATTTTTTGAGCATCAATTCTTAAGGGTAGGCTACTTGTAAGAGTGCCACTGGATATGATGTTTTTCTGGTATCATTAAAACTACTCAAACAGTTCACAGACAGCCCCATCGGGCGTCAAAATATAAATAAAAATAACTCACAAGAAGTTCAGACTAAAAATGAAAGTCACACTGGTTTAATGTTTTCTTGAAATTTATTACCTGTCAGCAGTGGCGTCGCCAGACCTATTTTAGCGGGCTTTAGCCTCCCTAAAATGTACTATAGCCCCCCTAAATATTTTTTGCACCACTAGTTTTAATCATGACATTTTTTTCAAATGGATTTGACAAACTGCGCCACCGAGACTCCAGAACCATAACGCACATCGAGTGCCCAGTACTAGGACCCTGGGGAGGCCGCTATACCCTTAATCTAGTGCAGCCATTTTGTTTAGAGTGCAGTGTGGTGTGCACACTGAGTTGCGTGGTCGCTCAATTCAAATGATCGCTATAGAGAGTGGGTTGTAGAACATTCTTGTCTATCGTAGCTCACAGTTAAACTCGGTCTATTCCAAAGCAATGCTATCCAATCATTCCTAAATTATTTAATGCAATTTGGCCCTGTTTTTTTTTTTTTTTTCATCTTACCATCTGAAGAGAATGTGGTCAAGGAAACTGTATGTGCCACGTAACTGTGAAAGGAGAATCATTTATAGTGGAAACAGTCCGTGATTCGGATGTTACACTTAGAAATGTAAAAGAGAAATGACTAGACTATAGGGTATGTCTGAACAATTGTCTGCATCCATTGCTTTGGGAAAAGCATAACATTATTATTATTCTTATTATTGTTCATTTATTTGGAATGTATTTCTATTTGAATAGAAACCGTGGTCCTATACAGAGGCTAGACATTCTTGTGTTCACAAATAACATTTTCTATTATTTGACATGTCAAAAGAATTAGTACTATTACTTATTTGGCATCATCTGACCCACAGACATACAGTAGGCTACATTACTGGGGCAAACATGTTTGGATAGGTTTGTAAAATGCAATAGGCTATTTTCTAGATCAAAATATTTCTCATTTGTATCTGTATTTATTTATTCATCCCCCCTTTCCCTATCGTAAATTAAATTATGTTTATTGGTTAAATGTCTGTGAATTGTAGAGAACTTTGTAGCAGCAGTGAACATTTTAAGACCTGTACATTTTCTAAATTAAACTCGACAACAAAGTATAAACATATCCCTTCTGGAGTGTAATTATTTGTCAACTGTTAAAAACATTCATTGAAATCATATGTTGTTCCACAAGGCAATTTTTGTTAGTTGGCATTTAATGTTTGAATGACCACATTCTCTTGAGATGGTAAGATGAAAAAACACAGGGCCAAGTTACATTAAATAATTTAGGAAAGATTGGATAGCATTGCTTTGGCATAGAGCTAGTTTAATTCGTGTGAGCTACGATAGGCAATGTTGTTTGTTGCAACTTGGCCAAATTTTGATATCAATAATTTTAAAGGCAGGCCTAGTTTTTTCAAAGTTGGAATTAATGACTTACAGACAGTGCTTTGTAGGCTATAAGTGAGTAACTTGGCATTTGTATTACATTCAAAAAAATTTTTTGTTGAGATATCAGATTTCATACTTTTTACTCTGCTATAATTAGCACAGACATTTATGCCATCTCATTTTAGCAAAATTTGTTGATAAACTCGTGAATGACAATTTAGGACGTGAAAGCATAGCCTACTTGAGCTACATAGAGAATATTTTATTCTAATCTGCGAATGAACCGGCGCTGGGAACCTGTGTATCAGTCTTTCAGGCACGGAGGTGCCCACCCATAATTAATTATGTCATCTATCTCCATTTGGCATGCAATTTTACCGGTTTCTGTGGGGCTTTACCGTTACCTGGGAATTAGGTATAGCCAACCGCTGTTCTCCAGCCATAGTTTGCAAATTAGTTGGTTAGCTAAGATAGTTTCTGTGAATACACGGGTGGAACCTTAGTGGAAGCTTTCATATGTTTGCAGTTCATTGGAAAAACCAGTGAACTTTTAATTTGGAAACGTTGTTTCTGAGACTTCCGGTTTTTAACTGTGGCTTCCTGGTCTAGGTTTGCGTTTCTCTCTAAATTACGGTTACAGTTCTATTTTGGTGCCAAGTATACTGACAAATGGATGTATGTAGAGAATAGAGCACACACTTCCGCACTGCAGATAAAAAAATTACGTACACGAATCAGGTTTTACATTTACACTTCAATAAATTTCAGTTACAAATTTAGATTTTACATTTTCAATTTGACTTACATTTGCGAATCTCAATTTACGATTTTAAGTTTACATTTGCAATTTGAGTTACATTTGCGAATCTCGATTTACGTTTACAAAATGTTTAGGCAGCTATCTACCTCCATACAGCTCTACTGGGAAAGCAGATTCCAGGAAGAGCTACTCACTCACTTTTGTCTTTCATAGGTGCAGCGTCCCGTTTATCTGAGCTCAGAATTGTGCTCTGTTGTAATGACCAGTGGAAGAAGAATTTGGCGGTAAACACCATCCTTGGCCGAACAGCAGTTTTGCCGACCCCAACAATAAAGACAGAGGGCGAAGTGGAAGATAGACATGTTCTTTTTGTCAGTTCACCAGATTGGGCAGAATATTCTGTTCAGAACCCTTGGAAGCATGTCAAACAGCAGATTGAGGAAAGCGTGTCATTATGTCCACCAGGACCACATGCTTTCCTCATGGTCATTCCTTTATGTCCATTCAGAGAGGCGGAGAGGAGGGAAGTGGAGGAACGTCTAGAGCTCTTTTATGAATGTATCTGGAGACGTTCAATAGTGCTGTTCTCTGGGAAAGCTCGGTTGGGAGGTAAAACCGTTGAGAAGTATATTAAGGAAGAACCATGCCTACAACAGCTTATACAGAAATGTGGGAACAGGTATCATGTGCTCAGCACTGAAAATAGGGAGGAGCTTCTGGAGACCATAGATGTGACAGCAAATAGGTGCGCGAGTTTTCAAATGATGGAGGCTTCAGAAGAGATAGAAGAGAAGAAGGCAGTACTGGAAGAAAATGCCAAACAGAGGCTAGTCATGGTGCAGAAAAAAAGAGCAACACTCAGAAAGACCATTAATGGTGAGTTTTCCACTACATTGTTTGTTATCAGAGTTTATTATCATAGATACAGGGATTTTTCTGTAGAATATTTTGATGGATAATATTTTGACTGAAATGTGATGGAAGGAAAAAGCATGCCTGCCCATCTTATCCAAGGCTATTTATGAGGGCATTGGCATCATTCTGTCTGTTGTCTAGCAAAATTATTCAGATTCAATGGATGAGGTTGCTAGAACATTGTGTACGAATAATTGGCTACCCCTTAGATGAGAATGGCTATGGTGTCTGGACATGTACTCTATATTATACTACATTTTCACTGGTATCAACCCCAGATGTTCAACATCTAGAGTGTCTGGAAAGGGAAGTCATAGTTTCTATAGGATTGGTTTCTTCTAAAAATGCCATATGCAATCTGGTTCTAGCACCTTTAACAATGAGTTATAAGTTACTTGTTGAGGTGGCTTGAATTTCCAGCTCGCCACACCTACACAAAGGTATGATTCATCAGAAGTAATTGACAACTGCTTTATTAGAAAAGCACAACCCTGCCTGGAATACCTTCACTCAGGGATACTGAGGATGTTACAATCAGTACATTGCTCTTAATGGCATTGTCATCACTCAAATACCAGTAAATGATTATAATTTTCTCTTTCTGTGACAGAGGCAGCGCACAGTTTCTCAGATATAACAATGGTTCTCCTGGGAAGATTCTGTGCAGGGAAGTGCTCCACAGGAAACAACATCCTGGGAAAAAAGGCGTTTGACACAACGATTAACACTTTGGAGTGTGTGGTGAAGCAGAGTAAAGTGAATGGGAGGAAGGTTACTGTGGTCCTAACACCTGGATGGCAGAGAGATTTCTCAGGGCAGGAAGACCAGGAAGACACACAGAACATTAAAGATAGGATAAAGCAAAGCGAGTCCTTGTGCCCCAGCAAACCCCATGCTTTCCTCCTGGTAATATACTGCGACTCGTCCTTCACAGAGACGGACAGGAGGAGAGTGGAGGAACATCTGTCAGTTCTCGGTGAGGAAGCCAGTGAACGCACGTTGGTGCTGTTCACTTGGGGGGACAAACTTGGAGAGACAACAATCGAGATGCACATTGAAAGATGGAATGAGCTTCGATGGCTTGTTGATAAGTGTGGTAACAGGTATCACGTCTTGGACAATAAAAGCACTGATCGCTCTCAGGTCGGAGAACTGCTGGAGAAGGTGGATGAGATGTTGACTGAAAGTAAATATCCCGTTTCCGTGTATCAGGAAAGCAAAATGAAGGACAGGGAGCTAAAGGAAATGAACCAAGAGAAAGATAGAGAGGTAAAACAGGTGAAAGAAGAGTTAGAACCGAGAAGCGTGGAATCAGATTTGAGGGTCAGAGATGACGACAGACAACCGAGAACCAAGGAGGAAGACCTTTCGGAAATAGTGGATGTGTCCCATTTAGGTGAGTCTTATCTTAATCTTTCTCATGTACTACTGTTACTGGATCCATATAAAACAGAGTGAACTGGGTCCTTAGACTGTTTCAAAATTGACTGGCTCTGATCTCAATTTCTTCTGAATTTAATTAAAGTATTTGCAAAACAATAAATGGAAGACATTTTGAGATAAAAAGGGAAATACCGTATATACGGATTGTGAACTTTTTGCTTGGTTTTGCAGCGAGGGGACAGAGACGCCAAGGACAACCGGATCTGCCGTCACGTGAAGATGAAGAGAAACAGACGGAGGGAGAGCAGGAGCTATGGAGAGAGGAGAAGAAGCTTAGAGACCGACACCGAACCGAGCTGGAGGAGTTGGAGAGAGAGTTTGGAGAGGACAGTGCTACGAAAACCTTGGACGAAGCAATTCAGAAACTGATTAACAGGCTGAAAGGAGAGATGGGTGTACCCATGAGAGAGCTTGAGGAAGAACTGAAGAAAAAGCTAGAGCAAAAAGCATGGGTGGAGAAGGAAGAAAGGAGGAGGAGGGAGGAGAAAGAGATTGAGCTAAAGAAGAGGCATAGAAGAGAGATGGAGGCACTCAGACAGCTGTACAGTGAGGAGCCCAGACAGGATGGACAGGGGTACCTGAAGCCTGGATTGGCCGTTCTGGGGGCAGTAATAGGGGGCATATCAGGGGCTGTGTGGGGTCCAGGTGGGGTGGCTGGGGGAACTACCTTAGGGGCTGTCGTAGGAGCCCAACTGGGAGATATATTTCGAGGAGGGGAGAGACCCAGAGAGAAGAGAGGAAGAGAAAGAAGGAGTAGCATGGATTACCCAGGTGGCAATTTTTAATTACTTAAGAAACAGACATTATGCAGACTGAGTGTGTGTGTGTGTGTGTGTGTGTGTGTGTGTGTGTGTGTGTGTGTGTGTGTGTGTGTGTGTGTGTGTGTGTGTGTGTGTGTGTGTGTGTGTGTGTGTGTGTGTGTGTGTGTGTCAGTGAGAGCGATAGGTTAGCATCAACAGTGAACAGGGTTTTCCCCCCATATAAACAGTATGTCTGAATGAGAATAATTTAGCAGAACCATGTGCGGGAAACATACTGGGATATATCCCATTTATTTTTGAAAATATTCTATTTCCAGAAATATAATTTCATGATTAATATTTTCATACTTTACGTTTTTCACTGACCATGTGTACAAATAGCGGTTCAATTACTTTAGATAAATTTCTGTAGCCAGTGAATTATGAATTAAAGTCATTCAACAATAATACATGTTTACATCGTACATTGCCCATGTACAGTACAAAGAATGATGGTGGCATTTAATATCTTTCCTAGGACAGGGACATGAACAGTGGAATCAATACAAAGTGTAGATTGGCTATTTGAGTCTGCTGGCAAGTTCATCAGCACTAAAGAAGGATGAGTGGTGGTATCTGTCACGTGAGGCAAAGTCAGCATTCTCCTCAGTCAGTTGTCGGGTCTCCATGCCAACGGCCAGAAATGAGGGCGTTAACACGATCTGGTCCTGGAGGGTCGGCTCCTTCCTGAAGATCAAAACACAGCCATCTGTCACTCTTTTCAAGCCACCAATGAAAAATGTAATTGAGGGCGGGACTTACAACTTTACATGTATGGCTAGTCTTGAATGCTGAAAGTTTTAGCCTTTTACATTTTAGTGATAATATATACACATGTACTGTGTATGTGTATATATATATATATATATATATATATATATATATATACAGTTGAAGTCGGATGTTTACATACACTTAGGTTGAAGTCATTAAAACTGATTTTTAACCACTCCACAGATTTCATGTTATCAAACTAGTGTTGGCAAGTCAGTTAGGACATCTACTTTGTGCATGAGACAAGTAATTTTTCCAACAATTGTTTACAGATAGATTATTTCACTATATCAAAATTCCAGTGGGCAAGAAGTTTATGTACACTAAGTTGACTGTGCCTTTAAATTTTTAATATTTGGTCACATATCCTTTGCATGCCATGACTTCCTGATATCTGTGACCCAACAACATCAAAATACTCTTGATATCTTATTTTCTGGTACTCTTACAAGCGATACTATAACGTCTCGGCATTTGAATGGATCTCTATGGGAATTGGGGGGTGGGACTAGATTTAGCTGTAAATTACACTGGAACAGTATGGAAACACATGGTTGGCTAAATGGCTCTAAGTCATCAAGGGTCTGACGTATCAAACAAGCCTGAAATTATCACGGTGCTGCCAGAAATACAGTAGATATGGATGGATAACTTGAAGGGTTTCTTCTCCTGACTTATTTTTCCATAGAGGTCAATAGGAAAATTTGTCAGGAGAAACAACCCTTAAAGTGATCCATCCATATCTACTGCCTATCTGGCAGCAGAGTGATGGATTAAGGCTTGTTTTGACTTCAACCTAAGTGTATGTAAACTTCCAACATGAACTGTATACGTACACACACGCATATATATATACATATATATATATATACATGCACACATACACACACACACACACACACACACACACACATACTGTATATACATTTTTTTGT
The DNA here is from genome assembly GCA_029718625.1 of Synaphobranchus kaupii. Lineage (NCBI taxonomy): Eukaryota > Metazoa > Chordata > Actinopteri > Anguilliformes > Synaphobranchidae > Synaphobranchus > Synaphobranchus kaupii. The sequence goes on from CM056383.1 coordinate 66,825,318, forward strand.
TAATTTTTTTTATTTGATTAGACATAAACAGCCATTTTGTTGTACATATTATGATAATTTGAATTTAAGTTGTCGGGAAAATAAATTGGCCATTTTCTTGGCCATGATTCACACATGCCATAAACACACCTGCCCACTTTCTTAATGGATGACTGTACCCATTTGAAGAAACAGAACCGAGCAGCTGCTCCTATGAACAAAACAAACACAAACTGTGAAAATGTTGAGGATACCAATAGTTCCCTTTAAAAATGCCATGCTGGGAAAGTGTTTGGTTGGATTGGATTTGGTTGTATTCACTCTGTTGTAGACACCAGTAGGTTCCCTGCTAACTAAAAGGATGTTACTGGACAGATAGAGAACATATGTTGTAGACCAGGGCTGCATTCGGATCCAATTTAACATGCTCCCTTCCCTTATCGTCTTCCCTTGAGGGAGCTATCTTGTGACGTGCAGCAATTTGCTACGTGCAGCAAGCAAACTTAAAAGGTGCTCTGCAAGGGAGGATTGACGAGAACTGAACTGTGCTCGCATCATTTCGGAAGTGCAACACCATAGAGTTGAAATGTGACCGCCACATAATTCTGTTTTTACCGCCCACTTTTTCCATGTGGAGCATTGCATTGTGGGATTCCCTTCTTGCTGGAAGCTTGCATTTTATACCCTTGGTGGAAGGGAGGATAAACGAGGGAGCGAGGGACTATAATTACTCCCTCCCTTTTCTTAAATTGGATCCGAATCACACTTGGTGTGGCTGCCATATTTCATCCTGGCATTTTGGGGATTCCCCCCTTGAAGCAAGGGAAGGGAACGATAGGAAGAAAGGATCAATTTTGGATCCGAACGCAGCCCAGGGGTGGTCAGGCTCCAGTCCTGGATGGCCACAGTGTCTACTGATTTTTGTTGCATGTCTGCACTTAAGCCACTGATTGGCTAAGGAGTCCACGGACCATGTTTCCAAGGCCTAAATTGGCATAGGATTGACAGAAAATAACATAATCCTAGTGACACTACAGCCCATGTCAGATACATGGCCTTGGTAAGTTTGGACCATGGACCTGGCAGAATAGCACAATAACATGGATATCACTCCATATCAAATAACATGGATATCACTCCATATCAAACATAGTTAACTTATATTGTACTAATTAGCAGATAAATGCCATGTCCAATATTAACTGTAATGTCACAAATTATAATGAAAATAAAGGTAATTGATTTAAAACTGTTGTCTGTTTACTCCAAATGGATGTGGGCCTGGTGGATCACTTATCATGAACACAGTTTTATACCTGACTTACATGACCAGGCAACTGCACTTCATGTCCCAACTGTTATATTTTATTGCTTTTCAGTGTTTGTACACCAAAGTTAAACTTTGGACATCATATAACCTCCTCAGAATCCATGCATGTAGCCTGATGCCTGAGAACTTTATATTGTTCTCTTAATCATTGACTTGTGGAGTGGGAAGCACATTCCTCTGAAGTTAAATTCTCAGTTTCTTGGGCTCAGAAGAGCATTTTCAGACATCAGTGAATATAATAGTCTGCTCAAATAGTTTATAAATGAAACCCATAATTAAATATTGCTGTGGATGAAATGGCAAAATTCAGAAGTCTGTATTCACCTATTGGCAGACCAGGGCTTGCTTGTCCAATGTAGAGGAAGAGGATAATGGCGACTGCAATATTGATGCAGGCATAGACCCACTGTATAATAAACATTATCATTATGGAACACAATGCCTGAAAAAAGAAGATAAATGTCAATAATCATTGAAAAGGCAGTTAGAATATCCACTGAGAAACAGAAGAGACTAACAGAAACTTTATAGATTTACACCTCCTATTATTCTTTTAACCAACTTACGCCAATAAGTGCCATCCAGTGGTTGCAGAATGTGGAGTAAATTGACTTGGGCATTAACTGAATTTCTGACCCCTGTGGTTTTGGTTTGGGGACAGAATCTGTTGAGGACATTTGCACAGAAATGTAATACTCATAAAGTAAAGTTCGTAATACTTTTACAACTACAGCATTTGCTTAAATTATTTGTTAAAAAACGTAACCTTGAACCACAGTTCTGAGACAGGTTTTGTACAACTAAACTGACTTTTAGAGAAAGCAGAAAATGCTACAGGTCATTCCTGGAGATTACTCAATCACCTGAATTTGCACATTCAAGAACAAGTGATATAAACAGAAGTAAAGACATTACAGAATGAACAGGAACCAAGCTCACCTGAAGGATCCAGCATGGAGCCTGTTGGACAGTTTAGCTCTGGGGAGGTCGGACAGGATGGGGCCCTCATCTCTTGACCAACTCCTAGTTTTTGGCCCTGTTGAGAATCCTTTGCTGCAGCTTCTTCCAATAGTCCACTTTGAGGTTGAGCACCATCAAGGCCATGAACTTCCCCAATATTCATCGACATCCCCTGCTCATCTAAACTTTCACCGTGTTCTGTATCTGAAGGCCCATCAGACCAAAACCCAAAGCTGTCCATCAGTGTTTGTTTGAGGGGGGGCCTCGATCTCCTCCCCCGCTGGGTGAAACTGGAGGTCTTCCAGGTCTCCTCCTTTAAGGGGTTGGGTGGCTGAAGTATCTGGTCCAAGTCCCTGGTGAACTCAAGCAGTGTCCCATTGCTATAGTTCTTGACGATCTCACCTGTTCCATACCCCGAGTGGTCAATGTTCATGAGTGGCCTACTGACAGCATGAGCAGGGGCCTCCCTCGTTAGAGGCTTTTGCTCCTTGTCCTGAAGATTGTAGGTCATGGCCACACAGAAGTAGGAGTAATCGATGATGCTGTAGGTCAGCATGAAGTTGATGGTGACAATTGGGGCCAGGACATTGACCTGACCGATGAAGACAAAGGCCATGGTCACCAGGCTGGTCAGGCAGATGGCTGCCACAGGGGTCTTGTTGGGACCTCTCTGTGAAAGACAAATATGTGTTACTGCAAGGAGCCATTACAAGCATACAACGGTTTCTTTCAAATGTTTTCTATACCTCAGGTAGTCTTTTCACGTGTTCCAGAACAGCACGTCTTCCTTTTACTGTGTAGGCCCAGTTTTTTTTTCCAAAAACATATTAGGTTATAACTAAAATACCTTTGTACAGACTGTATCCACTTGCTGGTACAAGAATCTAAATATGACTGACAACATGGTTAGCCAATCCTGAACCTGGAAGGCTACCCTCCCGCAGGATAGGACTGAAGACCTCTTGGACAGGATTGGGCAGCCAAAAATGGTGGAAACTAGTAAGAATTAGTCAAGTCCACATTTACACATGTTTTGTGTAAATGTAATCAGACCTTGCGGTGCTAATGTTTGGCCTTTGTTTGATTAGAGCTCACTATTCTGACCATCACATATTACAACATACACATGGCAGTTGTGCACAACGGAAATACAGGATTTATTTTTCTTTTTTTACAAAGAGCAGAAAAGGCCAAGAATCACAGAACGCGTAGGAAAAGTGAGAACGCCGGGATATTCTTTTAACTTCGGATCAATTTCAGAAAGACCCCGAAAGAGAGCGCCGTCCCATCGTCAGCCAACTGTCCTTCCACTCACCCCGTGTGCCAGGAAGCCCAGGAGGGGGATGACCCGCTCCTGCGCGATGCACTGGAGGATTCTGGGAGCACCGTACAGGCCGCCCATGCAGGACGCCAGAGAGGAGATGTAGAGGCCCAGCAGAAACAGGAAACCCACCAAGGAGACCTGGAAAACCCAAGTATTGACTCATTGTAATGGCCTGCCACACGTTTACAAACATAAACTTAAAAATTAAAAAAAAGATTTAAAAAAAGATATGATAAATGATGATGACCTTTTCTGCTATTAAGAAATCATAGCGCAGAGCCTCTCTGGTGCAAATGGCTCCCAGCAGAAACACAAAGATAAGATACAGGAACCACCTGCGGGTACACAAATGAGCCACCGCACGGCCAAACGTCCAGCGTCAATTCAACTCTAAACAGTGTATATGTTCAACTCTAAACAGTGTACATATGAGCCTGATCTGGCCAGAGTAGGCTCATATGTACACCGCTAGAGTTTAATCAACACTGGACATTTTGCTGTGAATTTACAGTGCACCATAACGATTAAAAATAAGATCATTAGTGGGTGGTCTTGTCACAGGTGATGTGTAGATGACTATTTAAAAGTGCTGAGAAATAAGGAAGGTATAGGCTATTAGTCTCTGTACTCTACACATTACATACAGATTATACTGTATTATATACACAGTAGATCCTCGGCGTTATAGACCGATCAGTCTACTGAACAGGCACAAAGGTAGACGAAGCATAGACAATTACCCCTTATCACACTAGATAGATGCTGCCCCCTAGTTTATTTTAATTTCACCAGGAAGAAATGCACTGAGATCTGAATCCCTCTTATCTGACATATAACATACATTTAGAAGGAAAGTCTGCAATCAACAATCAACATACAAGGATTACACTTTTGTATTAAGAGGATAAAAAAAAAAAAAAAGGTACTTATGTAAGATCAAGGTGACCAAACCAGATCTACCAATCTACTATAAGGCTACAAAATCTAAATTTCTGTATATTTAACAACATATTTTCACAGAGAATATTTAAAATTATATTATGCGGGAGAGACACCTACGAAATGAAAAGTGCAGCCAGTGTCCCCAGGGGGATGCTCTGCTCAGGTCTCTGGAGGTCTGAGCTCATGTTGAAGCCGGCCATCACACCTACACAGCAGAACCAGGATAAACACCTGAGAAACTTAAAACCGTCTCTGTCCGAACAATTCAAAACCCTGTACATGTCCGTTTTTAACATATTTACCCTTTTCTGTACTGGCAGGTCGAGTCCTAGGCTTGAACACAGGGGGAAACTCTGACCTTACAATCGTCGTATGTGCCTTCAACTAAATCCGATAGCCTGAAATCCTTCATTACATTACATTACATTCAGCAGATGCCCTTTCTATAGTGATTTATAATGCAGGAGAACATAAATTAATCTCCCTGATTTACATGTGTAAAATGATCATTGGTCATGTTACTGGTTTTGCATGTGCTAAAGTTCTTAGTAATATTAGACAATATTTTTTTATACAGGATACAGCATTCCCAGCGGAAAAATGCTGCAGTGCTTTCACCTGTAGCAGCTGGAAAGAAAACTCCAAACACTGTGAAGAATGTCTCTCCTGGCGTGTAATCTGGCAGCGAGTTGTTCTGTAGCAGCTCCTCCGAGTACCCGACAAAGCCGTGTTCTACAGGCAAAACACACTGAGCAAGATAGATCTGGCGGAAAATTTGGTGTATAAAGGTGTATTTGTCCTAGCATTTAAAAAGTAGCACACCACTACTTAGCACAAAAGTAGTTACTCGCACACCAGAAAAAGCAGAGAAAATCGAATGCAGTAATTTTAATGTAGAAAAAACACACGTTTCGGTCTACAAGACCATCATAAGTACTGATTTTCTCTGCTTTTTCTGGTGTGCGAGTACCTCCGCTACTTTATGGATATTCACTTTTTTACCTACGCCCCCACCAGCCTTATTGTCACCTGGGCGCCGATAACATTTTGTATTTTTATATTCTAGCATGTAAAGCCAGGCAGGTTATGTACCTGGGTCAAGGTGGGAAAATGACCCCACAACAAAGTCCAGGGTGGACACGGCCAGGAGGGCGAGGAGCAGCAGCTGCAGCCGAATGATCCACTTGACCCCGGCCAGGTTGATCCCCAGCAAAGCCAGCAGCACGGCCACCGAGATGGCCCGCACCCCCCACACCCCGCTCAGACTCAGCACCTGGGCGATGGACTCGGCGAAGCCCGTGATATACATGGCGCCTGCAACGCACTGACACACAAGCGAGCGGAAGCTCATCGTGTCAAAAAATCCTCACTCAGAAAGCAGGGAAGAGTTGTTCCAATCCAAAAAGGCCCACTGGTCAAAAAACACCTGCATGCGATTTAGGTTCAGGAGAATGTCAGCGGTCAGGGCCTCCAAACTCCAGTTCCCAGAGGCCTGCAGGGCCTGCTGACTTTCAGTGTGTTTCAGCACTTACAGTGAGCACCATAATTGATTGGACAGTGACACATTTTTTGTTATTTTTAGTTCTGTACTCTAGCAACCTTGAGTTTGAAAGGATACAATGAGGTTGAAGTGTAGACTGACAGCTTTAATTTGAGGGTATTTTCATCCATATCGGATGAACCGTTTAGAAATTATAGAACCTTTTGTACATAGTCCCCCCCCCCGGCCCCCATTATGTTCAAGTCTACTGCGTGTTCATTCCCTCCTCCCTTTGCCTCGTCAACAGTATCAGGACTTAAACAGTGCCAACAGTTTCACCTTTAGTCTTTTTCAAATGGAGGTAATGATTGTGCAGCAAGCGTTGCATTACCTTCTTTACAAGGTTATACTGCCTCCGTGTGGTGGAATAAGAGAATGACAACGTAAAGACTGATGTCTTCACATATGGAGGGTGCATTTAACCACTATGGTAAAGTGTCTTAATCTTGCTTCACCTCAACCTGGATATATCCCTGGTTCTGAATGGAGTTGAAGTGAGACTGCATTTTCCACACATTGTTGACTTTATGAGCAACTGAAAAAGACATGGGTCCGATTGCACAAAATGAAAACACTCCAGCCATCCAGCTGTGCGAGATGGATGACTATATTTAGACCTTACCTGGCCAGACAGAGGGCGGTATGAAGCCTCCTTACCTGGCCAAACACGTACAGGAGCCCGACTGTCCCTCCCACCCGGCCGCCCAGGACAGTGGAGATCATGGAGTAGACTCCGCCCCCTCCCACGCTGCACCGTTCGCACACCCCGATCCCCGACATCACCGTCACCAGGGCTACCAGAACCACCAGGGACACCAGGAGCATTCCCAGCAGCACGCCTGTGTTTCCCTGGCAACACCAAGAGATAAACATGAGCCGCTTTCGCTGAGAAAAAGTAAAGTGAACCTGGCTCTCTAATCTGAGACTGGCACCTCATTACACCCCCCCCCTTTGAGGGTGCGTCACAATACTCGAAAGATTCACCCTTAACACACTCCCTTCCCTTGCTGTCTTCCCTCGAGGGAGCTATCTTGTGACGTAATTTTCTACGTGCAGCAAGCAAACTTAAAAGGTGCTCTGCAAGGGAGGATTGACGAGAAACAAACAAAAACGAAACTGAACCGCCCTCGCAACATTTCAGTGCAACACCATAGAGTTGAAATGTGACCGCCACATAGTTCTGTAATGACCACCCACTTTTTCCATGTGGAGCATTGAATTGTGGGATTCCCTTCTTGCTGGAAGCTTGCATTTTATACCCTTGGTGGCATGGGAGGATAAAAGGAATATAATTACTCCCTCCCCTTTCTTAAATTGGATCCGAATCACACTTGGTGTGGCTGCCATATTTCATCCTGGCATTTTGGGGATTCTCCCCTTGAAGCAAGGGAAGGGAACGATAGGAAGAAAGGATACATTTTGGATCCGAACGCAGCCCCAGAGAACTTGTTGAGCTGCTAATTAGTAGAATCAGGTGTGCAAAATTAGGGTTAAAATGAAAACGTACAGGTCGATAGATCTTCAGGAACAGGGTTGGGGAGAGACCGGCCATTGATGGGGTCATCACGACAAACGACAACTCAACACTGGATATAAACCAATGAGAAACTCACCACGAGCCAGCCAGTCCGCAGAAAAAGGACCACGCCAAAAATATTGATCATGCACGTGGTGAAGACCCCGTCCCAGGTCCCAAAGAGAACAGGCTCCCAAACAAAGAGGTTCACCTTCCACCAGGGGAGGGCCTGGCTCTGGGATCCCTGCAGGGGCACAGAAGCCATTTTATTGTCCAGATCCAACGATTTTCTGGCATTCAGAAAATGCATAGCTGCCGAACACAAGGTGAAGCAGTGCAAACAACGACCACCACAACCATTTAACGGGTGTCAAAAACTCGATTTCTATATTAACAGCACTCTGATATACTTCTAGATCAGGGGTTTACAACCTTTTCTGAACCACGCACCCAAACCCAGGCTCAAAGGCTTCCAGGGGACCCCCCCAATCATAAGTTAAATAAACTTTTTTTTTTTTTTAAATAAAGAGACCTTCTCTCCGGTCTCTAGATCGAGTAATATAACGATACAAATATCTCAATAGAGAAACAGCAGCAAAGATAACAATCACGGTTCTTTTTGATCACTCCCAAGATGACAAATATTGATTGAAGCCTCGAATGAGATAAAGACTTATACCATCTGTTCTTCCAGGTGTAATTGCAACTGGTTTAAAATTCCCTGTTGGCTTTGGATCCCTAGAGTCATTAGTGGCCACCTGACCTGCACGTCCTCGTGGAAAAGCTCTTGGACGTTTCCAACTCTGCTGCTGCTGGCCAGGGACGTCAGAAGTATGCCGTTGTTCTCTGGTGGGGTTTGGCCAGACTGTGTCCAGCTGTATGGAGGAGCCTCCATAGTATTTGGTACGGTTGCTGAAATGCACGACAACAACGCTTTTCAAACACCCTGTGTGCTTCATGGTCTTCCATTGGACCAGTTAAATTCCTCCAGTCTACATAATTAAAGTTTCTTTTTTGGTTGAACATTTGCCATTATATTCAAATGCAGAATAACTGACAACAAAACACTGAATTGTCAGCATACCCCTATGCAAAAATGCAAGTTTAATGCTCAGAACAAATCCATTGGTCTTCATCCATACCCCTATTGTAATTCCAAAGCAAATGGTCTTTTCAGTTTATCAACTTTTTATTGATCCCATTCCCGAATTAAGGTTTTTCCAATGATCTGCCCTCTATGTTCAACGTATGCCCAAAATATATTTACTTCATGGTCAGAGCGAGGTATCGGCTCAACTCATACGGTCTCTAATGACTACAAATACATTCATATGACAGACAGACAGACAGACAGACAGACAGACAGAAGTGAAGCCGACATGAAGCCCGAAGTCAGAATACAATATCATCCCTAGTTGCCAGGGCTGACGTAATTGATTCACCTCGACTAAGACAATCTGCGTTGACCAATCACACACAAAAAAAAATCAAACGTTTGCTTCCCAATGTCACGTTTGTTTGTTTGTTTGTCAATCGGAGTCATGTTTATAACCTCGACAGACAGTAACCAGTCATATACATAGAAAATAGGGTGTAGGCTGTCATAGCATCTGTACGGTCACGCTCAGTAAGCACAAAGCCACGGATAGAAAACAAAACCCAAACTCTTACCTTTGCAGGAATGCTGCCGGATACCGGCACGTGCAAACAATGTGAGGAATGATTACGTTAATAAACATACGTCTCATATATCACAATGAAAAAAAGGAAACGAAATACAGCTCCATCTAACAAAAAAATTGTTGTTTGAACATAATAAATTGCATTGGTACAATGGCCTGCAATTAGTCGTGAAACAATTTTGCTTTGGAATGTTTTTGGAACATTTCCTGCTACATAGCCTACAGTGTTACCAAAATTGCCCACTTAAACTTTCTGTCCAACGACTGATAGTCGAGTTCACGTCGTAGGTCTATATCACACTATTCTCGAGGGAATTGTTTTACAAGTGGAATTTATTCTTAAAATAAATGTCAGGGAGGTAGGAGCATGGCCTCCCATTGCGCAAACGGCGGCCCGGAACGTCTTTGAAATAACCCTCCCCTCGAGCTCTATAACATTCCATCGCTAATGGAATTCGTTGAATGAATAAAACCGTTAATGATTAATGAAAATAGGCATGCAATGTGGACCTATGTGTACAATAAATAATCACAATTAAGTTCTAATTCGCATACAAAGAGGACTGGACTACGAGTTAAATTCATGAAAGGATGAGGGATAAACGTAGCCTACCTTAACTTAGCCTAATGAAAGAACATCCATTCTTCTTAGAAATTTAAATTTAGCATTTTATTAAATATTTCAAATGGTTGTGGTCATATTCCAATAAGGTAATTACGAAACAACATATAAATTGCAGTCATAGGCTATGCACACCAAGTTTGAACACAAGACTGTATGCTACGTGTTCCAGTGAAACGTCATTAAGTAAATGTTTGTTTCCACCAATGCCCTTTAAGGTGTGTTTCAGCGTTTCTGGATTTAACAGCCAAACGGTTATTTGTTTGTCTTGGCCATTTTCCATAAAAGAGGTGTTGCAATTCGACTTGCTTTCCATGGCACATTTCAGTATAAGCGCCAGCTTTTTCCACTTATGTATAGGCTACCGAATCTACCATACTTTAAGTAGCCTAGGCCTAGATTTTTAGATTTATTAAAATGAATACAGGATTTGGGGAGGAATAGTTTTTAACTTCAGAGCATACAACAGTGTGCTGACAGAAGAACGGAACGAAATCAGAGCCAAGTGATTTTTCCAAGGTAATGTTGGGTCAACTGTAGTGTGCTTAGCTGGAGTTTAAACCCCTAGACCATGCACACACAGAACTGCATTATAACTGGAACGGCTTATCCTTATTTCAGAGATTTGCATGACGGTTCCAGTTGTAGTGCAGTTCTGTGGTCTATGGGTTTAAACCTGCGGTTTAAACTCCAGCTAAGCACACCGTAATTCAGGGGTTCTCAATCCTGGTCCTGGGGGACCCCTGTGTATGCTGGCTTTCGTTGCAACCGCAGTTGCAATCCCAGAATTTTAACAAGCTGTTAATTTTTCTTAATTAGGTGCTTTTCATGTTTGGAGGAATTATTCGCCCACTTAAGACACATTATGTCAGAAATAGCTATGCATGCCATGTAGAACAAACTCCCCATGTTCACATTGTGCTTATTGTGCTATATTGCAACAATTACATAAGAAAAGGTTACAAAATAATGTATTTTCACTCAAATGAAAGAGTGAAGTGAATCAATAGGCTCCTAATTAGGTTGTTGAACACATGTGTTTAACTCAATTTTTTCTTTAAGCTTAAGACAATGCAGGTTTGGCTCGTTATCATTTGCTTTGTGTTTGAATTCTTCATTATCTACGAAATGGTTAATTTTAGTGGCCATGTGTCCACACTTTCACCAATTAGGAGCCTATTGATTCAAATCAGTCTTTAAATGGATCTGTTAAATAATTTTCTTATCTTTTTTAAATAATATAGCACAATGTGAACATGGGGTGTTTATTCTACATGGCATCCATAGCTATTTCTGATATAATGTGGCTTAAGAGGGTGAATAATTCCTCCAAACATGACAAGCACCTAATTAAGAAAAATTAACAGCTTGTTAAAATTCTGGGATTGCAACTGCGGTTGCAACGAAAGCCAGCATACACATGGGTCCCCCAGGACCAGGATTGAGAACCCCTGCCGTAATTGACCCGTGAAGTTTTATGGATCCGAGGAAACAAATTAAGATTCTAACACGAATAAAGGCCAAGTCCAATGAGTTGTGGTGAGTAAGTGGAAACACATATCAGGGCGCCCGTTACAAGCCTTGCTACTCCTGACATAAGTAGGTTAACACTTCTAACGAGACAACATTTTTATTAAAATTGATTGTCAGTAGGCCTATTGAGAAGCTGAACCACGGAGTATTGAGTGAACCACTCGTCGTCCGAGATGCACGTGATCTTTTAGAACATTATGAGGTTTTCTTTCAACTAGCTCCAACGACTGATTCCACTGAAGTAGCCTAAAAACGAGCAGTGGAAAGGCATTCATGAAAGGAGGAAAACGGTTAAAAAATAATTTTAAAAAAGTAAAATAAATACCCAATACTTTATAAACCACCTTGCATGTTAGAAATACTGCACTTCTGTTTAATCATGCACAAAAATACATTTGAATTTTGGTTGCAAATTAGCTGGCCATGACAGAGAAGGCCGATTGTTCCTTTCCCAGAATAAGTTGTGGGCCCCCTACGACAAAAAAAATGTCTGTCATCTTTTTAAAAAATCACAATATGATGAAAGATAACAAAACGGATCCATGAAAGTACACTCCCTGAATCGTGCCTTTTTGGTAACTAGTGATGGAGTTGTGTAGTCTTCCTCGCTGATTAACAAAGTGGCGACACAGTAGCGTTTTTACCACTAGAGGGAGTTGGAAAACATCGAATGATGTCCAATCGCTGTATGCAGTGAATCAAGATTCTTGAATTACCCTCCCTGCATGACTTCTCAATGACGATAATCGAGGAATATGATTATGATTTGTACTTATTAGCACCATCGGCTACCATGGTGACAGGAACAATTATGCTCTTATATAAATTTGGAGCGATGCACTGTTTACCCGTCAACCGTAGGCTATATATTTACAAAGGGCAAGCCATTACCCTGTAACATATGGAGAACGTGCAACATCCGCTCCATTGATACAGAGCAAACAGACTGTAGAATCCATATGTCAATACTTAAAAGTGGTATGGATAAAGGGTACTTGTGTTAATCTAATTTCCCCTTTACATTTGTGTATCATTTTAGTACTTTGTGGATGTGTATGCAATGATGTTATTCTAGGACTTCTAACAATTGTTGTTGAAATCATCACATTTAGTTTTTTTAAAGGGAAAAGTAGAACCACCTTGTAATTGTTCAAAGACTGCTTGAAAAAGGTGGAACAGGCAAAATGTCCTGGTACTGATGTGTTAAAAATCCCAAGGTCAGATTAGTGTCTATTCACCTTTCCCACTTGCAATAGTTCTTTGGTTCACCATTTCCACTTTTAAGGAACCTGCCTTCCTAAAAATAATTTACAGTTAAAACGTGTCAAATTTCATTGAAAAGACCATTTTATTGTATAAATGGACATTCAGGAAGACTGGATTACTTGTGTTACTTGTAGGGACAAAATAAAAACTAAAATAAATGAAGTATAAATATCCAACAAAATATATCTTGACCAAAGAACAAACAGCACATATATAAATGTCATTATATAATTTTATTTTCTCTGTGAGGTATTGTTTATAAGCCCACTTGGGTTTCAAACGTCTCCTACACATGCCTTTTGTTTGGTATTGTCTTTATTGTTCTTTTTTATAATGCGAATAAATAAAAACATAAATGCCATCATTGGAAGCTTATGTTACACATAAAAAACCAGTGTACCAATATAAAAAGATAATTTATACTTAGTGTACTTAGTATTTTCCAAATGATCAATGCCCTCATGGAAAAAATATTTATAATTATAGATATAAAATAATTATAGATATACAAAGGTGTGCAGTGATGTACTGTACTTCACTGGACATGACATTACTGGATATGACTAAATACACTACTCACAAAAAGTTAGGGATATTCGGCTTTCGGGTGAAATTTCAGGATGAACCTAAAATGCACTATAACCTTTACAGGTGAAATTAATTTGACCTTCTCTAAACTTTTGAATGCACATGTCCAACTATTCAGTGTTTCAGTACTTTTTGCACAACTTGCTGTTCTCTAACAAGGAGCTGAACGGCAAAATTCACAACAGGTGTTTGATCCATGAATCGACCAATACATTTCCTGGTTCAATTAGAATTGGTATGTAAACAGTCCTCTTCATCATGCTGTTCACATTTTGACATCATGAGACCAAGACGACACCTAACAATTGATCAACAGTACCTCGCCATTGCGAGGCTTCAAACAGGATGTTCTCAGAGGGAAGTGGCCACTGAGCTTAGAATGTCACAGAGTGTCATCAGCAGGTTGCAACAGAGATACAGAGAGACTGGAAGAGTCACAGAAAGGCATAGAAGTGGACGTCCTTTGGCCACATCCCACACTGATGACCGCTTCATTGTGAACAGTGCCCTGTGGAACCGGATGATGAATGCCACTCAACTCCAGGCACATTTAAGGGAGGTGAGAGGCACCCAAGTGTCACGTCAGACCATTCGAAACCGTTTACATCAGCGTGGTCTGCGTGCTAGACGACCTGCAAGGGTACCTGACCACACCACCAGGCACAGGCGTCATCGTCTTGCATGGGCCAGGGAGCATTTACGCTGGACGAGGGACCAGTGGGCCTCAGTGCTGTTCTCTGATGAAAGTCGATTCACGTTGAGCAGAAATGATGGCCGCCAACGATGTTGGAGACGTCAAGGAGAGCGCTATGCATCAGCCACTGTTGTCACCAGACGACCCTTTGGTGGTGGCGGTGTTACAGTGTGGGCAGGTGTGTCTAGTCAATACAGAACTGCCCTACACTTTGTGAATGGTACAGTGACAAGTCCATACTACCTGAATAACATCATTAATCCAGTCATTGTGCCCCTGCATGAACAACACAGGCCTAATTTCATCTTCATGGACGACAATGCTCCAGCTCATCGAGGTCGCATCATTAGGGAAAGGCTGCTGGAGACTGGGGTACCTCAAATGGAGTAGCCTGCACTTTCTCCAGACCTGAATCCCATAGAAAACCTATGGGATCAGCTGACTCACCGTGTAGAGGCTCGTAACTCTGTACCCCAGAACCTCAATGACCTGAGGGCCGCCCTTCAAGAAGAGTGGGATGCCATGCCTCAGCAGACAATAAGTTGACTTGTGAACAGCATGAGACGTCGTTGTCAAGCTGTAATTGATGCTCAAGGGCACATGACAAGTTATTGAGACATTGACATTTTTGTTGTGGTATACCCACCACTGTTGTTGGCTTTTGTTTCAATAAATTGTTTGAGATGAGGAAATCACCATTGCATGCTTCTACTTAAATGCCCTACTTTCATGATACGTATAATATCACTGTAGCGTGAACTTACATTTTCCATAAATTTCACCCGAAAGCCAAATATCCCTAACTTTTTGTGAGTAGTGTATATATATTGTAAAATGATGCAGTGCCAATTCAAAACTACAAAATAGAATATACCAGGCACATGTTTAACAGTTCAGACTGCCCAGAATCAACTCAAAATAAGCATCATAACTGCATGTTGACATATACAGTAACATAATGCGCACGGTTCAAAATGTGCAACTTTAATCGCAGAATTTATTTCAAAAGGAATGTGATGAGAGCAAAGGGGAAAGGTTGAAATGCTTGTCCTTGTGAGGTAACTTAGCAACAATGTATGTGTGAGAATGGGAATAATTCCTTCTGATAGTCATATGATTGGCAAAAGACAATAATTCCAAAGAGAGGAAAACATGTAAAATCAAAACAAAAAAATTTGTAACCAACAGTTAACTGAGAAATCCAAAGAAACCCCATGGAAAAATAATCAACTTAGTGGTGCATTAACATTTACAGACATAACTGAAAATGCAATAAATGTAAAAATATGTAATATTTTAAGTTTGTTCCCCACAGAGGTTGTGTTCACTTCTTTTACTGAGAAAATCAAAACATGCAGTTTCACCAGGGGTGCCCAAACATTTCCATACCACTGTACTAAAAGACTAACGAGATGAGTTTTCTTCCAGAGTAAATATGCACTGTTCTGTATCATCTAAATCTAAAAGTCCATTTGATGAGTTCAGCAAAGATCTGCACTCACAACCAAAAGAGATTCTCAAACTAAAAAAAAAAGAAAGAAAAATTATAAATGCTTGGTTGTGTAAACAAATCCAATGAAAGGCAAAGTGAAGGACATAGTTACACAACATGCAAGTGAAAGGACATACAGTTACACAACATGCAAGTGAAAGGACATAGTTACACAACATGCAAGTGAAGGACATACAGTATGTGTGTGATTTTGTGTCCCTTTATTAAACCTAAGGCCCATGCAAGTGGAAGGACATACAGTATGTGTGTGATTTTGTGTCCCTTTATTAAACCTAAGGCCCATGCAAGTGAAAGGACATACAGTATGTGTGTGATTTTGTGTCGCTTTATTAAACCTAAGGCCTATGCAAGTGAAAGGACATACAGTATGTGTGTGATTTTGTGTCGCTTTATTAAACCTAAGGCACATTTCATCTTTAAATCTTCGCTGTTAATCATAAAAATAAAAAAAATCAGTAAAAAAAGGCAGTTATGGTAGGCAGAAGTATTCATCCAAATCCTATATAATACAACCTACATAGTTATTATGAAACCCACCTATTCTGAAATTAACAAAACAACTGAAAGCAAAGTATGACTGGCATAAACATTAATCATTTTAACATTTTATGTTTTGCTTAGTTTTGTTGATAAGTCTGCATGTCCGTCATTTAAATTCCAATGCTTCAAATTAACTTCAACAAAGAGTGAGGCTGAAGAAACTGATGAACATGCTTATATGCATTTTTTATTTAACACCATGTTTTCTTCATTTGGAGAAAAAAAACCTCATTTTCCAAGCATGGCAGATCTAAATAAAGGCTTAATTGTTTGCGTTTGCCATAATTTGAAAACACAGTATTGTACATTGTGATCATTTACTAATCTTTCATTATTTACAGCATTGATTTCAAAATTTGTACATTAGGCCACCATACCTGTAGCACAATTAGTTTTTGTATATACGGAAATAAATATATTTTTGAAACAAATCTAATTATTATAAAATTAGAGGGAATATATGATCAGTTATATTAGGCATGATACATAACCTACCTCTCATTGTTTTGATTATTAGCATTTATTGAAATGATGTTACTTGAGCTCATGCACACATTTCATAAAAAATAAAAATGTATACATTTATAATCTGACCCTGCAATAAATTTAGAACAATATAAATCTCAGGAAAAAAAGACCTGAGTGAAATTGAAACCACTCCAAGCACACACTTCAACGATTGTATTATTCATTTATTTTTTTAATTTAATAAAATAAATTAATTGCTGTGGAAATAATTGAAATTATATACTGTATATGCGTATAAAAATACTGCCATATAATGAAACGTATAATGCAGCATAATCTTTAAGGTTTTGCAATTTAACAGTGCAAAATAGCTTGTTATTATCAAACAGTTACTGTAGCCTATTGTATCTACAGTTTAAGCAAGCCAATGCATTATATCTGCGAAGGCTAGGTATTAAAAAAAATACACTAACCCTTCGTAATGTAAATAAACATGTGATGTGAAGCTCCTTTCATTAGATGTGTGGGAAAGGGTTAAACGTCATAATTTTGACCAAAGAGAAATTCGATATTTATATTTTTCCCCTACAAGACAAAATCTGTTTGGTTTATATGGTATCTCATCTGAACAATTCTACTTAAGTGGTATTTTCCAGAAACTGTTATATGACTAGAAGTTATGTGATTAATGAGGGTATACAAATAATTTCATTTGTATACTTTTTTTGATGTACATAGCAGTGAATTTGTTCTTTTACAATCCCCAAACTTACAATGAATCATTTTCTAACAGGTTATGTGCTAACAGTGTTAAACTTACTTTGTCACTGAAAACCCGGATGAATAAAGATGCATTTATGAAAATATAAAATGAGAGCTTTGCAGTGGCTTAAAGTGTCTATCCAGCAAAATGTTCATTCATACGCAATACATTTCCAGAGTTATAACATAACAGATTATGTTATGATTATTAGTCTGAGAATTAAACTATTGTTGACTATCTGTCCGGACTACCTATGGCCAAGTTATCTCTAAATAGCTTTGAGGCTCTTTTGCAAGATAAGTCTGGATGTCTCCATAATTTAACTTCTTATAAAAAAAAAACTAGCTATCAGACTTGTCCAGCTTTTAATATGATTTGCATTTCAAAATTCACATAGCCAGTTAGCTCATACCGACCTACCCTAGTGACAAGCCCAAATGGTGATAATTTGGGTAGCAATTCATATGTAAAGGGATGAAAGTAATATTTTTTTGTGCGCTACTCTGGCAAACTGACCCATCAGCCGCAGGTGCTATTTTCGGGACCATCGTAGCCCAGCAACAGCTACATGGAATGTGATTTTTTATTTTTTTATTTCACTAATAATTTTTCATCATTTGCGTGGGTCCCATCACCATTTTAACAATCCAACTATGTTATAAATTATGTATGTGTGAACCTGTTCATTTTGAAGCCCTGAAAAGTTCTGGACAGACACTTTAAACAACAATGCACTCAACTCAAGGATAACAATGTTGTGTAACCAAGATTGGCCGAACATAAGAGGATATGAAATGATTAAAATGGTTAAAAAAAAAAGCTTTCATCCAACTATAAGTTTCTAGAATCGAATAATGCGGTTGGTTGAGTTCTGGTATGAGTCACATTGGCTGCAGGGTATTCTGAGAAATGAGTACCACCCTCGTGTCCATGTAGATTCACTGCCCCAGTGGAAAAGCTAAAATGGGAGGGTACAGCAGATCCAGAGCTCTGGAACTGAGATTGAAAGTTCTGCTCAAAGGCGGCCATCTGAAAAGGCGGGTTGAGCACCTGACTGTCAGACTTTTTTGGAGGGGCTACCTGGTCGAGGAAGTCCTCTGTCGAGGAGACTGAAGACGGGTTTGTTTCCTCCCCTGAAAATGAGAACGAATGCTGGGAGTCTCCAACAAGGAGCCCAAAGTGTGCGTCTTTTGCTGAAGATAATCTCGGAGGCGAGTTCATCCCTGACCGCATACGACTGGAGGAGGTATAATGTGTGTCAATGGCGGTGAACGAAGGCTGGTTTGAAAGCGACCGACTTTTGGGAGTAAAGTTAAGACTCTGCGTGCTCAAATAACTGTCATTCTGGCTCGTCCTTTCCAGAGCCTGATGGAGGAACCTGGAGTACTCCTGCAATACGCTGGAATGTCCATTAGGGGGCGCCAGAGCATTCATCCCCAGGGCCTCAACATGGCTGCCCGGAGACATATCAGACGAGTCGATTGAGATGCTAGAGGTCACTTCTGTGCCGGCCACACCGAAGGAGATCTCTGGCTGCCCACTGGCCTTGTTGGAGTAGTGGTCTAGGAGGGTCTGAAGGACCTCGTTGGACAGGATATTCTTGTCCTGGGTGGACTTGGCCTCGGTCTTCATGGTGTGAGAATGTGAAATAAAGGCAGGTACGGCATCATTGCTGGAGCTGGCTCCACTGGCCTGGTTCACAGAGGTCCGAGCAGCGATCCCCGTGTTCAGGGCGTAGTCCCGGCCGGAGCTGGGAGCACCTGCCTGTAGGTACCTCCTCTTCTTTACAAACTGCATGGCATCATCGTAGTTGGTGCTGCTTGCTGGCGGTTTGCTGGCCGCTCCCTGGCGGGGATCCGCTGTATTCAGGTCCGTGTGACTCTCCGTGCCCGGGAGTCCGGGCTTGTCCACCAGCTGAAAGGTGTACCTGGCGACCTTCCCGTCATCAAAAGAGGACAGAGGAGACAAGTCGTCTTGCTGCCCTGCTGGTTGCCTCTGGAACTTTTTGCTCGCGAGCTTCTTCAGGGCAAGTTTATGGGAGTGGATCACCTCAGGAGGGGGCGCCTCTGCCAGCCGGCTGCCACCAACTGCCAAATCGGGGAGCTCCACTGAATACTCAGTCACCACATGCTCATTCTTCACCCTCGAAACATGAGAGTACAGAGACAGGTACTCACTTCTGCCTGGTCCAAGGTCCTCTCTCCCCATGCCCCCTTCCATTTTGTGTGGAAAATTTACTGGATGCCGGGTCCTTTCGTTGACCTTTTGCCTTTTTTTCTTCGGCTGACAGCAATCCTTAGGGGGAAAGGAATAGCCGAGGTCCTGCTCGCTGACCACCGGCCCATCCATAGCGTTCGCCTCGTTAGTCTTCCTGTTCTCGTGGCACATTCGCTGGTGCTTCAGGACTCTATCGGACCTGGAGAAATTCTATACAGGGGGAAACGGAGTGAGTAGGTAGACCATTTTACAAAGATTACTGGGATAGATTCTGCATTGATATGCTAAACTATGACATGGTTAACAAAACAGCCCATCCAAAATTATAACATCTTATAACATTAATTATTTAATTTTACAAGAAGTAAATGGTTCTGTAGAAGAAACAACCAGTGTTTCATACACCATGTCATTTAGAGCCTCACAGCTTTGAAATATACAGTGTAAGACAGCGGTCCCCAACCCTGCTCCTGGAGATCTACCGTCCTTGTAGGTTTTCACTCCGACCCTAACAAAGCACCCCTCATTCAACAGCAAGAGATCTCGTTGAGCTGCCAATTAGTAGAGTAAGCTGTGCCAAATCAAGGTTTGGAATGAAAACCTACAGGATGGTCGATCTCCAGGAACAGGGTTGAGGAGCACTGGTTTAAGGAAAAGGGAATTCCACCTGGTGGCAGTAGGTGCACTGATAGGGCTTCTCTCCGCTGTGGGTGCGCTTGTGCCTCTCCATGTGGTATTTCTGGATGAACTTCATCCCACACTCATCACAGCGGAAAGGTTTCTCACCTAGAGATGCGCAAAGGAAAAATAATTCCTTCCCTTCATATTTAAATATACAGAGAAAAAAAATGGCTAACAATTAGCACTGGTCATATCGAGGATGCGACTTAAATTAGTTTATTATTGTCTATTCTAGTCAAACTATTCATTCATTCTGAATAGATTCTTTTTTTTTAAACAGAATTTAACTTTGTACTGTGAACCGTGATTTTGATCCACTCCAGGTTGCAATGGAGGAGGTACCATAATGCAACAGTTATGCGTCTAACCATAAAAGGAGATGCTTTTAAATGGAAACACTTTTGAAGTACGTCTTTTAGTATACTCTGTGGTGCTGGCGGAGTTCTCCTCTTACCCGTGTGGATCTTCTCGTGTCTGTGAAGGAGATATTTCTGAATGAAGCGCATGTCACACTGACTGCACTGAAATGGCTTCTCCCCTGAACAGACACACGTCATTAGGCATGTATAGACAATACCGATCAAGCTATATTTTTAATAAAGAAGACAAGACAATAAGCAGATCACATAATGCATTTCATTTTGTGTAATAGATTCCGGCAACAATAACATGCACAAGATTACTTTGTACTTGGTTACAAAGACTGCCGTTTATCTGGGCTGTCCTTCAGTATTAATTCTTGAAATGTATATAACAATATAGACTCAGAGTTCAGCTCTTAGGTGCATACACTAATCACTACCCACTCTTTTAACTGTCCTAAAGTACAATTTGACCTTTTCCCATTGGCTCAGGAGCATTTGTCAGGTGTTCAGAAAACACAAATGACACAAAAGCACTGGAAATTAAGTATGGGGCAGAAAAAAGCCTTGAAAACAGGTTTATGAACCAACAGACAAAACGACTGAAGTGGGAGGAACTGCACACGGAAACGTAAAACTCACATGCTGGAACACGTTTGAATAACCGATGTTAGCAATACATTTATGTTTCAATGCCAGGCATGGAAAGCCACCCCATTTTTTATTTTGTCACTCACACAATGCCCTCAACCTGGAATCTGTTAATTGCATTAACATTTCATGGGCTTTCTTTATTCCCTATTGCACTCAATAGCACTGGAAGAACCAGAATGCATGTGAACCCCCCTGCACGCACGCACGCACCACAGAAATTTATAAAATGTCAGGTAGCAGGGTGCGAAATTAACACACGCCACCATCTAAATTCTGGTAAAATTTTGATTGCTGGCTGGTAAAGATTTTCTACTCTGGCAGCCACTACTACTGTCAGGTAACCAATCAGGTTGTGTTATATTGTACGGTAAGGTAATGAATGGTGAGAACCGACCCATACCTGTGTGGATGAAGGCGTGTCTTTGCAGGTGATAGTTGGTTCGGAAGGCGGAACTGCAGTGTTCACACACGTGAGGCTTGGCGCTCTGTAGGCCCAGCGAACCGTCTTCATTAATGGTCAGAATCTAGCATGGAGGTGATGCACATCGCAATGGGTGGCTCTCTTAATATAGACAGTACAGTATCCTTGCTCATAAAGTACATTTATCACAATTCATTCACTTTGCAGGAATGACTTAGAGCAGGGGTTCCCAAACCGGTCCTGGGGCCCCCCTGTGTATGCTGGTTTTTGTTGCAACTACAGTTGCAATCCCATAATTTTAACAAGCTGTAAATTTCTTAATTAGGTACTTGTCATGTTTAGAGGAATTATTTACCCTCTTAAGCCACATTATGTCAGAAATAGTTATGGATGCCATGGAGAATAAACACCCCATGTTCACATTGTGCTTATTGTGCTATATTATTTAAAAGAGGTAAGAAAATTATTTAACAGATCCATTTAAAGACTTATTTGAATCAATAGGCTCCTAATTGGTGAAAGTGTGGACCCATGGCCACTAAAACTAACCATTTGGTAGATAATGAAGAATTCAAACACATAGCAAATGAAAACGAGCCAAACCTGCATTGTGTTAATAAGCTTAAAGAAAATATTATGAATTAAACACGTGTTCAACAACCTAATTAGGAGCCTATTGATTCACTTCACTCTTTAATTTGATCAGTTGAAAGACATAATTTTGTAACCTCTTTTTATGTAATCGTTACAATATTGCACAATAAGCACAACGTGAACATGGAGTTTACTCTACATGGCATGCATAGCTATTTCTGATATAATGTGGCTTAAGAGGGTGAATAATTCCTCTAAAAAGCACCTAATTAAGAAAAATTAACAGCTTGTTAAAATTCTGGGATTGCAACTGTGGTTGCAACGAAAACCAGCACACACAGGGGGTCCCCAGGACCAGTTTGGGAACCCCTGACTTAGAGAACACTCAACAGTGCAGAACACGCATTGCCAATAAGCATGCACAGTGCCTATCTGTGGCATTTAACTGCACCACCTGGCAACACTGAACCATCTCATTCAGTTAAAACACATCCATAGGTGATAATACTAATATTAATACTAAATATGATTTATTTGCTTGCTGGTGACACTATTGTACCTTGGCAGGAGGGTGTTTTCTGTTCTTCTTCTTCTGAAAATCAGCAAGTTCTTCCCCTTCCTGTTTTATCTGCAGCACTGCATCAGAGAGCTTGAACTCTTGTTTAATGTTATCCTGCGAAACATCACAAAAAGATATCGGATAAAGGTCAAACAGATCACAGCAATATATCCAGGGGCACAACAGCGACATACACTTCACTCAGCAATACCAAAGACCAGAACGGACCTCACCACCACCTGGCACCGGTCTTTAAGTCTAGACTTCATGGTATGGGCCACAAAATCTATACTGAGAAACATGAAACTGGATTTACAGGTATTGGGGTTGGTTATGAACCTAGTAAAAATACAATATTTTTCATTTTCCAGTGTTACTGAAGGATAGCATCAATGCTGAAGGAACATATCCTACACAAGCAAAGCATTCTGGGAAATACACTACGGAATTGTATTCAGTTGAGGAGTTTAATATCCATTTCTAAATAAACAAACACAAATAAGCACCATATTATTAACTGCATTTCTGTTATTATGGTCCGAATCATCATAGTAGCATTTAGATCAAAACGCCAAACCAAATATAAGTGCATAGCACGTTGTGTGTACTTTCCACATGCAAATGTGGGATATAATTAGTTAAATAACCATGTCTGAATATTACAAAAATAGTTTTGTTTTTTTAAAATCTTTTTAAATCAGTCGTTTTTGGAACATAAAAAAAATAACTAAGAAATTAAAAACCTGTGTCTTCCACAGATTAGTTGCTACCAGTATGAGTGAATATAATATATTTAGAGCAGGGTGCCAATTCTCTTATAATGATTACCTTCAGGACAGTGATGACCGATTACACTGGTTAATTTATGGCCAAGACAACTGGCTTAAGACATTTTGTAAGTCAGGTAGGTAACACAAGGAACTGCTGCTCCGTAGGGTATTCCTGTTTTAATTAATCCCATCTAGAAATGCATGAACTTGATCAATTAGATACCCCAGGCCTGCTTACACCGGCTACATCTATGACCATAGACATACTGAACTTCCTGCATCAGGGAACTCATGAAGGTGTTGGGGATTCGGCAGGTTGTAGGGAAGTAGGGGGCGGAACTTCACTTCCTCCTCCATGCCATTTCTCACCGTCTCCTTGCACACCATCAGTTCATCCAGGGAGGCAAGGCCTCGGGACAGAACAAACCGCCTTGTAAGACCCCCCTCCCCATCTTCCTCCTCCTCTTCCTCGTCGTCTGCCAGCAGGGTGTGGTGGGCCAAATCCCTCCGATTCAGCATTAGCTCCGGCAACCCCGCTCCTACCCTCCTCCAGTCCATTCCCCTGGACGAGGGGTGCGGGACCGTAGCGCTGTTGTACTTTATCAGAGCCCCACCCTGCGTCTCATCCCTGTTCATTCTTCCAGGCGGGGGGGACGCGCAACTCAGAACCTGGGAAACGTCAGAGAGAGAGATTGTGTCCATCTTTCAGAGAGACCTTTAGTTCCCTTTTTTAATGCTAGCTAGGAGTGGCTAGATATTTTTAAAAGACGTCAAATAACAATTTCTCGACAAATATGTAGCTGCTAATACGACAGTTTATAGAACACAATTTCAAAAGATGAGCAAAATCAAATTTAATAAACTGCTGCAAAATATATCTAACAGAATTGTTATTAGGCTCACATTTGAGCCTATAATTATAAATTATAGATATTTCAAGAAGTGGTCGGTACAAGGTCCGGATTAAAAAATACATACAGCTATGTTTACATATGAACTTATGGGACTAAAAAGTATATAGCCAACTGATCATATGAATCAAAACAATGACTTCCTGCTCGACAGATCTAAGTAGCGAGCTGTACACGGACTGGAAGTAGCCTAACGTTACAGTGAATTGTATAACGTTATTCATACAATTGTCATGACAATAACTCAATTTGTTGGCTTTTAATAAGTCATTAAAATGCATTAATTGCTACAGTACGTTAACTGATTAATGTTAGCTCCACCACAAAAGCAATCACTTGATTATGAGCCAGCTAATTTAGCCAGCTAGCGAATATTAACTATAAACTAGCAAGCACGTTATGCACTGGAAGTAACAGCTGTCTGGCTTACTCTCCGTTTTTTAGAACAGTGTTAGTCATTTTGAAAACGGTTAACGCAAACGCACACAAACTGCATTACTATTACTGCCGAGTTACTGTCTGTTGTGCTAATCGCTGAGTGAGCATATTTGCCTCAATTTCTTGGCCTATTGATTTATTATTTATGGGTCATCTACTGACACTCATACTTAGGTTCGCTAACGTTAGTTAAGTGAGCAATCTGAGCATGCTAACGCTACATATGACTAACTCCGTTCCCCACGGAAACAGGCCTGAACAGACAAAACAAAAAGCAAGTTCACTGACACAAAATCTAGCGGAGAAGCTAACAATTGTAACGTTAGCTTGTACTATAGTAGTTTCCAGCGGTTAGAAAACAGTTGAAAAGCATTACGTGCTATCCGTCGGGGTTAATTGTTACGCACCAGTTCTCGGTATTAATATAAAGGTTGCATTGTGGTCACGGATTGCCCAGCAAAAGTTTCTCCTCTCGCGGGTCCACAGTCTCCACTCCAGTCAGTGACAGCAACAAACATTCCAACTGAGAAGTCTCTTCATGCAGTGCATTGTGGGTTCTGAAGTCAACGGCTCCCAGCCTAGATCGTGTTGTGGGTACGGACATCAATGGTTGTAGGAGGCGTAGCCATAATCAGAAGTGAGGGGGACAGATTGTTCAGGAGTTGTTGCTGGTGTGTCAGCACGTGCCTTTTTTCGGGTTATTAAAACTATCTACTTTAACAATGTGAGTTGTCACAAAATTAGCGCTGAATTTTGGAATAAAGTGCGGGGGACAGAGGGGACCGATACGGGAACTGCGTGGGACGTGTCCCCCGCGTACCCCGTGTCCGCTACGCCCCTGGTAGGTGGTGTTGCATTAAATCAGTTTCAACATCTGCGCTTCTTGATTTTTAGTTGTAGATTCTGATTGCGCCCCTCAACTCTCCCAAAGTTTGTAAACTTAAGTTGCTAGAAGGCATGCTTTTCTTTTCAAGACTGATCCTCGCTCAGTAAAAAGCCAAAACGCTCTACTACCTACTATATTGCCAGTTGGTACCATATTGATATGGCTTTCACTTTTCAAAAAAAAAAAAGTTATTGTTAGTCCCTGTGGATTTAGCACATTTATGTCCAGTGCCAGAAAAAAATAAAAATCCAATTACAGGCATGTTTGGCCCCCTAGGTATCTATCTGCAAAGTAACAGTGTTTCCTTACTAATTAAATCACTTCCAAGAATGTATGCAATGCAAAGATATAACATGTCCATGACCAAGCTAGTGGCAATGCACAACACAGATAGAAACAACTAATGGTATCATACAATCAATCATTTATTAGTGCGTTTGAGTTCTGGCAATTATTATGCCTGCAAATTCAATATTGACCTGTAGATGAAGGACATCCTAGCTGTCCAATACGGAATCCTCCCAAGAAACCATTCTGACACCGTAGAATTGAGCAGACTCATTAAAGCTAAATCAAACAGAGCCAAGCTAGTCTTCCAGTCAGAGTTTCTGTACAGAAACATAATGTACATCCTGCGTTGTCTCACTGTCCTACCCATTATTCAGACGGCAATTACGTCAAATGAAACTACAATAGTGGTTGTATTCTTTGCTAAATGTAATTAACCAACGATTCAAAATGAAGGCTGACATTTAGAACAATTGACAGGTGGGCCAAAGCTGGCCATTTTAATCCTTTTATTTTATTTTATTTTTTACAATTGTTTCACATGTTGATATAGGCAAACAAAATCAGATTTTACTTAAGTAAAATCATCAAATCCTGTGGTGAAAAATAACTCCTGAACACAGGATATGGATATTAACCTTCAATACCAGCTTTCTACATTAAAGTGCTGCTAATGGTAAGTGTCAAGTAATTAGTGATTCAGGATAAGTTTTAACCTCCATGTTAATGAAATGTGATAGTCACACTATTAAGCCTTATCACATGGGATTTGCAGGTCATGTGACAGGGAACAATGCTATAAACAATGAAACATGATATTCCATTATCTTAAATTTCCACAAGAACTTCATCTTTTGTTTCCACTCATCTCATTCATCTCTTGAGAAATTATCTGAAAAACTGGTAACATTATGTAGTTAATCAAAAGGCCTCAAGGTTGTCTTACCAGAGCACTGGCATTCAAGAAGTGCTTGATCCACCTGTGGTTTGAGCCAGGATGTTTGGAAGATTTTAAATATGGCTTTTAATGAAAATCAAACAATTTAAGCTAAATTTAAATGGTCTAAAATGGTTTAAAGAAAACGTAAGCAGCTCCACGTTTCCAGTACTCTTACTTTATGAAATAAAGCTTACTTTAAAAATATAATAACTTATTCACGCACAAATCCTGAAATAACTACTTGGGGAAAAAATTAACAGTCATGTTAATACAAAAAAGAAATGAAACCCAGGGAAATAACACAATTTGGCAATATACAATACCTGAAGTAGTGAGCATGTTGCAATGCCTTGAGTTCACATTTGTTAAAATAATTTCTCATAAATAATTCAGCGTATATTACTGATACGTTGTAAGACTGGAAGTGATATGTTCTCTGGCACCGTTTTTTTATTTATTCAAAACACACCAGAATGGGAGACATTTTCTAAAAAGAGCATAAAGTTGCAAGAGCTGAATATATCGTGTGCATCCCAATATTCTTCACTCCCCATCTCCTTTCCTCCACTCCCCGCTACCACTCCTCTCCTACCCGGAAGTGTGCAAAACCGTCTGAACGAGTACAAGTATTTGCATGTACAGTATACAATGTACCTGACATTGCGGTTTGCGTCGAGACATTAATAAATATGTAACCATTAATATGCAATTAAGATGTAATCAGCAACATTAGATTAAAATGCAAAGATCCGTTTTCCGCGGCACGGAGGAGAGGAGGTGGTAGTGGAGGAAAGGAGAGTGCATTTTTCGAGTATTGGGACGTACACAGGCTGATAAATGTTAAGGAAAACTAGAGAACTCTGCACATCAAACACATGTGAATTCCACAGAAGAATGTCACAAAGTCAAACTGTATAAAAATTTAAAGTATGAATTATGAATAGAGGCTTAAATGTAATAAATTGGGGGAAATCCATTCAAGCAGCAGCTATTCTTGTTTTCTGTGAAGAAAGACGTTTGCTCGTGAAAAACACACAGTGGCTCATGTGCCATACATTTCCAAATGACAAGTGTTCCCATGATTATTCCGGCAGCTTCCAAAGTCCGTCTTCTGTCATGGCTGCTGCTCAGGTCCGGGCCGAGGCCTTGTGTCGCTCGCTGGTTGTTTTAGACTGCACCCCGGACCGCAATTTTACATCTTGCTGAAGCATTCTTTAGCGTTGGCCCACATTTGAATTCCCTTTAATAGAGAATAGCACAGCACATCAGTTATATAGAAATTCCACTGGGGCCCCTTTCTCATTACATCATCATGGGAAACTCTTTACAGCGAAAGCTAAAACTTCTCTAATAAAAAGAGATCACAATGGCTTATGTGTAACAGTCTTATATCCTTGATATGCAATAAGTCATTTGTTGAAATACCTTTGCATTTTTGAGTGGCAATTGGCTAAAACGCTATTCCCAGTGAACTAGGGAGAGGTATAAGGGAACTCTCTAGTGTCCAGTGTCCACTAAACTCTAATAGAAACAGGAGATGACAGAACAGAGCTATTCCAGGCCCTTATGTTTAGTATGATCATTGATATACAGGGTACATACTTTCTTTACACACATTGATCTGCATGACACACACCTTCTAACACACACTGACCAGCATGACACCCACCTTCTTACACACACTGACCCGCAATGACACCCACCTTCTTACACACACTGACCCGCATGACACCCACCTTCTTACATACACTGACCCGCATGACACCCACCTTCTCACACACACTGACCCGCATGACACCCACTTTCTTACACACACTGACCCGCATGACACCCACCTTCTTACACACACTGACCCACATGACACACACCTTCTTACACACACTGATCTGCATGACGGCGTAGCCAATCAAAGCTTCCTTCAAGTCCCGATCTTTTTGCTCCTTGAAACGCTCCATGTCCACCCAGGCATTCTTGACAAATTCACTGGGTCAAAAATGACATTCAGTTAATACCTTTAATTATTATTATTATTATTACAAAACAAAAAAGTAATTGACGCTAAATTAATATAAATACATACAATAACACACTGTATGAAACACTGTGATAATATAATGTATGTATAATGTATCAATGATACTGATTTTAAAACAATGTGAAAGGCGTGGACAGCTTACTCGCACTCAGCAGCCTTCTCTTTGACCAGCTCCTCGCCCTCGATGATCTGCTCCTCCAGCACCTGGAGCTTGGAGTCCCTCTGCTCCTGGGTTTCCTGGCCAAAGAGCTTGGTGGTCATCCCCTTGAAGGAGAAGGTCCGTACCGTCTGTGGCAAGGAGGAGAAGTTGAGCCGGCAGCTCCAGTTAAATAAAGACCAAAACAATTAAAGAGGAACAAAGATGAGACCTCTGCAATCTCCAGTGACAACCTCTGACCCTTACCACTTTAAGCATCTTTTTTGGATCTCAAATGAACCCCTCTGCCAAATAGTATAGGGTGCCAGACCCCACCTATTTATTTATATTCAGTCTGGTAAAACAGTGACCTGTCTCATGTGAAACACAGATCCATTCCAATGACCTCTCTCTCAGGTGTAACACACACTCACCCCGATGACCTCTCTCTCTCAGGTATAACACACACTCACCCCCAATGACCCCTCTCTCAGGCGAAGCACACACTCATCCCAATGACCTCACTGTCAGGTGTAACACACACTCACCCCGATGACCTCTCTCTCTCAGGTGTAGCACACGCCCTCACCTCAATGACCTCTCTCTGAGGCGAAACACACACTCATCCCAAGGTGCACCCCCGCCCCCCCGTGTGAAACAGACTCACCCCGGTGGCTAACTCATCCCGCTGTTGCTTCTTGGAGGCCAGGTCCAAGGTGGCCGTCTCGAGCTCGTACTGTATAAGCTCGTGTTTCCTACAAACTGCCCTGCAGGTATGCAGGATGCACAGGACACACACCCGTCACCACTGAGTCACGTTACTGATTGTCACAGCATTTGGTTTCAACCAGAATTGTTTAAATTGCTTTAAACTGCAATTAAATAATGCTGGTGACATCATCTCAGCGTCACCCAACTGTCATGTTATTCCGGACCGCTTGTATGCGGCACTTGACTGATTGAATGGAGCACAGCTCACAGTGCCTCAGGGTATCTATGACAACAGCAAATACACAGAGGAGGTGTAACCAAGAGAAGTAACATCTAGGGTGTCACTTAAGCGCTGTTAATCCCCGTGGGATTTGTAGAAAGGGACAGCTAGCGGGCTTCACCGTAAGGCTTCGGCGTAGAACAGGTATTCCTTCAGCTGGTCAGCGTAGTGCTCCTCTTCCTCCAGGATGTCATCAATAGAGGAAGCATACCTGAAATCATCCATGAGATCAGGACAACAACTAGTTTCAAAATGGAAGAGAGATGGTATCCAGTAGGGTTCCATAGATCCAGACCAGCTCTATGAAGTCTGAGAGAGAAGCCAGTGGGCCATGTAACACATTTCTACTCCTTATGCTAAGCCATTCTAATCTCTGATGGGGCACTGTGTGTGTGTGTGTGTGTGTGTGTGTGTGTGTGTGTGTGTGTGTGTGTTTGTGCGTGCACGTGTGTACATGTGTCTGTGTGTGTTGGCATATCAATCAATCAATCAATCAATCAATTTTTATTTAAAGTGCAGAATCACTATGCAGCATGGTCCCAATACACTTTACAAATAATGCAGAAAAGAGATGCATTAAAGAAAAAAAAGAAAAGAAAGGAAAATAAATATAATTTAATAACGATCTAAGCGATCAAATTTAAAAATGCAATATTTAAAACACAAAGACACTATACAGAGTAGCAGGGTAGGCCATGACCTAAAAAGAAAGTGTTCTAAGCCTCAGGGTAGGGGAGGGGCAAGAGCCCCGGGGGATTTCAAATAGCTACTGGCCCTACAAGCCCTACCTGCCCTACTAGCCCTACCTGCCCTACTAGCCCTACCTGCCACCAGTGTTACAGGGATGCAGTTCTAGGGTAGGCTGTAATGTGAATAAAGGTAAGTTTTTAGTCTTGATTTAAATGTTTCAACTGAACGTGCTTTTTTAACATGTAATATATGTGTGTGTGTACGTATGTGTATGTGTGTGTGTGTGTGTGTGCATACTCACGCATCCATATGGTGTCCAGCACTCTGCAGTCCATCTCCCATCTCCCTTTCAATAGCACTCCACTCACTAACAAACACAAGCAATGCAGTCACTACGTTACTCTAACATGTCAAAATGACTTCTAAAAGATTCATCATCTCTTTTGTTAGTAAATCTTTTGTTAGCAAGCAAAACTTTCCAAGCGTATTGAAACCTTCTACTGGGGAATGCGTTACTGCCATTCAATTGACAGAAAACAACCCAAATTCAGGAAAATGTATTACAAAAGCCTAGTAAACAATTCCAAACAATTCCAGATATTTTCCCAGGAAATATCTAATGACATGCATCACTACCCACTGATCACGGATAATCGCAGGCAACGCTGCAGAAAATCCAATCAGTTTCACCCCTCTGCTCAGAAACAAACAGCATGTCCATTCCCACCTGAAAACCCTTCCGTAGTTTCCGTGCACTTTGTAGACACCATACAGACGATCGGCTACTCTCTGGTGACAGAGCAGATTTCAGTTAGAAACATGGATAATGCGATACTTCCCGAAAATGAACACAAATAAACCAATGGGCTGCATTTATTGTAAGGTTCCAAGTTGCAGTACCAGACTTTAATCTCAAATTCAAATTCTTAAGCCTAACTGCCAAGTACTCTGGAGGTTGTTCATGGTACTTCAGGTCCAAGTTCTGAGATCATTTAAATACTATACACATATATATAATAAATCTAGCTGCATTTCTAGTACTGTACATTAGTGTCATGTGTTAAGTTACATGTTAAATTCCATGCAAGTTGTAATCATACAAAAAAATATGAGTAAAGCAGTGGCAGGTTATACTCCAAGCTGCCATTTTGTGTCTGTTAAGCCTCAGTACTGTAGAATGTAATACACTTGCTTACAGCTCGCACTCTGAGCAGCTGAGATGTGACAGACTGCAGCTCGTCGCTGTAATGTTTCAGTTCAGTAAAGCGCCTGTGTATCAGAAACAGAACCAGTCAGGGAATAACAACCGAGATCACCTGGGAAATAAATGAGTAAGTTCAATGGCACCATTCCCAGAAAGAAAGAAAAAAACACCATGTTGTTTGGTTGGGTTTGTTTACAGAGCCTTTTAAGGGTCGACTCCTTGTGAAGTAGGTGGCAATTTCAAACTACCAAACACACAAATAATGTCAAACCCTAATTTGCTCAGCATAGCTAGCATTTGCGCTTTAGTGAATGCATTTGCATTCTCTTGCATTGTACGTGTAAATAAGAGTATCTACGACACCCCCCCCCCCCCCCTTTACAATATAAAAAATGGATACAACGTATAGGGAACTGAAGAACTGAACTTGTAACTCAGAGGTTGAAGGTTCAGTTCCCAGGTGGGGCACCACCAGTTGTACCCTTGTGCGAGGAACTTCACCCAAGTTTCTTCAGTAAATATTGAGCCTTGTAAATTGTATACAAAATGTAAGCTATGCAAGTCGGTCTGGAGAAGAACATCTGCTCAGTGTAAATAGCACCCACCATAACAATTCACCTCTTAAACATTATAAATATCTGCAGAAAACTTTAAGTCAAAGATACAACTGCCGATTTCATTTTTTTTAAATTACATTTCATTGCAGATTTGCAACCGTGGAGAAAAGACCTACTTGTCTGGACTTTTTACCCTGAATGTTGCATTCAGAGCTTTCAGTCGAGAATCAGCCTGCCAAAACAGACACCAATTAGTTAAAAATGAGGCCTAACACAGAGTTAGTTCATGAATCACTAACAGACAGAGGTGTAAAATCCAGGGGTCAGAAAGTAAAAGTCCTGCCACGTGTTTCTTCCACCCATGAACTCAGCCAGCTGATTTCACTAATTAGTTTTACCACCTGGCTGAAGAATTGTGCTAATTAACAAATCCAGGTGATTGGAACAAAATACTGGGGAGGATTTTTTACTTTCTGAACCTGGATTTTACACATCTGCAAACAGATACAATAATATGTGTATTATATGCTACCTGGTGCATACAATAACGTTGCTTTACATGTCAAGGGCTCATTTTCAAAATATGTTATCGGACTAATGTTTATACCCAAAATGAAATTCCACAGATAACTATTAAGACGTTGAAAAGTAATCTTCCAACTTAGCTGAGGATCACTAGAAAGTAGCATGTAGCCAGTTTAAAAGCATGCCTTGTGCATTTACAAAGGTGCAAACAGACAGAAAGAGCAAACTAAATTCCTAGTGGAATACCTTTGCCTGAAATCCAGTCTCAAACACCACCTCTTTCCATCCACTTTCCTGTCGGGGAATGAGAGAATATTGTTTGGTTTAGTTAAAAATAAATAATGCATAAATAAATAACAGTGAATTCCAAGCACTGTCATTTAATAACAGTGCATAGAATAGAAAATATAGCATTGTGTTGGACTGTTTTCTTGCATTTCTCTGATTCCAAGACTTTTTTTTTTTTTTTTTTTCAGAAGTTCTCCCCACATTGCTGTAAATGTTTTCAGAAAATGGATAATCGTCTTGAGATAAATCATTTTATATTAGGCAGATAACAATTCACTGTTGTCTTTGCATTTTTGTTCTCAATGCAAAGACAATAGTGAATTATAATGACAGCCCTTTTATGTGAACACATGCTATCAAACAGCCCGTACCTCTTTGAGGAACTGGTATAAGATCTTGTCATTTGAAAGGACCAAGTGGGAGGCCACACGTAGCAAGAAGTTCTCCAGTCCTACCCTCCGCCTCTCCACAAAATCTGGGTCCATATTGTCTGCAGATAACTTGTGCCACACAAATTCAGCCTGGGGGTGACAAAAGGGAACACACGACATGGTTTGTAAAACGATATTCTTGTGGTTAAAATAAAGAGATGAAGTGACCTCACAAAAAAACATACTCTTTTCTCAGGCAGTGGGGGCACAACCACAAATGGATAGGTGACTAAAAGATAGTTCCTCAGAAGCTCAAATTCACTGTACCGCCTCCACACTGACTCAGGGGCCGGGTTGTGACCTTCTGCCACAGCATCAACGGGCCTATCAGAAGAAGAAGAAGAAGAAGAAGGTATGAATGTAAATTCATGAAACAGTGCTCATGGCTACCGAGTTCTGACACACATTTATATTGTATTCACCAGCATTTGACAACCAGGGTGCGAAATTAACACTAGCCACCCGCCAAATGCTGGTAAGATTTTGATTGTGGCCGCCGGTAATACCTTTGCTCTAGCAGCCACTTTGGCCAGTAACCAATCAGGTTGTGTTATATTGTAAGAGGTAATGTGGCTGGTAAAATGCTGAAAATGGCTGGTGATTTTTAGAATCCACAAGCCACTCTGGCCAGTGGGTGAAAAATCCTGTTGACAATGTATGCTTATCAGTACAAAAACATAATGAGTCAGCTGGTGAGTTGGGTGGGTGGTATTTATAAAAATAAAAGTACACTAACTGTTAGATATAACTGACAGTGAGTGGGTCTGGGCTTGGTCTTAGCTCTTACCGTGTTTCTATGAGGTAAACTGTGTAGGTCTCCTGTATGTTCACCGAGTTCTTCCCCATTCTTTTTTCTGCCTCAGC
The DNA here is from genome assembly GCA_029718625.1 of Synaphobranchus kaupii. Lineage (NCBI taxonomy): Eukaryota > Metazoa > Chordata > Actinopteri > Anguilliformes > Synaphobranchidae > Synaphobranchus > Synaphobranchus kaupii. The sequence goes on from CM056383.1 coordinate 66,860,020, forward strand.
AACACTGATCTCCACCTTCCTCAAGAGATTTGCGCCATCCTCCACCATCTACAACATAGCAAAATACGCAATAGCAAAAATAATTTATTGCAACAGTAACAGTTATTTAATTTATATTAATTACACGATACGAAAAAAAGCACCGGTTGGTAAAGATACTGGGAAACTTAATTTATTAATTAATTATGATCTATGTTGCCAAATATCCATAGCCCTGAGCGCCGTTATATCGGAACGGTACAGTAGCCTACCACGTATAATTGGGAGTAATTACAGTATAATTATAGCACTATTACTACATATGAAAGGGCGAAATCCCCGTCTGTCTATAACGCCAGCCCATACATTACTAAAACTGACTATTACAGTATTGTGCTGCTCACAGACATCCATGATTTACATTAGCCAGGACAAACGGTCTTATTTGGCGTCGACAGCTAACGAGCTAGCTGACATGCAGCTAGTAATATATTTAGCACACACGCGAAAGGAAAGGAAGTTGATTAATGTCGTACATAAAGCACAGGTTCAAACGAGGCCACTCAAACTAGTGGCAGTGCAGAGCCGCTAGCATAAGAAGGAATACCAAGGCTAAATGATGTAGTAGCCAGCTAGTTTTCTTGCCTCTAAAGTAAAGCCTTCATGCAACAATGAATACTATTCCCTCTCCAAGCATTTATTTGCGATCGCCATGATATTCAATTGCCAGAAAGTTTAGCTCTAACTTACTGTAAAGTAAAAACTACAAATCCCAACCACTCTAGCTTGATGCTCCAGCTGCAGACATTCACGCCATCGAATTTAGCTGAACACCCAGGACTGAAAACAGGCCTACATTAATAAACAGACAAACGTTACTACGCTGGATTGTAGGCTACCGATACCTCCCTTTCCCCATTCATGCGCATTATAAAACGTCATACCGCGTTGGTTTTGTTGTTTTCCAACTCGGCAGCTGTTGCATCTGCATCCTCGATCACCACCGGTATCTCTTCACTACCAGTAACAGAGTCTGCCATCCTCATCCTCACAACTGTTTTCACTAGAATGTGGAGTCAACCAGGAAAGGTGTCCGAATGCGCATGCGCAGATACGTCTAACAATTTCCTACGGATTCCTGTCATATGATTATAATGTCATCTGAGCTGCCCGGCGAAAATGTCTGTCTTTTGAACTTATTCTTTTGTAACTACATTATGCAAAGAAGGCCTATATTATACACTCGGAAACATATTATATATAACGACAATACAATTTGCTCAGAATATTGGCACATCCAGATGTTAGACTCCAGACGTAATGTTCGCCATCGACAACCAAACGGACTAAACACTCCATAAGACATCAAACGTCCCATCGAATGGAACTGTATAAAAATAGGTTTTTATATAGAGTTAAGTGGTTTTATTGCAATGTCCTACCCCAGTCGAATGACACGCGTTAACACTTAGTGGTGTTCGAGGCTAGCCTATAGCACACGATTCTACTTTGTGGAGAGTATTTACATTACTGTGCATTGATATCAATTGTTTCAACTGAAAATCCCTTCCCTGTCATTTCAGGTTCTTCTCATTTATTTGGGAAGAGTCATATTCCCCTAAAAAAGTCGGAAGTCGTCATTGATTGTAACATGGAACAAATGTGCACATTGGGAAATTAAAATAGAAAGTGCAGTGCATTCCTGCTGCACACCTTCATATGGCCAGGACACATTTATATTCTGTTTTGTAAATTAACTTATTGTTGATATTGTAGTTCTATACCCTGCTTAGAAGATTATGCAGCTCCGGTATCAGTAGTAGCCTACACAATTACCACAGGCCAGACCTCTTGGTGAGGTGGCAGTGGCCTGTTAATAAGCTGTTGCCAGTGGTCACCCTGGGGTTGTGATGTTTTACAGTTCAATGGAAATTTGCTTATTGGGTGATCTAAATACTTAAAACATTCCCTTTTTAATAAGGAATGGTGCTTGCATAACATATAGTAAAAACCATTGTATGAAATGAGGTGCATTCATTTTCTGGTTCTGTATTAACAAACACAGTCTATAGTAGCTTAGATCATGACTAAACCCTCTGTAAAGATTGCACCTGGCTGAAGAATGAGGTTTTTGAACCCCCTGGACATCAACAACAATGGGAAGAGTAGACAAATAATAATAATAATAATAATAATAAAACCTGAATAACACATGGCATGGGAGTGGGGATGGGGATATGAGGAGGCTGGAAACAGCCGACACAAAGGAGAAGAGAGCGGTGTTGTTTTATACCCTTGGGGAAAATCAGTTTAACAGGTTTAAGGCAATAGCCTAAGAGATTGTTTTAAACTGATCAAATTTAAATTCAAATGTATTATTATTATTAATATACAAAATAAGGAATTCTCTGCAAAAATGCTGACTTTGAAATTTAATTCAAGGTTCAAACATTGTAAATAAGAAGCCAACATTGGCTCATTGTCTAATAATAACACCTTGTGCCAACATTTCCTGGACAATGACAGTGAGCACAAAAAAAAAAAAGGTTCGAGACTATGGTGCACATGACTGTGTAAGGAGAAGTTTCAAACCACAATAGCCTACAATTGCCAAATAAAATTGACCGCAGTAAACAATGCTCTCATTTTGACAAATCGGACTAGTCATTTTTTAAATCAAAATGTGTCATACAAATTGTTGTGAGCCTTTGTACCAGTTGCTGCAGTGAATGGTTTTTCAAGGTCACATTATTATTCACCCCTAAGCGCCGCTCAAGGAATAAAGACATTCATTAATTGATCATGATGCATCCACCACGATTAGGCAACCAAACAAATGATGATGCTTTTTTTTTTTTTTAGAAAGACGTTTCTTCCTTACGTGAAGAGTGAAGACGTAGCCTATAGGCTACTATGCTATGTTAATGAAAGAAAGAAAAAAAGGTTGAAAATGTTGGGTGTGTTTGACTTCGCCAACTGGCAGATAGCCTATATAAGGGAAACACCTCTAGTCTACTTAACCCACCTCCGTAGGCTACCCCAGAACACCCAGCAATCTAATAAAGATGCTTTTTAGGGAATGGAGGTAAAAGGTAAACGGGGAGGTGCACTTGCGTATGCTACCATGATCCGCCCATTTCTCTACAGCAACGCTTCCACCAGGCAAACAGACAGGCGTGTCAGGAAGTGTGGAGGACAGTACATGGACAGTCTACATGTAGCTTAGCCTACTTTTTTTGACACGTTTGTTTGCTATTTTGCTCGCGTGACATTGTTTCAAGTCTTATCAAAGCAGACAGACATTTCTTTTAGCTACAATGCCCGGAAAGAAAGTGTGCATCGTCGGATCCGGGAACTGGTAAGAACAACGAATAATAATAAAAAAATAACTGAAAAACTAGCGAGTTAAAATAGACTACTGTTGTTTGTGTTATCTGTATCATTTGAAAGCAATCTGTTATTTGTTTTTATTGCATTTACTGTTATTAGCTGGTTGGACGTGTGGTAACGTTAACCTTGTTAAACTTCAAGAGTAAGAATGCACTGTTTTCAAAAAACATAAGACTTTTTATAGAGCACCCTACTCTATTTGCAGGGGCTCGGCAATTGCTAAAATCATTGGACACAATGTGAAAGGGTCCAACAGATTTGAGCCCGTTGTGAAAATGTGGGTGTTCGAGGAAATGATCAATGACAGAAAGCTGACTGAAATAATTAACACAGAACATGAAAACGTAAAGTACCTCCCAGGTCACAAGCTTCCAAAAAATGTGGTAAGTAAAAAAAAATGTGCCTACGCGGGGGAAAATGGGGAAATCTGGTGCGTCAGCATGCTTCCCTTTTCTACAGACCTTTCACACAGTATTTTGCAAGTTTAAAGAAATTGTAAATTGTGTAAAGGCTCGTTGCACACACAATCACACGTTATACTGTATTGGTGCATATTGTTCTGTTAAGAAACATCCCCAGAGAATACACTAAGATAAGTACTTGTGCAATTGTGAAGTTTGACCTTCCACAAAGCAGATGTTGATAACTTACTGCAGTTCTGAATAAAATGGCCTTTTGCCCACTTGAGGGCCGTGCCAAATATGCATTTCAATCTCACAGCCGTTGGTGATGTCATCAAACCCTGAACAGCAGCTCCTTTAATTTTGCTACTGTGCTGTGGTATTGGAAAGAAAATTCATGTTGTAAATAGCATCGGCTCTTTAAGAGAGGGGAGTCTCAACTATCCCTTATTATTATTATCATTATTATTATTATATAATAATATATATTTTTTAACCTTACTTGAAGGTTGCAGTGCCGGAAATTGTGGAAGCCATGGCTGGGGCAGACATTTTCATCTTTGTCATCCCCCATCAGTTTATTGGAAAGTTATGTGATCAAATGAAGCCTCATATCAAGCCAGGAGCTTTTGGGATTTCCCTCATTAAAGTAAGATCAAGAAACACCGATCGTCTCTCTGTTCTGTCTGTGCAGACACATTTGTATAGTGATGAAAACAAGACCAATGCGAGGCAAGTACATACTGATATGGATATCGGGAATTGTGGCGAATAACATTTCTGATCAGTTGGGAGCCTGTAGTCTGCACCTATGTAAGATGTACAGCCCTCCAGCACACTGGCTGCGTAGAAGGAAAGTGGTATAAGGCAGGATGCAAATGCTATTCTGCCCTCTAAAATCACAAGAGGATATTGCACTGATGGAAGGGGCTTGCAATTGTGATTGGGCACTGCGCATTTGGAAATAAAGAAAACAAAATATGGGATAAAAGTTAATATGTGTGTGCCTTATTGTAATAATAAATTGCACTGGATGATATCATCAGGCAAATCCCTTTAATATAACTAGATAAAGTAGGTGTGGTGCTATACAATACATAAGGCTGTGTAAAATGAGAGTGATAAGTTTGCATGTTGCAACATTAATACGTAATGTAAACTACAACATCAAGCTGTTAAACCGCAATAAGGCCAAGTGAAGTAGTAAACGCACACACAGCAGCTGAATTAAACAAAATAAAGTGATCAGATTCATTATGTCAAAGCAAGAGTATAAAATTGTTATACTGATTTGAGGGCATTGGAGAGATTAAGCCCAAGAGAAGGTGATAAACTGCTAGACTTCATTCTCAGGATTTCTCGTAGACTTTGTTTTTATGCTACGAACACAACAAAAACAGGGGTATTTTCTTTTAATCTCCTCAGTTTAGCTCTAGACCGGACCTCAGCACAACGGTCCTGTTGACCCTTGGTAGTGGTCAGACCATAGAGACGGGCGTGGTGTCTGACCTCTGACCCTTAATCTACGCAGGGAATCGACGAAGGGCCGGACGGTCTGAGGCTCATTTCTGAAATCATCCGAGAGAAGCTGGAGATTGAGGTTTGCGTGCTGATGGGTGCCAACATCGCCAGTGAGGTGGCCGATGAGAAGTTCTGTGAAACAACCATTGGTACATTTGACAAAACTGGGTCTGGGTTTGCAATTGGATCCCTGGAAATAGGACCTTATTAAGGACAGCACTACTTGACTGGGTGTATCCCAGGTATTTTAAGATTCTCTGAGCTGATAATGATGTCTTTTGAATTTTATTCAAGAGTGTCCAAACCAAACTATGGAACAACACATCAACTGTATGGATGTCTTTATAGCACTCTTCCTGAAGTCACTTATCCCACACTACAAAATAATTATTCATGCTTGAACTTTATTTATTCTGGACATAATTCTTCCTGCAGAAAATGGTGTCAATCATAGAAAAGTTGGATAAGATTTGCATGAGACGTCCGTAATGTTTTGTTTCATCTTAAACGCAGGGGCCAAAAACATGCAGAATGGTCATATCTTCAAGGAACTTCTGCAAACTCCAAATTTCAGAATTTCTGTCGTGGAAGAGAGTGACACCGTTGAACTTTGTGGAGCTCTAAAAGTAAGGACGTGAAGTATGAACATATTACATGAAGCTAATCAAATACAGCAAGACTGCAGAAATCGATTATTAAACTCAATAAAAAAAGCAACCGCATTTAAAAACGATATATTATGTGCTCTATAGGCCTACAGGTATTGATTCCTATCTTTGTCATTGCCTCAGAGATTCTCTCTAAAGTACACGCGAACAATCAACGTGATCAATGAATTACATTACATTACAATTATTTGGTAGATGCTTTTATCCAAAGCGACGTAAAATAAGTGCATTTTGAAGGTCATTGACGCGACTACAAAGCAAATCCGACAAAGCACAACTTTCTCACAGCGTAGGAGCTATCCCCAGTAATGAACATGAGTAGTACACACAGTCAGCTATACATTCTGAACTATAAAATAACCAAAAACACAAGTTAAATAGAAAACAAGCAAAAAACAGGAAGCGAGTACTATATAATGGCCCTATATAGATGATAAATGAGCTAATCCTTCGCTAAATGAGCTGCACTGTCCTTACAGAACATCGTGGCAGTGGGGGCAGGGTTCTGCGATGGCCTGGGATTTGGGGACAACACCAAGGCCGCGGTGATCCGCCTGGGGTTGATGGAGATGGTGGCGTTTACGCGGGTCTTCTGCCAGGGGGAGGTGACCTCCGCCACCTTCCTGGAAAGCTGCGGGGGTAGCGGACCTCATCACCACCTGCTACGGCGGCCGCAACCGGCGAGTGGCCGAGGCCTTCGTCAAGACCTCCAAGGTGAGCCGTTCCGTTTGCTCATTTCCTCTGTCATTAGACATGTATACCATAAGGTAGTTGCCACCTGTTCCTGGAGATCTACTGACCTGTATGTTGTCATTTCAACCCTTATCTGGCACACCTGATTTTACTTATTAGCAAGTCAACAAGATCTCTAGCTGTTGAATGAGGTGTGCTTTGTTAGGGTTGGAGTGGAAACCCTACAGAACGGTGGACCTCCAGGAACAGGGTTGGGGACTACTACTGAAGGGAGTACAGTACTGATGAGCGCCTCTTAGGCACCATCATACAGTATATGCCCAGCACTGTGGGAGCACATTTTATTAAAACCAGGTTCAAAACCTTTTATTAACAGTGACGGTAATGACCGAGTAATCTCTGTGAACTGTCTCTAGTCCATCGAGGAGCTGGAGACTGAGATGCTGAATGGACAGAAGTTGCAAGGCCCACAGACCTCAGCTGAGGTTTTCAAGATGCTCAAGAAGAGGAACATGATCAACGAGTGGGTGACGCACATCTTTTTCTCTCAATACTTGTCTTGCAATCATTTCCCTTCCCTGGCTTCAGATTCTGTTGCCGATGATACTTTCCGCATTTTATTTATCTCATTAGTGACTTATGCACCTTATGCAGCTTGTGCACCTGGGCTGCTTCTGCATACTTTGGGCAAAACCAATAACATGACCAATGATTAGTCATGGAATTTGCACACGCTAAAGGTGTTAGTAAATCAGGCCCTTTGTGTAATGCTTAGGGCGCAGGGCCACAGTGTTTGTAGGTATTTGTGGTTTCCTAGGCAGCAGATTAAGGCCTTGAGAACATGGTTTGTTGACTGTTTAGCCAATCAGCGATCAAAATTAATCATCGTTGCAGAAACACACTGAAAACCAGCAGACACTGTGGCCCTCCAGGCAGTACTGGCCCTTGCCTCTGAGGAGACCGATGCAGGATTTGAATTGGGTTGGGGCCCCTCCCCCAAATTCAAATCTTGCTTCGGGCCCCAACCTACCCACTAAATTATATATATATATACACTACTCACAAAAAGTTAGGGATATTTGGCTTTCGGGTGAAATTTCAGGATTAACCTAAAATGCACTATAACCTTTACAGGTGAAATTAATTTGACCTTCTCTAAACTTTTGAATGCACATGTCCAACTATTCAATGTTTCAGTACTTTTTGCACAACTTGCTGTTCTCTAACAAGGAGCTGAACGGCAAAATTCACAACAGGTGTTTGATCCATGAATCGACCAATAAATTTCCTGGTTCAATTAGAATTGGTATTTAAACAGTCCTCTTCATCATGCTGTTCACATTTTGACATCATGAGACCAAGACGACACCTAACAATTGATCAACAGTACCTCGCCATTGCGAGGCTTCAAACAGGATGTTCTCAGAGGGAAGTGGCCACTGAGCTTAGAGTGTCACAGAGTGTCATCAGCAGGTTGCAACAGAGATACAGAGAGACTGGAAGAGTCACAGAAAGGCATAGAAGTGGACGTCCTTTGGCCACATCCCACACTGATGACCGCTTCATTGTGAACAGTGCCCTGCGGAACCGGATGATGAATGCCACTCAACTCCAGGCACATTTAAGGGAGGTGAGAGGCACCCAAGTGTCACGTCAGACCATTCGAAACCGTTTACATCAGCGTGGTCTGCGTGCTAGACGACCTGCAAGGGTACCTGACCACACCACCGGGCACAGGCGTCATCGTCTTGCATGGGCCAGGGAGCATTTACGCTGGACGAGGGACCAGTGGGCCTCAGTGCTGTTCTCTGATGAAAGTCGATTCACGTTGAGCAGAAATGATGGCCGCCAACGATGTTGGAGACGTCAAGGAGAGTGCTATGCATCAGCCACTGTTGTCACCAGACGACCCTTTGGTGGTGGCGGTGTTACAGTGTGGGCAGGTGTGTCTAGTCAATACAGAACTGCCCTACACTTTGTGAATGGTACAGTGACAAGCCCATACTACCTGAATAACATCATTAATCCAGTCATTGTGCCCCTGCATGAACAACACAGGCCTAATTTCATCTTCATGGACGACAATGCTCCAGCTCATCGAGGTCGCATCATTAGGGAAAGGCTGCTGGAGACTGGGGTACCTCAAATGGAGTGGCCTGCACTTTCTCCAGACCTGAATCCCATAGAAAACCTATGGGATCAGCTGACTCACCGTGTAGAGGCTCGTAACTCTGTACCCCAGAACCTCAATGACCTGAGGGCCGCCCTTCAAGAAGAGTGGGATGCCATGCCTCAGCAGACAATAAGTCAACTTGTGAACAGCATGAGACGTCGTTGTCAAGCTGTAATTGATGCTCAAGGGCACATGACAAGTTATTGAGACATTGACATTTTTGTTGTGGTATACCCACCACTGTTGTTGGCTTTTGTTTCAATAAATTGTTTGAGATGAGGAAATCACCATTGCATGCTTCTACTTAAATGCCCTACTTTCATGATACATATAATATCACTGTAGCGTGAACTTACATTTTCCATAAATTTCACCCGAAAGCCAAATATCCCTAACTTTTTGTGAGTAGTGTATATATATATATGTTGTTTATTGGGTCGGGCCGGCTCTGCCTCCAGGACAGGAGTTTGACACCTGTGGTATAATGGAACAGCAGCTGAACTAGAGGAAAGACAATTAGACAGCGATTGAAGTTTAACGTAGCTCCTAATTCCTCACACAGATTTCCACTGTTTGCATCTGTGTACGAGATCTGCTTTGAGGGCCGAGCTGTGAAGGACTTCATTACCTGTCTGCAGAACCATCCGGAGCACGTGTGATCACCCCACAACACCCCCTTCTCATTTGATTTGTACTAACGTGGGCTGTGTCCGAATCAGAGCCCCGTCTCCTGTGTACTGTTTACTTCATACTGTTTAGTACACGACTTGTAGTATGCAAAAAATATCCTCCATACTATTTTCCAATCATACAGTGGAAGTGTCGTAAGACATCATGTCATGCCACTTCACGTTATTTTTGTTGTTGAAAGAAAACGTCAATATATATCATATTTATGAGACCAAAATGTTTGCTTACTTCTTGAAAAAGTATGCTCCCGAATACACTCGGCAAAACCCCGGAAGTAAGTATATCATCAGAGGTTTTAAGTACACTACATTTAGAGAAAATTTCGCAAAATTTACAACTTTCTGATCCAGTGTACTCAATAGTATGGAAGGGCGTTGGTTAGTACACAGCCTTGGTTTTGTTACAGCTCAGTGAAGGTTGTTTAACATGCGTTTAAGTACTTTAATAATTTTTGCCTTAAGCTTCCTAACACAATGCAGGTTTGGCTCATCATTTCTGTCTTTGAATTCTTCATTATCGACCAAAGGGTTAGTTTTAGTGTCAAGGTGTCCTCACTAACCAATTGGGAGCTGATGGATTCACCTCAGTCTTCAATTTTATTAGTTAATTTTACGTAATCGTTTGCAATATAACACAATAAACACGACGTGACTCATATTTTTCATGGCATCCTTGTGAAAATTGAATCACTGGCTAATTCAGTTTTTTTTTTTTTTTTTTTTCATTTGATGTACTTCTATGTCCGACAATATTGTTCTGATATTGTCAGAAACCCTATAAATCTCTCTGAAAAAGTTATTCTGGTTAGTTTTTATTCTCCAGGAATTAATTTCCAGCGATTTGTGTGAAATTTCATAGGCTCAGGTGGATGGATTACGCCATATTGCATCTTTCCAATGTAGCGTAGAAAACTGTCAAATATGAACACAGGAAACAGGAATACAATAGAAGTAGACTAACCGAATTCACAAAAAGAACCAATTAATTCAAGAAGATGAAAATGGATAAATTGAGGGGGGGTGGTTGTGACTAGAATAATTAATTAGCAAGAACAAAACAATCAGTTGTTAATAGAGTGCATGAACACACCTGGATGAAGATAGTCTGGAAATTATGCAAACGAAGACGTGTGGAAAGTTTCGTATGGTAAAGAAAGATGGCTGCAAATTAAAATCCGAGTATGCTTGACTCATTTAATTTGTACGTGGATTTAATGTGACTGTCAAAACAGGAAAAACGTCAAATTAAGAAAAATTAACAGCTTGTTAAAATTCTGGGTTGGAACAAAAACCAGCATACAACAGGGGTCCCCAGGACAGAGTTTGAGAACCACTGGTTTAAGTTAAACCAGATAAATGTATTAGTGACTTATTATTTTGAGAGAGTGAGATTGAATCTTGTAAAATGTGCTTGTGTAACTGAAAGCACATTAAGTGGTTTGCTGTGAAAAGAAAAATATCCTTCTGAAGGATCTGGATGTTCCTTAATAATGTAGTTACACATATTAGGAAGAACATTACTGTGGTACTCTTTCACGATTGCATCAAGGTGGGTAGGGGAGTGTAGATTTTCACAACAGGGATGAACTCATTAGATTCATGATACAATGTATAAGTTAGTCCACAAGGAAAGGCTAATGAAACCAGGCAAGATGAATTAATGTTTATTTTGTATGGATTTTGGACACATACATTGCACTTAATACAGAAGCCCTTTTTTTGAATATTAACAAACCAGATGTCAACTTCTCTAATGCAGATAGCAGAATAGACAATGGCCCTAGTCTGTAGGAGTCCTATAGGGATGATGACTCTACAATCTGACATAATAGTGGCATAATGTATGATCTACACGCTGTAATATATGCATCTTTGTATTAACACAGTATTATTTGAACCCCATACATATGGTTTAGGATGTTTTAAGGGGAATGGCCATTAAAATAAGTCTACAACTTCTATAAATGTACAGTTGTAAACCCTAGATTTCTGCATAGAAATGTCTTTGGTCTCTGTACATTAAGAAGGGTGGGGTCATAATGTCAGATACTGTGTAGGCATGGTGATCATTGGCATACCTCTGATCCATTTGCTTTAATCAGTACTTCTCCAAAAACACAATCGCAAGCTGAAATGATGTCGAGTTGCTCATTTACATACAGCATAGTGCCCTCCTTCAAATTCAGCTTCGGTTTGTTTAAAACTGCATTCGAGGAAATACAATGATTTTAATATGATTTGAAGTGTTACTTTAAGGGAAAAGCTTACATTTGTGCACATCTAGTCTGTCAATATTAACAGCAGACAGTTCGCCTTGAATTCAAGAAAACTGGGGAACGATACATGACGGTGAGGTTTTCTTCATGAAGATTGTCACCACCTTACTTCACATATATTAGTTTTACTAACGGTAAAAGTACCAGAAATAAATGGTAATACTCTACTGGCAAATAGAAATAATAAAGACCTTTGCAATCAGGAATTCCAGCAACGCCACAAAACAATTTTGACAAATCCTACGACAAGAAATGTGCTAACAATGTTAATAAATAAAGTTTACGATGCATACAAAACCCTCACAGTACATAATTCTTATGGAATGCAAACAAAGAAGTCTTAAAATACAAACATGTAAAACAGGAATTTCTAAAAATGCGACAGAGATCAAATATTTGCCTAGCAGTATACCAACGACCCACGTCTGGTAATCTGCAACATGGATGGATGGTGAAAAGTCAAAAGAATTGATAATTAAACCACATAACCGTTTCAAGCAGATCACAGCATACTCTACATACACAAGACCCCCTTCAGATATTAAGTGTATTTTCAAATTTCTGGAGTAAAATAAGATAATTTTCTTTCCTGAAGGAATGGGATGACTGAAATAATTTCGTAGCTACATTTCAAAAATAAAACTACATTCAAAAGCAAAGTCCAGTTTAAAACTTGTGTTTATTCCTCAGGATTCTGGGTATTCTGCATGGTGTAATATGCCTGCACCAATTGCCAATGCCTTCTTTCTACATATGTATTTACTCTCAGATTATGCTTATTATAGTGCCTTAAAGCCAGAATTCTGGATGCGCTTTCTTGTAACGTACATGACAATTGTTACAAAGACCTAAAAACTCACCTACCCCTCAGCTCTCCTAAAGAATGAAATTGGTATAAACGATAGATTGGTAGGCACCACGGTGCAGCGTAGATACTCCAGCTCCTGCTACCACCCGGTCTCATCTAAGACTGGTCACTCAGGATATTAAGGCTTACTGATGATAGGTTTTAGTGCATGTAGAAAGCAAGAACCATAAAAAAATATCCTTACACAACCTATATACAACGCCGTAAAATATTCTGGTTGCAGTGTCCGAACACTGCAAGGAATATTCGGACACTGCTACAGTAGTAGGTTTACATGATAAAGGCTATGCTATCATAAAATAAAATCTGATAACCCACTTTAAAAAAAAAAAAAAAGGCCTATTATGCAAATGGTATGCAGAAGCATGTTTTTCATGGAATTTCTGTAACATTACATTATTGAACCCTTTTAAATTTCCCACATCAAAAATGTTTTGGAAAAGTGAAAACATTCCACAACATCAAATTAGCCATTCGCCATCACCAGTAATCCCTTCAGGATCCACAAATTTAATTTGCGTGGGTTGTCAGATTTTCTGGCAAAAACCGATTTCTTCTTAACATCTTTGTTTGCCCAAAACAATGGAAAATATGACTAAAATTACACATCCTGTACAAAATAAAATATAGTAGCTGCCTAAACACTGAGATAACCCAAAATGAACAAACTAAAATTCATAAACTCACTCATGTGGTAGGAAAAGAATGCCTCACGTATCGACCCAAATCACAAGCCCACCTTAACTGTATCAAAGGTGAACTGATTTCTGGACCTTCAACATGTGACAATATATTAAATTCATACTTTTAAATTTTTTTTAAATTTTTTTAAACTTTCTCTCTGAACATATAAACCATATATTTCACTCATTTTCTCTTGAGTATTGGCTCTTTACATGGATACTTTGATGGGAACTTGGCAAGCCAATTACCCACAATGGTACAAGGAGGTTAATTTTTTCCATCTACGACCCTTTAAAACTCTTTAAAACTTCAAACTAAAAGCTTTTTTTAGTTTATTATTTTAAGAATTAAATGTTAAAAGCTGTGTTATTCCTCATGATAAGACGGCATTCTGCAGTGTTGAAATAATTTAGTGGTTTAGTAATCTAGGGCTAAACCTGAATAGTTTTCCTTTTTATTTGTATTCTCCTCAGGCAGTAGAAAACACAAGGGATTACTGTATTCCCACTCACAGGATCTTCAAGTAACAATGCTCAATTGATTGCACTAAATTCCTTCTTCCATGTACTCAGACATTGTTAAAGGGGCTATATGTAATAAATTTACTGTACTAAATCATAAAATGACCATGATATTTCATCAGAGATTAAGGAAACGTGCTAAATCGAAATACTGGCTTCTCCGACAACAATGCTACAGCCAGTATATTCTCCTTTGAAATTTCCATTCCGGGCCGGAACGTCTGTTTTTGTCCTGTGTGATTCACTGTTCTCCGAGTTGACTCCGCCCACTGCCCATTTCGACACACCGGGTTGCCTAGAAACAAATTGGCACACAAACACAGCGCGCTGCAGCTATGGAAGCAAGCAAACGAACTGGATCAACTGCGATTGTACTAGATTCTACCAAACCTAAAAAGCCTCGTCCAGCTGCACGACCGGAGCCGTGCTAAAACACAGGTAAATCTTGGACTGGCATTTGCAAGATAGAGAAAGTTGAGAGCCCAGAAAGCTTTCAAGAGTTGGCTAATTTTCTCCTGAACAGGTAAGCATTGAGCTTTATCACGGATAAATCTGGCAAACCAGATACCTGTTTTAGAAGAGTTTATTCCATTTTGTGACTGAATCAATGAATGTGTTCAAATTTCGCTAGCGTTAGATTGCTAGATAGATATTTTAGTGAAACGATGTAGCTAACGTTACGAATAGGTAAGGTATTCTTTGTTTCGAGGCTAACGTTAGCTAGCAAGCTAGCTAAGGTTACATCGTTCCAACAAAGGAATTTTGTTGTCTTACATTTTTAAAGTAATCCATCCAACACCGTTTTTAAGTTAGCCTACAGATAGTCCTTGCCGGTCGAACAACAAAAAGTTTTTTATCTTTTAGCTAACGTTACATTTTCTAAGTAATCCGCCCAACACTGTTTGTAAGTTAGCACACGGCTTGTAATAAACCCATCTACTTAAAAAAATGCTTATTAGCTAGATTAATCCCTAGATTACAACATTGCTGCTGCTTGTAGGCTATTACTGTGGCGAGTTAGCGATTGCTTTGTCGTGTTGTTTTGAAATGACAACCCAGCTCTTTCAGTCAGAGTGCCCGGAGCGCTTGTAGAGTGAGACATATCAATGCTCTGAATTTATGAACGACCACAGTGTTCTGGAACTCTGAGACGATATGAAGGCAAGTCAGTTAGCTAAGTTAGCCACCTTCAACATATTCATTTAGCTTGCTAGCTCCGAGAGTGAAAATTTTATCAATGCTCTGAACAACCAGATGTACTCCGGCACTCCGACAGCCGATTTACGAATGCCTAATGCCTAGCATGGGGAGGAGGGGTGGGCGGAGATAACCTTCCCAAATATTTTGAATTTGGACTGCAGTACCCAGTTTAAACGCTCGGTGTAAATGTTACATATAGCTCCTTTAACACTACACTTAGAACATATACAAACATACACCACACAACACATGTTATACAGTATTAAATGTTATTTGTTGTGCAAATATTAGATAAACAAAAAAAAAATTTGATAAATTGTTCCCCCACTGTGAATATTTTCCTACTTTTTCCATGATTAGCTACAACAAAAACCAACAGACCTTTGGTGTCAAGACAGAAGTTTGTTAAAACATGTATAGCAGGAATAGCACTAATGAGTCAGGGTGATAATAGAACTATGCTATCTACATTAAATTTATTTATTTATTTATTTTTAATTAGCCGTGAAGCGCTGACATTGAGAACAAATCACACAAATGCTTCCAATTCCTGCAAAAAAATGCAGAATGCAGATGCACTAGAATAATGACTGTTATTAAAATCTATTGACACAACGTCCCCTGAATTTCACGACACTTTTCCCAGCAATATTCAATATTCCTTCAATGTTAAACCTTATCTTGACCTCTGCAGACTGTACCTAGCCCATCTCTCACTTACAGAAACTCTTACAAACACATAATGAGACTTGTGGATGGTGGACGACCATGAGAATAAAGGCATTTAAGTAGCAGTTTTCTGCAGGTGTTTAAATAAACTGCTCCCTCCTTTAGTTTTCTACATTTTCCTGATTAGGCCCCTATTTGTCGTAGGCTATGTAAAGCAGGGGTTCTCAATCCTGGTCCTGGGGGACCCCTGTGTATGCTGGTTTTCGTTGCAACCGCAGTTGCAATCCCAGAATTTTAACAAGCTGTTAATTTTTCTTAATTAGGTGCTTTTCATGTTTGGAGGAATTATTCGCCCACTTAAGACACATTATGTCAGAAATAGCTATGCATGCCATGTAGAACAAACTCCCCATGTTCACATTGTGCTTATTGTGCTATATTGCAAAAATTACATAAGAAAAGGCTACAAAATAATGTATTTTCACTCAAATGAAAGAGTGAAGTGAATCAATAGGCTCCTAATTAGGTTGTTGAACACATGTGTTTAACTCAATTTTTTCTTTAAGCTTAAGACAATGCAGGTTTGGCTCGTTATCATTTGCTTTGTGTTTGAATTCTTCATTATCTACGAAATGGTTAATTTTAGTGGCCATGTGTCCACACTTTCACCAATTAGGAGCCTATTGATTCAAATCAGTCTTTAAATGGATCTGTTAAATAATTTTCTTATCTTTTTTAAATAATATAGCACAATGTGAACATGGGGTGTTTATTCTACATGGCATCCATAGCTATTTCTGATATAATGTGGCTTAAGAGGGTGAATAATTCCTCCAAACATGACAAGCACCTAATTAAGAAAAATTAACAGCTTGTTAAAATTCTGGGATTGCAACTGCGGTTGCAACGAAAGCCAGCATACACAGGGGTCCCCCAGGACCAGGATTGAGAACCCCTGATGTAAAGAGTACTACCGGGTCGTGTAAAGAGTACTACCGGGTCGTGTAAAGAGTACTACCGGGTCGTGTAAAGAGTACCACCGGGTCGTGTATAGAGTACCACCGGGTCTTGTATAGAGTACCACCGGGTCGTGTATAGAGTACCACCGGGTCGTGTATAGAGTACCACCGGGTCTTGTATAGAGTACCACCGGGTCGTGTAAAGAGCACTACCGGGTCGCGTAAAGAGTACTTCCGGGCCGTGTAAAGAGTACTTCCGGGCCGTGTAAAGAGTACTACCGGGACCGTTGTCTAGGTGAAGCTGCAAACTTTTTGATTGATCCTCATACAAAGTGCTATTTTAACACCTATGACGCCGAACACTTAATGATGCAGGATTAGAGTGAGAATTGTCCCGCAGATTCTCTGATTTGTTCGAAGGAAAGTTTATGAAGGGCAGCTCCATGCTCACTGTTAAAGTACGATATTAACAAACGCTGTACTCTGGGTACTCAAAGTGTTTCAAAGTTTAAAAAGTGTTATACTCTGAGCTACAAAAATGCCTTTAAGTTAATATATTAGTGTTCCTTTCATAAGTTAAAATCATTAGCTTTTGTAATATACAGTACATCGAGGGTTTACCAGTTCATGCCCCATGTTATACAAAACACTACAGTAACATTCAGTCAATTTCCATTCACCACCAATAAAATGTTAATGCCACAAGCCTGAGAATTTATAAATATCGGATTTTGTCACATTTATATTTCAACCACGCACTATATCATGTCACACACCTATAAACAACGTTCTTCCTCAATCCACTCGGAGCATAAAACCAATGTTATTGGAGGACGACCTCCGGATGACAACTCAACCCATCCGCGTCTATTCCATTCAAATTGGAAACGTTACCGAAATCATCCATCAACGATCCAGCAACCAGCTGCCCGTTAAAAGAACGTGTACCAAACTGCCACAAGAAGACCCAGATGTAGGGTACCTGAACGTCGGCCACCCTCCTCTAGAAGTATGGCTTCTCATTTTATCTACAGCACACTTACTGGCACTTGTTAGCTCTGTATAAAAGGAGCACAACGATGGCTTCTTGTTCCTTCAGAACGTAGGCTGAGCTGGCAGACGAGACCCCCATAGGTTTCTTTTTTTGGGGGAAAGGGCGCCGATGGGCGTTCGGTAAATATCTTTTCTGGGTCTCTCCTACGAGGGGCCGCCAACTTCAATCGCGGGAAGCCTAGGGCGGCGGAGTGGTCCCGCACGCTCCGGCGGACCGCCGGAGGTCTGCGCGCCTCAATTCCACGCGCAGAGGATGAACCCGGCCAACAGCGGGAGCAGGTTGATCAAGAGCAGCCACAACGTCACCACCAGACCGGACGAGCTTGAACAAGGGTCTGAAAATGGCAGGAAAGCGTCACGTTACATTAGAGGCATTTAGCAGAGGCTCTTATCCAGAGTGACTTACACAACCTTTTGCACAGTAGTATCCATTTATACAGCTGGATATATACTGAAGCAATTCGTGTTAAGTTCCTTACTCGAGGGTACAACAGCAGTGTCCTACCTGGGAATTGAACCTGCAAGCGTAGTTCCCTACCTGTTATACTGCACTTCTGCAGAAAGCAATGAAGGTCACATACAGGGGTGTGATACAGGGGTGTGATGAGACCATAACAGTGAAGAATCAAAACCTCATGCCAGCTAATTTATTCCAGTGCAGAGCACAAAGAACCTTATATATTTGTACCATCAGGATCTTGACCCTTCAATGCAGAGAACATGCAATTTTATGTTTCGCAATATTGTGACTATATCCTGCCATATATAATGATAGATATTATATATTACCGACACACAACGCAGATTGGTTGTCACTCAATCGTTATAATAGGAACGCTGGGTTCCGGATACGTAGCATTTAGATGACTAAGTGTTGTGCAATCCCCCATAGTAAACATGCACATGCAGTGCAGCAGCTCCAGCTGGAGTTGAAAGTCTTCCATTGAAACTCAGTCGACATTCTCCTGCAACAGCCGTGGGAGCATAACTAGGTGGGTATAACTGGCAAACCTCTATAAAGCGTGGCTGTACATGATTAGCGTGTGGCAGTGATGTCAGCATGACTGACCAATAGGGATTTTCCTGGAGGAGTTGAGGGGCGGGAGCTGGTGTGGCAGTGGGCAGGTGCTGCAGAAGTCCGAGCAGGCGGGGCAGATGAGCATCCCGCTGTACACCCATTGGCTGATGCGTACGTTGACGGTGAGGAGCTGGCCTGCGTGGGCACACAGGAAGGGCGTGGCCTGGACCCACACTGTCAGACCCTGGGCGGAGCATGAAGTCTGGGGAGGGGAAGCCAATCAGATATGGCCACTCAAGTCCCAAAAGCACAGTGTCTGCAGGTTTAACCTCAGTCCTGGAGGGCCGCAGTGTCTGCAGGTTTAACTCCAGGCCTGGAGGGGCGCAGTGTCTGCAGGTTTAACTCCAGGCCTGGAGGGGCGCAGTGTCTGCAGGTTTAACTCCAGGCCTGGAGGGGCGCAGTGTCTGCAGGTTTAACTCCAGGCCTGGAGGGCCGCAGTGTCTGCAGGTTTAACTCCAGGCCTGGAGGGCCGCAGTGTCTGTAGGTTTAACTCCAGGCCTGGAGGGCCGCAGTGTCTGCAGGTTTAACTCCAGGCCTGGAGGGCCGCAGTGTCTGGCTTTCAGGGTGCTCTCGGCTCTCAGCGGTTCATTCAAGTCATTGATTGGCTAAAGAATCCGCACACCTTGTTTTCACAGCCTTAATTGGCCGTGGACTGAAAGGAAACCACAAAAACCTGCAGACACTGTGGCGCCCTAGGAATTTAGTTGGCCACTCCTTCCCTAAAGCAAGCAGATTTGTATTTCTTGCCATCTTGACTGGCATTGGCTGGCATCTAACCGTTGCACAAGTAATTAACCTAGTGACCGTAGTAGCATCAGAGGCAATAATCAATAAAAATAATGCTCGTCAGTGTTCAGATGAACATATTTCGAACACTCACGGACACTGGAGAAGTTAAACTCATTCAGTATTAACAGCTTTTCTTTTGTTCCAGAGTACGTTTCACAATCAGCAGAATTAAATGGGACGTATGAACACGTGCTGGAAATATAAGTTTTTTTCCCCTTACCATTACAGAAAACTTGCATGCAATAATGGTAAAAAAAAAAAAAAAAAGACAGCTAAACATGTATTTATTTGTTCAGACAAGTGATTGGTGGTAACCTTTAAGGGCGGTGCTTCAGGTTTCCCAACCTTTGAATGAGGAACTGAAAGAGCCAGAAAACCTCAGACACGCCACGGTCTCGGGGAACTCTGGGAACTCAACTCGTCTTACCTTGTAGCAGCCGCTTCCCCAGTCAGGATAAGTCATACGCGTGGCACACTGCTCCATGACAAACGGCGACCTCTGATAGACGCACACAGAATCCGGGCCGTACTCCTCTGCGCCGTAGTTCCTCCACGAATCTGTCAGGAGGAGCAGGTATTAGCGAGTCAGACCCATAACATATAATACTTTGAACATCGGTAGGTAAACATCAACTAATGTGAATTATTTTTTTTTTTTTTTTTAATGTAATACATGTGACCATCTGACAGGGGGCGCCAACATCTCACCAGGCTGGTTCTCCAGGACTCTGCAGTTGGAGCTGCGGTGGTACGCTCCGCTTAGATGCCAGCTGAACTCTTGGCTGAAGGGGCAGTAATCGGCGATCTCCACCGCGCCTCCGTAAAACGCCAGGTCCGTCTGGGGGACGCCAACGACGTGATCGAAGTACTGCAGGAGCAAGCGTTCAGACAACACAAGCCGTTTTCAATCACAACACTGAGAGAGGCTTCTCTGAGGACGCAAAACCTTCCCAGATATTATTTAAAAATCAATCTACGTGTGGGAAGGACAAATATCACAAATTGAAAAAACAACTTTTAAGTAAAGATATTACTGACAAGAAAGCATATTCTACAATCTTCAATAATACAGTATGCCTGTATAAAATATAGCAGCAAAACTACAGAAAAAAAATTCTAACAGTAATTACTTGAGGTATATTGTACTTTACAGAATAAGCTTTCCAATCACACCAGCTACATTCAAATGTTAAGATGTCACTTTCAATGATAGTCAATGATAGTCATACAACGTTACGAGCATACACATACACTTATGTCAAGCTTTACAAGGCTTTATTCATTCAGCATGTAACGTCAATCACAGTCAATTGCATTTAGAAAATGTTCTTATCCAGGTCAAATGACAAAAGTGCGCGCAAAAAGAGAGGAAAGGCAAAAAAGAGGAAAGCTATCAGTTTAACAGCAGATAATAAGAGGTGTTGCACAACTTCACAACTTAACTTCAAGTTCCATATTAGGTGCAAGAGACTGTGGATACACTATTTTAAGTAGCAAACCGATATAGAGTTTAAAACAGGGACAAGGCACAGTCAACCCAGAATTCTTGAGTGCAGGGTCTGTTGAGCCAACACTCCCCCCCCCCCCCCCAATACTTTACCTGGTACTCCAGGGGCAGTTCCTGGGGATATTTCTGCAGGTTGCAGACCGCCACGGCCAGCTGGTCCTGCCTGCAGGTGAGCTGAAGGGGCGTGGTCCTCACCGTGTCACAGTAGGGCGTGATCACCTGCCTACTGTCCACACGGAACACACAGGTCAGCTGCGACAGAAACCACTGACCGTCCTCCCAAACGGATGACCCCTAATAACCCGTCTGTAACCGCTTTAGCAGCTGCGGCTTTCATTTGACCTGAGCTAGGATATGAACCCGGGGAGCAACACTGTATTGCTGTATTAAGAGCAGTTTCCTTGTTATCCCGGAGCTGAACTTTCTCGAGTTTGTTTTTTCTTTGTTTAATTCTCCGTTCCTATACAAAGGTGTTCACGTGAAGCATTACAACAAACAGAAATACCTGGGCTGCGCCCCAACACTCGAAAAATGCACCCTCCCTTCCTCCCTTCCTCCACTACCACCTCCTCTCCTCCGTGCCCCGGAAACGGATCTTTGTGTTTTAATCTAATGTCGCCGATTACGTCTTAATTACGTATTAACGGTTACATATTAATTAATGTCTCGAGAGGAGTGGTAGTGGGGGAGTGGAGGAAGGGAGGTGGGGAGTGAAGAATATTGGGACGCACCCCTGGGTATCAGCGTGCCGAAACGCTAAACGCTTTGCCGTTATAAAAGATAAATAAAATAAAAAAAACAATATGGCGCCCCCTGCTGGCTGCTTCTGTGCAGCGGCTTACTCCTGACGCTGCCGCTCCATCCAGTGCTTGCAGCTCTTCATCACAAAGTCGCATCCCAAGCCCCGCCCCCAGTCCAGCCTCTCTGACAGGCTGTAGTTGGCTCTGTACCACCTGTAAACATTGAGCAACACATTCATCATCATCATCATCATCATCATCTTCATCATCATCACCATCACCATCATGACTTGCGACTCCGCTAAACTATTTTACTGGAAATAAAAGCAGGCGACGTTGTTTTTACTTGGACAAATCTGACAAAGTTCGATTAGCAACCAGGTCATGCGGTCGCAGTATCTGAAGGGGATGCAGTGATCATCAGCCAACTTAGAACTCGGTTCACAAAATCTTTCTGCATAGCTCACGTTTGCTCCAAAAACTCTCCTGCTACATCTAATTCTTGAGTTTCAACTATACGTGAGCCTCGTCCTCTCCATTCCAAAAATCACACTGACCTGACGTTAAATTACTCGGACATTATTTTTTTTTTAAATTTAAAAAACATTTCAAATTCTTCCTTTTACACCATTTCCACACTCTTTTGTAGTCCTCAAACTTTAACTAGAGGGATCCCTGGGTCATCTACAGCATCTTAGTACCGTACGGATTTCCAAAACAGCACTACTATTGGTTTTTAAAAAATAATAATAAATCGTAAAGAAATTCACCAAAAGAAGGAAAAAAATGACATTCTTACCCGGTGTCTTCCATGATAGCCAACGTAATCCTGGAAAACACTCTGTTCTGTGTGTGAGATCCCGTCATCGCTTCATTCTGGTAAATAAAAGAAATAAAAAAATGTTTTAATCTGATCAAATTTATTCCCCCCTTTTTATACGATGCTCTCCCGTCAACACCTGTACACGCGTAGCAGGGACGACTGCAGCGGAACTATCATTTATATAAGCCACTTTTCAGAAAGACATAGGCCTACATTTTACTAAGTTCACGTGAATTCCTGGGTTAACTCGAACTTCATTGGCTGAATTAACATTGATGTAACCTGAAACAATGGGTGACCGTATACCTGTATTCGACAAACCCCAGAAGTATTCAGTCAGCACCTGTCCCCCATTTAGAGTATCCAACTGTTCTAACATAACTGCTGGGTCACCTGCTCCCACGCAGAGAGGGGTGTAGCTGAGCCACACCCTCATACTTCCTCTGGGAAGGAGGGGGAGGGGGGAGAGGGAGAGGATGAGCCAATAGGAGAAAGACATCTGGTAACCTGGAGACACCTGGTGGTAGACCCAGTGGTAGCGAGGAGATTATGCAGTGATAATTCAGGGAACTCAAACCCACTGTACCCCCACATAGCAACACTAACCTAAGAGTGTTTCTCCAACCCTGGCTAACTCAAACCCACTGTACCCCCACATAGCAAAACTAACCTAAGAGTGTTTCTCCAACCCTGGCTAACCCAAACCCACTGTACCCCCACATAGCAAAACTAACCTAAGAGTGTTTCTCCAACCCAGGTCAACTCAAACCCACTCTACCCCCACATAAAGCCAACTGCAGAGTGTTTTTCCAAAACTCACTCAGTCCAATTTTGAGAAAATCAACATTTTTGTTGATTTTAAATTGTTTTTTTGCATGAAAAATCACATTTTAATACTTAAATCCCTAAGAATAATAGTGTAAAAGTAAAACTGAAAATATCTAACCATTTATCAGAAGCATAATACCCACCTTGAAAAATATGATTAAACAAAACTGGACTTGAGTTTTGGAAAAACAGTCATCCATTGGATCCAAACACGGCAGATTCCCATAGTCATAGTCCACTATTAGCATAGCCCAGACTAAAAGCAGCTAAATCAGATGTATAATGTTCAGTCTTTAATTGGGAGCACATGCATGACTGTGGAGGACCCCTTGAAGACCACCTCAAGGCCATGATTGGTTAAATCTGGGGCGTTAAGGCCTTTAAGATCACAGCCATTGCTCCGCTCACCTCCAGCAGTCTTTTCTCCCAGTGGTTAAACTCAGTACCGAGGCCTCCCTGGTTCTCCAGCTCCATGCCCTCCAGTATGGGGCAGTCAAAGTGCCTACGGGCCTCCTCCTGGGGACACAGAACAGAGCCGTTTCACACACAGGGATATCTACAGAGCCGTTTCACACACAGGGATATCTACAGAGCCGTTACACACACAGGGATATCAACAGAGCCGTTTCACACACAGGGATATCAACAGAGCCGCTCACACACAGGGATATCAACAGAGCCGCTCACACACAGGGATATCAACAGAGCCGTTTCACACACAGGGATATCAACAGAGCCGTTTCATCCACAGGGATATCAACAGAGCCGTTACACACACAGGGATATCAACAGAGCCGTTTCACACACAGGGATATCAACAGAGCCGTTACACACACAGGGATATCAACAGAGCCGTTTCACACACAGGGATATCAACAGAGCCGTTTCACACACAGGGATATCAACAGAGCCGTTACACACACAGGGATATCAACAGAGCCGTTTCACACACAGGGATATCAACAGAGCCGCTCACACACAGGGATATCAACAGAGCCGTTTCACACACAGGGATATCAACAGAGCCGTTTCACACACAGGGATATCAACAGAGCCGCTCACACACAGGGATATCAACAGAGCCGTTTCACACACAGGGATATCAACAGAGCCGTTACACACACAGGGATATCAACAGAGCCGTTTCACACACAGGGATATCAACAGAGCCGCTCACACACAGGGATATCAACAGAGCCGTTTCACACACAGGGATATCAACAGAGCCGTTACACACACAGGGATATCAACAGATTGACCTGATCTGGGAATATGCACACGCTCCCTGTTATAGCTTTGGCTGAAGGTACTGCTAAAGAATGCAATAGCACCATACCAGTTCAGAGTAATGGCTCCAGCTAACGCTAGCTTGGATAAAGCTCAAATTGTTTTCCCCTTCTGTTTCTAATTTGCAATAATGTAAAATTGTAGTTGTGATAAAGTTATGACACGAGAGCAGGGGTCCTCAATCTTACCCAGAAAGGGCCGGTGTGGGTGTAGGCTTTTGTTCCAGCCAAGCTGTAACACAGCCGATTCTACTAATCAAGGTCCTTAGCAAAGACCCTAGTGGTTGATTAGTAGAATCAGGTGTGTTATTGCCCTTTCTGGGTAAGATTGAGGCTCCCTGCACCCACACCGGCCTGTTCTGGGTAAGATTGAGGCTCCCTGCACCCACACCGGCCTGTTCTGGGTAAGATTGAGGCCCCCTGCTTTAGAGCCAAGCACAGAAGTATAAATCCCATACCACCACTCGAGGCGTCACTAAAAGGTGAACTTCATGGCGAAGCATCCGATCTCCGCTGATGTCCCACAGCCTCGATGCTTTTCTTACGACTCGATCACTCCACTGGTACAGACCCAAACTGTGGGGAGACCACATTTGTACATTCAGCTGTCTTACAGACTACTTTGAAAGAATCGCTTCTTATTATTACATGTTAAACTCTAATTTATTTATAAAAGTAACACCACGGATATCTCCGTCTAGAGAGGCAAGATAACACATACCGCTTCTATTTACGACAGTCTATTGGCGTTGTCAGTTATAATAAGAAGTTACAAGTCAAATATTCAGAGCTTTTCCACCCTAGCTCCTCAGTGGTGGAACAAACTCCCCATTCCCCCATGTTCTACTCCAACCCTACCTGCGTTCCGTCGTGGCCTGAAGACACACCTCTTCAGACTCCACCTTGACTGATATATTAATCTAGGACCTCTCATGATACTTGTTCCCTGTGTTTTCTTGTCTGTTTGTTATAGTTTATAATAGTATTTAGAACAGAATTGTAGTATAGCTGATTTACCCACAGCTTACTGTGAACTACATTCAATGTTCATTACTAGGGATAGCTGCTACGTTATGGGAAGGATGTGCTTTGTCTTATCTGTTCTGTAGTTACTTCGTTGACGTTTCTGTATGCACTTATTGTATGTCTCTTTCGATAAAAGCGTCTGCTAAATGAATGTAATGTAATGTATATTCCAATTAAAGCATGAAATGAGTGATAATGTTTAAGAATTAAACATTACTGGAATTTTTGGATCGAGATAAAGCGTGACATCAATGCACACATTCGATTAACTAAAATGCTTCAATATACCACCACATTTTTATAAATAAAGTTTTTAATCTTTGCCAGAAATATCCATGTGATGCCATGCACTGATCACATTGAACACTGTAGTTAAAAACGCTTGTACGCAATCATCAGGTCCCCATACCTCTCATTGAATGGAGGTAATCCACTAGCGTATCGTTGTGTCAGCGGTTTCCCGTTGTCATCATGATAAAATGCAAAAAGGCCAGCTGAAAAACCCTATTTGCGAGAAAAAAAAAAAATTTCTTTAATAATTCTAATGAAGATGGCAAAGAGGCTTGCAAATATTGAGATTTGTGATTAAATGACACATTTACAATTGCGTTCCAGCGTGTATTGTCACTCTTTTACAGAACGTCCTACAACCAGGCAATTTAGGATTAACTGGGTTTTCTTTAACCAACACTTAATAAATTATCAATTATAAATTAATAGGCTAAAAGGCTAAAATATCAGGAAAAAATGCAAAACTTTGTATTAAACATGCGAGATTACTTCTTTCCACTTTCAAAGATTCTTGTCCAACAAAATAGACCGCCCCATACGTAAAAATACTACCATTTTTTTTGTAAATTTATAAAAGAAGAGTTGCAATACTTTTTGCAAGATGGCAATTAAAAAAAACTAATGGGCAGTAATGTTTTGTATCCAGTTGTCAAAGTGAGCTGCACAATAATTATTTGAACACTATAGTACTTTTACATTGCACATTTTCATTTTTCCCTAGTGCCCAACACACAGCTGGCTTGCATAAATGCATGAATGCACATGTTAAATGGTCTTACCAAGGCATGGATGATCTCATGTTTGACAGTGGACAGCATACCCACAAACTCCTGAGGTTGGGTTGAGATCATACTTGGGCAAAGGTTTGCATATCCAGCAATGGGTCTACATAAGGAGACAGCGCACAGGGACACATTGCACAGTGCGTAATAAAACATGCATTACGCAGCCAACTCACACAAACTGGTTTGTGAAGAAAAGCACACGTTTCTGACACAGACATATAAATACAAAGATACATAACCTGTGACAGCAGACACTGTTGATTGCAAGCTTTAATCTGCACACAGTGGCGTGGTTGAAAGGGTTTGTTTTCAGGTATGGCAGATATGACCATGTGTGGTTGTGAAACCAGATGAAAGCATTGTGGAGTTGGTACAGTGCGAGATCCTACGCCTACCTGTCTAATTCAGACTCTATCTGCCAGTAGGCGGCATACCTGTCTAATTCAGATTCTAGCTGGTAGTAGGCGACATACCTGTCTAACTCAAACTCTATCCGGCAGTAGGCGGCATACCTGTCTAATTCAGACTCTAGCTGGTATTAGGCGACATACCTGTCTAACTCAAACTATATCTGGCAGTAGGCGGCATACCAGTCTAATTCAGACTCTAGCTGGTAGTAGACAGCATGCCTGTCTAATTCAGACTCTAGCTGGTAGTAGGCGGCATACCTGTCTAATTCAGACTATCTGCCAGGAAGCGGCATACCAGCCTAACTCAAACTCTCTAGCTGGCAGTAGGCGGCGTACCTGTCTAGCTCAGACTCTAGCTGGCAGTAGGCGGCGTACCTGTCTAGCTCAGACTCTAGCTGGCAGTAGGCGGCGTACCTGTCTAGCTCAGACTCTAGCTGGCAGTAGGCGGCGTACCTGTCTAGCTCAGACTCTAGCTGGCAGTAGGCGGCGTACCTGTCTAGCTCAGACTCCAGCTGGCAGTAGGCGGCGTACCTGTCTAGCTCAGACTCTAGCTGGCAGTAGGCGGCGTACCTGTCTAGCTCAGACTCTAGCTGGCAGTAGGCGGCGTACCTGTCTAGCTCAGACTCTAGCTGGCAGTAGGCGGCGTACCTGTCTAGCTCAGACTCTAGCTGGCAGTAGGCGGCGTACCTGTCTAGCTCAGACTCTAGCTGGCAGTAGGCGGCGTACCTGTCTAGCTCAGACTCTAGCTGGCAGTAGGCGGCGTACCTGTCTAGCTCAGACTCTAGCTGGCAGTAGGCGGCGTACCTGTCTAGCTCAGACTCTAGCTGGCAGTAGGCGGCGTACCTGTCTAGCTCAGACTCTAGCTGGCAGTAGGCGGCGTACCTGTCTAGCTCAGACTCTAGCTGGCAGTAGGCGGCGTACCTGTCTAGCTCAGACTCTAGCTGGCAGTAGGCGGCGTACCTGTCTAGCTCAGACTCTAGCTGGCAGTAGGCGGCGTACCTGTCTAGCTCAGACTCTAGCTGGCAGTAGGCGGCGTACCTGTCTAGCTCAGACTCTAGCTGGCAGTAGGCGGCGTACCTGTCTAGCTCAGACTCTAGCTGGCAGTAGGCGGCGTAGGCCACGATGTTCTCCTGTCCACAGCGATCCGTCGTCACTCCGCTCACGTACAGCACAAAGTCCGCTCCCTCGACGCCCTCCCCGCTCGGGGGTCCCGCCGGGCCGCACGACCTCCCCGACTCGCTGCACACCTTGCATTGCTGAGGAGGACACACACAGTCACTGTCCCGTCGATCGCTGATGAGGCAAAGTCACTGTCTCTTCTGAATTGCTGAGGAGGTACCAGGGATAAGTCACAGTCTCTAGCTAGGAGAGGTAGAATTGGTCGCCTTCTCCAGTTAGGACAAATAGGGTTGGTTGCTTTCTCTAGCTAGGACACCTATGATTGGTCAGTTAGTGTTCTCTTTTCTTTTGCATCATGACTGTGACATTACCGTGACATTAATATGAGTGGAGTGTACACAGGCCCTGGCCCTAGACTTATGGGTACAGTCAGTGGCCGCTTTTAGAGATCACTGTCACAGTGTGACAAGCCAAAGACAATGACGCTGGTAAATTACAGCAAAATTACAAAAATAGAATCAATGAAATCATGTGCTAAGCATGAAGGAGGAAGCTTCTAGCGCAAAACACCAAGTCTTTATTTAGTCTGGTTAAACATTAAGCCCCAAATTTGTTTACCCCCAGGAATTAATGCATATTTCAATATATACTTGATGTTTATTCAGCATGACAGTGAATACTGGCCCTCTAGTGTGCAGGTATCTAGACTATCTACAGTAACCACTGACACCTTTGAGCACGTGGCAGTTTTCTCTAAACCACACTATCCCCTCAATCCCAACAGCCGATCCAATTAAGTGCGGCAGGTTTTCAACACAAAAAAGATGGCTTTTCAACAGACAAACTGTATGTAACAGCACGGTCTTAATTCAAGTACAACACAGGAATTCAAATATATATTTTACCCCCCACTTCAAGTTTGAGAAAACGTTTACCTCAAACGTTAGACTGACCTGTAAATGTTCTTCAGGGACAATGACGGGCCCGCATCTTGTGACATCAGCACAAGCGCCCTGACAATAACGGTGCGGGTCATCTTTCTTCCGCAAGTACTGGTTGGTCGCACATTGCCTTTGCGAAAGAACACCACAATAAGCAAGGCTTAAGAAAATGCGATTACATATGCACCTACAGCTGGCCACTGACAGGATTAGAACACCACCCCCAACCACCACCACCCCAATATGTGTTTCCAGGCAACACTGCCTAAATACTACAATTACTGCTGAATGTGCATATTCAATAGTTTAAAAAGATCATCAAAATGATCTAAGTTAGTACTTATAACCATTCGGCGGAACTGCACGGACATGCATCTTACATTTCTAAAACAGTGACAGAGAGCAGGAAAACTAACCACTACGGCCCTCTAACATGAACACAAAGTTCGTTCATGTCACCGATTTTTGAGGTGATGCTCCCCCAAAAAGAAATGAAAGTTTATTCTGCTAGAATTTCAGGACAAAGCACCATAGCACTTTGATTGAATGCCTTTAAAGAGAAGGCAATTGCTTTCTAATTAACCACACACAATAAACAAAATCACTTCTTATCCCAATTAATGTTGTTGCCTAATATTTTGCGAACTGGCTGCAAATAATTATTGTAAAATAAAAATATATGCAGAAACATATTCAAACTCTACAAACTCATGCACATTGTTTCACATGAATAATAATAATAATGCTGTACTTAACACTACCTGCTAAGAAGCACTGGGCCAGTTTGCCTTCGAACTCGAAATGTCTTCTGAAGATAATCAATAGCTTGTGGAAACAGCTTCTCCTGGAAGCAAACCACATGAATTTGACACAAAAGTTGCAGGGAAAGAAATACTTCTAGATTGGAGTAGTGATACAAGGGTAGTGTAGTGTTATTTAATTAATAGCACGAGTCTACTGAAAGTGAGAAGCTCTAGTCAAAACATAATATTCTACAGTCCAATTGGTACATAAGCTCAAATTTAAACTAGCCAAATTTATCATTTGGCACAAATATTTTCATACCTTCACAAGTCTTCTTTTGTCTGAAGCCAACCTAACAGAAGCAAATGAAGAGTTAAGGACGGTGCTGTTCAAGTGGTACTGTGGTTAGGAATATGTGGGTAGTTAGGTTAGTAACTTAACTGTGTAGGCAGTTAACCAAATTACTTACTCTTCCAAGCTTGCATCATAGGTGATTTTTATTTTGAGTTGCTGGTCAATACTTCTTTTAGATATTCTTTCTGACTTCAAGTAAACTTTGTGAACGACCTAGCGAACAAAAAGAAATTAAGTTGGCGACCACTAAGAAAAAAACCCCACTAAGTTAATTAAATAACAACCCAATGACCATGCAAAACTGGCAACAACAATACCAACTGGAACATTGCTATGAACAGTAAAGCATCGAAAGTAGGCTAACGCTAGATAGCCTATTGCTTGTTAATGATGTGAAATCATAAACCGTATTTGTGTGACATGAAGAAAGCTC
This sequence comes from Synaphobranchus kaupii, assembly GCA_029718625.1. Lineage (NCBI taxonomy): Eukaryota > Metazoa > Chordata > Actinopteri > Anguilliformes > Synaphobranchidae > Synaphobranchus > Synaphobranchus kaupii. The sequence continues at coordinate 66,890,918 of CM056383.1, forward strand.
TTGTTGTATCGCAGTTAGAAGCCGTAACGTTAGCTTAGCCATCCTCTATTCGTTAGCTAACGTTAGTGAGCTCATTTCTAACTTAGCGTTAGCATGGAAGTACCAACTATGAATCAGTGAATACATAGCTAGCTAATTAAAACACATCAATACTAGCTAACGTTAACGTTAGACAGAGCAGCACAGCGAGTGTCAATTTATATTTCGTTTAACGTTACAATTGAGCGAACACAGTAACGCGAGCTAATAGTGAATTAGATGCATGAATATCGTTGTGAAATAACGTTAGTGATGAGAGCACCGATTTATATAGTATTGCTAACGATCACGCGACGCGCTAGCCAGCTAACAAGCTAGCTCACATTAGCGAACCGTTAGCAAGGCAGTCTATGTATAATTATCTAACATTAATTATTATAGTAAAGCGGACTTGCCTCCGAGGGAGAAGGTACTTTGTGTCTACAAGTGTGGCCGTGGACAAACAGGACTAGAAGGGAGAAAGTATAAATCCGGCTGAGTGATCCAAACAGCAGCTTCCACCAACAGCTCAGCCTCGTCGCCATCATATGTGAGCAGAAGATGCGACGTCGATACCAGTGATTCACTCGCTACTCCCGCACAGCCAAAGGATATTACATTCATAGCTAACTATCGGTTTAAAATTTAGAAATAAAACAACACCTTCCACAGCAGTCACACAATACAACGCCAGATAACCGCAAAAATATCATTAATTTCAGCTCCAGGATTTTGTACAAACGTCACTTCCTTAACAACCATCCAGTTACCAGGGGTGCGTCCCAATACCATAGACTGTAGCCCGCTGTAGCCCAATACTCGAAAAATGCACCCTCCTTTCCTCCACTACCACCTCCTCTCCTCCGTGCCCCGGAAACGGATCTTTGTGTTTTAATCTAATGTTACTGATTACATTTTAATTACGTATAAATGGTTACATATGAATTCATTTCTCGACGCAAACCGCAATGTCAGGTACATTGTATCCTGGACATGCAAATACTTGTACTCGAAACGTTCAGGCAGTTTTGCATATTTCCGGGTAGGAGAGGAGTGGTAGTGGGGGAGTGGAGGAAGGGAGGTGGGGAGTGAAGAATATTGGGACGCACCACAGAACTGTTCTTATATAGTTCTGTGGGACGCACTGAAAAATGCACCCTCCTTTCCTCTATATAAGAACAGTTCTGTGGTGCGTCCCAATATTCTTCACTCCCCACCTCCCTTCCTCCACTCCCCCACTACCACTCCTCTCCTACCCGGAAATATGCAAAACTGCCTGAACGTTTTCAGTACAAGTATTTACATGTACAATATGCAATGTACCTGACATTGCGGTTTATGTTGAGACATTTATTAATATGTAACCATTTATATGTAATTAAGATGTAATCAGCAACATTAGATTAAAACACAAAGATCCGGTTCCGGGGCACCGAGTAGAGGAGGTGGTAGTGGAGGAAGGGAGGGTGCATTTTTAGACTATTGGGATGCACCCCTTCTTTCATCCTGCAACGTGAGTCCAGGCTTTGGTGCGTCTATCATCAGCGCCTGATCCTTAGACAAACTGATTTCGTTAGTATTTGTTGGCTATACCGTTGTTGTAAATGGATCCTGGCTTCAATACTTAATTTGAGGGATGGCGTCATCCTTTGACTTTAGATTTCTATAGTTCTCGCCAATTAATATTTGTTGATGTTTTAACTGTTGCATTTGTATCTTGGAATTATGTCAAAATCATCCAGACTTGAGACTAAAAAGGCCTGAAAAAACAGATGTGTAAAAACATAATTGAAGGATATTGTATAAAAAGTTGAAATTTCACTCACTTGATCAACAGATAGAGCATCTGCGAAGTGACTGGAATATAATGGAATTAATTAAAGATCAATACTTCATTGCTCCCACATGGGGGCGCATAAACACCAGTACTCTGAAGAACCGGAGCGGTTTTGATAGTGTTTTCATATTTTCTAGGTACCTTCAACAGCCCGAAGACAGACTGTCTACTAGGTCAGTTAGCACTAAAGTGTACGTATGCCTTTGCATCAGATTAAAGATCAAATGCTTGTCTCGTGTCATGAGAGAAGAGATTCTTATGTGAGATTCCCACAACAGGTACCTTGGTATGTCTCCATCAGAGGGACTTTCATATGAGATGCTACTGTCCCATTGCACGTCCCATAACACCCACCGCTCTGCTGGACACAACAGGTTTTCTCTGTGAGGCTGACAGGGCCTAAAGAAATAGGATTCTGGACATGAAAAGACTAACAGAAGACATAGGGTACCAGAGGACATCATTGGATGGAGGGGTCACTGTTTCCCAGGGAGACGGGAGACAGTGAGGGGAGACAGGTGAGCATTAGCATGCCAGAACCCTTAATCTCATGCTAAGCTGTCATCACTGTTTGACGTCCAGTGAAACTAGATTGGAGGCCTGGGCCAGACCAGCAAAAGAGCTTCACATGCGGACCAGTCTTGAAAGAGAAGCTTAATCACCATGGTAACATGACGAGAGACAACTGGTGCATGTGTGTACTGTCTTGAGAGAAGAGATCCTCTGTATTTAATAGAAAGAGTGACTAAATATAGGAAAGCAGCATCAATGAATGAATCCCCCACCAAAAAAATAATAAAAAAATACACAATTGAGTAAAATTCAGATTGTACAGTTTGTTAAACAGACATCTGTTCACAAACTGCAATTAAATAAGTGAGTACCAAACGATTGAAGAACCCGCTATGATTATAATTGTGTTTAATGACCTCATGTATGTACATGTAGTTACCGTAAAGTGCTAAAGGATAATAGCGGTTTCTTGTCTTTTTGAGCACAATAAAACGTTTTTGAAACAAACATTAAAGAAGACCTCCGTGATCATCAAAATAGAGAGTTCGTCAAATAAGTATTGTTTTATAAAATTGGTTGGACTGTAAATCTCTAAACATTGTGTCGTCACTGATTTCTATTACAATATGTAAATGTAGCAAGGTGGGCGAATGGAGAGCAATCATAAAAAGGGAGGATAGTCGCACACTCGACAATGCTAACAAATAATTTATTACAAAAAAAAAAACCTTTCGACAAACAGTGTCTTCCTCGGGGTGTATGCTGTGTCAGAAAGGTCTGTTAAAAATGATTAAAAACTTACTTTTAAAAATAGTTCTTATTAAAACATTTTTAATGTTAAGGCCACATTATGTCATAAATACCTATGCATGCCATGTTCAATACATGTCCCAAAGTCACATCACAGGAATTTTGAATCAGTCTGAACTAACCTTTATTTGTTTTTAATATGCTAAATGTCAAATTATTCTCTTGGAAAAGGAATTACATGTTTGGTATTAATTAAATTATAGACTGGCAGGTGAGATCAGTGGGCTCCTAATTGCTGAAAGTGTGGACACCTGGTCAATGAAAAAAAAAAATTATATTTTCAATATAATCACAGATTAGTGAGTTTCAGAACACCTATTCTAGACCAATCCACTCAGTGGTAAAATTTGTTAAATAGCTGTCTAATACCAAAACCATTATTAGTCATCTCTATTTATCAAATGATCATTTTTAAATCACAACAACATAACGTGTTTTGGCATTCAACATGGCATATGTGCAGGGCCATAATTATAAATACACATTAACTTGTTATGTTATCGTGGTGCTTCCTAATACTGCAGATGGATTTTACTCCAGTGAATTGAGATAAATTCAGTTTTGTCAGACGAGTTGCACCTTACTGTGGAGGTCTAATCATCATGTGGGATTCACATCACCTAATTACCCAGCTGATACAACCAGAGGGCTAAGGTATTTAAAGTCTAAAGGATTGCTTCCTTTCAACAATTTTCTTTTGTCCATTATGGAGAGGTTTGGGTACATGGTGCAGCTTGGAGTATGGCTTGGTGTTTTGGGCTTTGTTTTGGCACAGGATCAGAGTAAATATTTTGGATCAAAAGATGACACTGTTCATAGATGCCAAGTTGGTGACTTTGCAAGAGTGCAATGTGGAGACCCAGCTATTACTAGTGAGGAATGTGAAGCTCTCAACTGCTGCTTTGATCACCAGTGCTATTATGCAAATGAAGGTGTGCAAGACTTCAACTTGAAGGGAGGCTGCAATTGACACAATGTCTGCCTTCATGTTTGGTTAATGCTTCTGCTCTTTCTGCTACAGTTACTGTCCACTGCCTCCGGGATGGTCAGTTCAAGGTTGTGGTGTCCAGAGCGTCCACCTTGCCTCCGCTTGACCTTGGATCTGTGAACTTGCTGGAGGGTCCCAGTAGTGGTGACTCCTGCGGTCCTTTTGTTGCATCGCCTGCTTTTGAGGTTTTTCAATTCCCAGTCAGTGCCTGTGGAACCACAGTGAGGGTAGGTCATTAGTCTTTGAAATGCAACTTCCTGCAGTGTGCTGCTTGTCGCTGCTAATTCCTGCCGCCCTTCCTCTTCAGGTGGAAGGGGATTATGTGATCTACGAGAACGAGATGTCTTCCAAATATGATGTGGCGACTGGCCCTTTAGGCTCCATCACAAGGGACAGTGTTTTTGAGTAAGTGGCAGTGGGGTTTTGTCCATGGATGTAGAACCATAGATCTGGCATAGTTGGTGACACAATTTGAGACCGTGCCAGGTAAGATGGTGGCCAGTAACCATGGTTTTATATCTTGAGCCAATCATCAGCTATTTGGCTTCTGAGACCTGATTATGACCTCTGTGGGTTAGAAAGTACATGACACTTTGCCATAGGTTCCTATTATAGATGTGCCCAGGTAAGATGGCTGCCAAATTGTTCAATTTCAGAATTCCAAATTACTATTACATGATGTCATATCTATAGTTTTGTCATTAACCATTGTCTATGCTTGGGTTTCTAACTTGTGGTTTTTGTACTCCAGGCTGTCCTTCCAGTGCAGGTATCATGGCAGTGCTGTGGTTTATTTGGTGGCTGAGGTGAATACAGTGCCTCCTCCCCTTCCAGTAGCTGCTGCAGGGCCTCTTCGTGTGGAGCTCAGGCTGGCTAGTGGTCAATGTGACTCCAAAGGAGCAAAAGGATGTGCTGATGGTAAAGCTATAATTTATAGTAATATAAATATTAACCACCCCCCTCCCCTTCATGGACTACTAACCTATGTTCCCTGATCTCTGTAGCTGATGTGTACAGTGACTACTACAGAGATGCGGACTACCCTGTGACTAAGGTGCTACGGGAACCTGTGTATGTGGAAGTGCGCATCTTGGACAGGACTGACCCCAGTCTTGTCCTGCTTCTGGAACACTGCTGGGCTACGTCCACCACTAGCCCCGACAGCCTACCCCAGTGGAGCCTATTGGTGGATGGGTAAATGGCTATATGACTTGTCTGTTTAATTTCCTCCACCCAAATGCTGAATTGCAGTCTCTCCCTAGGTGTCCCTACCATGCTGACCCTTACCAGACCACCTTGGTTCCTGTAGATGGCTCTTCTGGACTTCCCTTCCCCACCCACTACAAGCGCTTTATGGTGCAGATGTTTACCTTTGTGGATCCTGCGTCTTCCGTTCCTCTGAATGAAATGGTATTTCGTCTGTTCAACTACAGCTTGGCATGTCCTGCTTAATCCACCAGCCTTGAATCCTTTCTGTAATGTCTGTCCCCAGGTGTTTATCCACTGTAGTACAGAAGTTTGCCACCCCACTGCTACTGACCGCTGTGAACAGCAATGCAGCAGAAAACAAAGTGAGTGGTGCTGGGTATTGTAGTGCTAGCAGCTTCTAGGCTGAATTAAATGTGTACTGATTCCTACCTGTGGTTCCTTTATTCCAGGAAGGTCACTTGTTCCTGTAGGAAAGCGATCCACTGGGGAAAAGGCTGTGGTTTCCAGTAAGGCTGTGATCCTGACCAATCCAGAGCCCCTAGCCTCAGGCCAGAGGCTTCATGGTGAAGGTGAGGGCGATTCCCCTGTAGGTATCATGGTGGCAGTGTGATTTGTGCTAATCTTTCCCCTTGTTTCCAGTGCCCCAGTCTCTCCTCGGTTACGGTCTCCTGGGAGTGGCTGCATGCGTCTTGCTCGTCTCCACCCTGGCACTGGCTGTAGCATGTACTAAACCCTCTAGGATGTTACCAAAAGTGTGATGTACTACAAATAAAACTCTTGTGGAAAGTTTTTTTTGTTTAGTCTCATTCATTTGAGTAAACTGCATTGTTTCTAAGGTAGTTGGATATTTTAGTAATTGTGGTGCTGTTGCCTTTTATACTGACCTCTCTGGGGTTACCATTTTTGTGGGCGTGGGGTAATTGTTTGAAATCCATTTCTTTACATTAGCCTTAATGAACAACTGAGCCTTGTCTTTCTCTGCTCCCCCCCCCCCCCAGGCAAAGGAAAAGCTGTACTAAAATAGTTCAGAACTGTGCAGCCAGGGCCTCTAGTATACTTATTTACTCCTTTCACCAACACAACCATTCAGCTGTCGATTACTTCACTATCAATACTTGTTCCTGTGCTTATTTACAAGGAGCCCAGTGATGTGTTGCTTAGTTATTTTAAGTGTTTCTGGTTCCCATAAATGGCGAATGCATGCAGTTTTAGGATAAAAATGCTTGAAGTGGGTTTAAATCCAGCTTTTAAGTCCATTTCTTCTGCATTTTATACATTTTTGTTGAAGCACTATTTGTATAATGTCAGTTGTTCCTGAAGGGACTCAGTTGACAATCCAGTTATAGCAGAGGTGGGCAATTCCAGTCCTGGAGGGCCGGTGTGTATGCAGGTTTTTGTTCCCACCAATTACCCCAGCTAAATGAGGTAATTGGTTTACACCAACACTGGTAGATTAGATCACATTAAAATGTTTCATATAGGGACACATCTTCGGCTGTCATTAATGCACGTATTAAGAATTGTAGCTAAAATGTCAGCTGGTGTAAATATTAGGGCTAATTAGGCAATTAAGGCCAGAAGTTTGCATGAAAACCTGACATGGATACGGCCCTCGTTGCCCACCTCTGAGCTATAGCCATTACAACCTCAAAATGCCACATCGAAAATAATTAAGGATGTAGCCTAAGCTAAAGCAGTCTGGATGTTGAAGCTGAAGTTGCATGGTCTCTTGCCCCCTGTCTACATATGCAGTGTGGCATTGTGAGAAAGCTAGATAATGAGGGATTGATCACAATCCAAGAACAGAGCCCAAAAATAGAGAAGGCCAAAGCAGCAGAGGATCAACCGGACTGCTACAGGATGTAGCTAGTAGCTATCCTCAGATGACCATTTGCAACCACTGAATGGTAACAAGCTTAATTTTCAGATGATTAACATTAAGGCCACATTATGCTGTGCCATGTTGAAATGTCCCCATATTCACATTCCTGGAATTTGATAGTCTGAATTGACCTTACATTTAAATGGCAAATTATTTTTGAAAAGGAATTACATTTTGGCTATTGATTAAATTATAGACTGGCAGGTGTGAAGTGTGGTCCTAATTGCTGAAAGTGTGGACACCTGGTAACTGAATTTGGGGGGGTTGTGGAAAATTTAGTGCAACGACAAGGAAAATGGCACCAAAACTATTAATATGTATAGAATAAAAATATAGATATCTTTAACATGATTTTGCCAATTGATCTGGAATTCAGTCAACATTTGTAAACTTTGGCGTTCAATTAAATTCAAGTTTTTTTTTTTGCAATACAAATTAGAAAGTTTCAGAACACCTGGAGGGTATTTCACAAAGCAGGATTACTGAGTTAGCTGGATAACTGCACTGAGTAAGATAAGCAGGATTACTGAGTTAGCTGGATAACTGCACTGAGTAAGAGAAGCAGGATTACTGAGTTAGCTGGATAACTGCACTGAGTAAGATAAGCAGGATTACTGAGTTAGCTGGATAACTGCACTGAGTAAGATAAGCAGGATTACTGAGTTAGCTGGATAACTGCACTGAGTAAGAGAAGCAGGATTACTGAGTTAGCTGGATAACTGCACTGAGTAAAACCAGGAACAGCTCTTTTTACCTCAGTCACTGTACCAGATTTGGGAGGGTTCTGGGTTTGACTCAGTATAGTTATCCAGCTAACACAGGAAGCCTGCTTCGTGAAAAACCCCCATATTCTAGACCAATCCGCGCAGGGTGATCATTTCTTGAAAAACTGGATAGAACCAAAGCCATTATTATTGATCTGTCTTTTCAAATGATTAGTTTTTCATCACAATAAATAATTTGTTTTTATATTTGACATGGCAGATTTTGATTGAATACAGGCAACAAAAGCCAACTGCAGAATGTTTGGGGCCATAATTATAAATAAACATTCACCAGCTGTTGGACACTTGTTATCATGGTTATCATCATTGTAAAGCGTCTTTGTGACAGTTGTCTGTGAAAATCGCTATATAAATAAAATTGAATTGAATTGAATTGAATGGTGCACCCTAATATTCAATATTAATTGTATTGCACTGAACTGAATTAATTGGGTAAATACGGTGCTGCCAAAGACACACAAGCTTATGTAGAACGAGCTGCACCTTATTGTGGAGGTCTAATCATCATGTGGAATTCACATCACCTAATTACCCAGCTGAGACAATCAGAGAGCCAAGGTATTTAAAGTCTAGAGGAGTGCTTCTCTTCAGTGTGTTGACTTCTTTCATTATGGAGAGTATTGTGCTTAGATTGCAGCTTGGAGTATGGCTCAGTGTTCTGGGCTTTGTTTTTGCACAGGATCAGAGTAAGTATTTTGGATCAAAAGATGTCCCCTTTCATCGATGTGAAGTTGGTGACTTTGCTCGAGTGCAATGTGGAGACCCAGCTATTGCTCCTGAGGATTGTGAAGCTCTCAACTGCTGCTTTGATCACCAGTGCTATTATGCAAATGAAGGTGAGCAAGTTGTTCTTAATTTATTGGAAGGTCTCCATGCCTGCCTTCATGTTTGGTTAATGCTTCTATTTTTTTCTGCTACAGCTACTGTCCACTGCCTCCGGGATGGTCAGTTCAGGGTTGTGGTGTCCAGAACTTCCACCTTGCCTCGGTTTGACCGTATTTTTCTGAAAATGGTGAACGGTGACAGTAGTGGTGCCTGTGCTCCTTATGATGCCTCCCCGGCTTTTACCGTCTTCCAGTTCCCCGTCAGTGCTTGCATGACCACAACGAGGGTGGGTTATTTTGCCTTCAAGTAACTTGCGTAGTGCTGCGTCTTTACTGATCCCTATCTCCCACTTCCTCTTCAGGTGGAAGGGGATTATGTGATCTATGAGAACAGTATTGCTTCCTGGTATGACTGGGCAAATGGTCCTTTGGGCTCCATCACAAGGGACACTTCTCTCCTGTAAGTGGTGGGTTTATAGCATAACTCCTTTTCTGTGCTTGGGTTGCTGCTGACTTGTGGTTCGTGTTTCCCCCAGGCTGTCCTTCCAGTGCAGGTATCATGGCAGTGCTGTGGTTTCCTTGGTGGCTGAGGTGAATACAGTGCCTCCTCCCCTTCCAGTAGCTGCCCGAGGGCCCCTTCGTGTGGAGCTCAGGCTGGCTAGTGGTCAATGTGACTCCAAAGGAGCAAAAGGATGCGCTGATGGTAAAGCTATAATTCATAGTAATATAAATATTACCCCCCCCCCCCCATGGACTACTAACCTATGTTCCCTGATCTCTGTAGCGGATGTGTACAGTGACTACTACAGAGATGCGGACTACCCTGTGACCAAGGTGCTACGGGAACCTGTATATGTGGAAGTGCGCATCTTGGAGAGGACTGACCCCCATCTTGTCCTACTTCTGGAACACTGCTGGGCTACGTCCACCTCTAGCCCTGACAGCCTACCCCAGTGGAGCCTATTAGTTGATGGGTAACTGGCTACATGACTTGGCTTCCTGTTCAATTCCCCCCCCCCCCCCACCCCCAAAGATGCTGAATTGCAGTCTTTCACCAGGTGTCCCTACCATGCTGACCCTTACCAGACCACCTTGGTTCCTGTAGATGGCTCTTCTGGACTTCCCTTCCCCACCCACTACAAGCGCTTTATGGTGCAGATGTTTACCTTTGTGGATCCTGCGTCTGCCGTTCCACTGAATGAAATGGTATTTCGTCTGTTCAATTACATCTTCTGACATCCTGCTTAATCCACCAGCCTTGAATCCTGTTTGTCCCTCCCTCCAGGTGTTTATCCACTGTAGTACAGAAGCTTGCCACCCCACTGCTACTGACCGCTGTGAACAGCAATGCAGCAGAAAACAAAGTGAGTGGTGCTGGGAATTGTAGTGCTAGCAGCTTCTCGGCTGAATTGAATGTGCACTGATTCCTACCTTTTATTCCAGGAAGGTCAATTGTTCCTGTAGGAAAGCGGTCCACTGAGGAAAAGGCTGTGGTTTCCAGTAAGGCGGTGATCCTGACCAATCCAGAGCCCCTAGCCTCAGGCCAGAGGCTTCAGAGTGAAGGTGAGGGAGATTCCCTTATAGCAGTTGGCCCCAACCCTGTTCCTGGAGATCTACTGTCCTGTAGGTTTTCACTCCAACCCTAACAAAGCGCACATCATTCAACAGCTAGAGATCTCGAGCTGATAATTGATGGAATCGGGTGTGCTAAAATACGGTTGCAGTGAACCTACAGGACAGTACGTCTCCAGGAACCGGGTTGGGGACCACTGCCTTGTAGGTATCATGGTGGCTGTGATTTGTGCTAATCTTTCCCCTTGTTTCCAGTATCCCAGAGTCTCCTCAGTTATGGTCTCCTGGGAGTGGCTGCATGTGTCTTACTCATCTCTACCCTGGCACTGGCTGTGGCATGTACTAAACCATCTAGGATGGAACCAAAGGTGTGACACTACAAATAAAGCTTTTATGTAAAGTGTTTTGTGTTCAGTCTGCTTCATTTCTAGTGAACTATGTTTTTAAAGGTAGTTTGGTTAAGGTCTAAGGGTGGATTCCGATCGCTTATTTTCTGCTCTCGTCCTCGGTCCTCGCCTGGAAATCGATTGAGGTTCACTATCTTTAAGGACATTCCAAACCGCTAAATGCTCCTCGGAGGAGTGGGGAACAAGGAGGCTGCTGGAGGCTACTTCAGTGAGGACATGCATGTAGCCTTTGTGGAATCCTTTTCTCAATGCGTGACGTGTAAATTATCCACCACTCCATGTCATTTATGCTGTGTTCTCCAGTTGGTTTTGGTGAGCATGAAGTAAATGTTTGAAATCCACTGTGCTTTTTCTTAAAGCATGATGTAAATGTTGCCCCACTGCATAGCCACTAGGCTTGTGTGAAGTTATGCCTGTTGCAAATTGTTCTCAGCAATGGAAACTGTATTTCACTGCATATTGAGTCAGGGTTCATTCTAATCACTTATTTTCACTCCTAGCATCCTTTCCTCGCACCCTTAGCTCCACCCAACAGGAAGTAAGGATCCGCTATAAAGAATTGAGGAAACATGCATTAGGCAATTGGAACAACCTTGCACAATCATGTGTTGGCATCATATGATTCCCTGCTTAAATATAAGGTTTTTAGCTTATTCATGAATAATGTGTGTCATTACAGATTGGTGCTTTTAATGGGGATGGGGGGGGAGGTAAAATTGCATTTGTAAGGGTGTGCTTGCAACATGGATAATTTTTGCACATCATGCATTGTGAAAAGGCTTCCACAATAGTTACACTTGTCTCCTCACTGAAGCATCCTCCGACTGTTCCCCACTCCTTGCGCCTCTGTGGAGCATTGAATGGTTTGGAATGTCTTTAAAGATGACTAATTTCGATTGATGTCCAGGTCAGGTGTGGACTGAGGATATTTACTACGCTGACTGCAGTAATTTTTCAAGATTTGGACCATGATCAATCAGTAATACTTAGAAACAGACAAATGTATCAGTTATCTAATAAGTTGTTTTGGTGCTTTGTTACCATTTTAACCTTTTATTTATAATATGTAAAATGGCCAATTTAGAAAAGGGATTAAAGGGATAGTTCAAAATTTTGGACAATGTCTCAATTATAACTTACCCATGATATAGTTGATTAATGGAAACCATTTTCAGATAATTCCATGCTGTCCCTTTTGGACATACACACACTGCTAATGCTAGCGCAACTAACGTAACTAGTAGCATCCATTACCAAACGCACTTACACTCCACAGTGCACCCAAAGCAAATAAAATACGACGATAGTCTATTGGGGTTATTTTCAGTGATTATACCATTTTTGAAGTCAAACTATCGTTGAATCCTTTACTTTGTGCTGACCTATATTCTCAGTGGAAGTATGGCAGCGGAGCTAGCTGTAGATTAGCCAGCATATCTGCCTGTAGGCTATCTGCTGTACTCCACAGTTGCTGACACAATCAGTTTTGCTGTAAAGTTACATATTTGGTAGACAAGTCGGCTAAACACAAACATGCTACAGCATATACAAGCAAGCACACTGGCTACCAATTTGCAGGAAAAGTTTGACCACTTCCATGACTTCCCAATCGTGGCAACTAGCTAGCTAAATTCAATAGATCACGCATGCAATCAATTATTAGTTACCTGCTCGTCAGTTGGTTTCGGTGCATGAAGAAAAACAGGTGATGGCACAGCAGTCTCCTTCAGTAGAGGGTGTCCCGACTGTCCTTTTTTGATTTTCACAGTCATCCTCCGTGAAATGGTCACTACACACAACTTTTTTAGAGTCTCAATTGGTGTGTTGACATCCATGCGAGCAGCAAGAAGCCACAGCTGTTTTCTTTGTTGATCTTCCACTGGAAATCGGTGAAAACTTTGTGGTGGCCATTTTTTTTGCATGATTTGAACAACCTTGAAATACACACCGAAATACCATCTTACCTGAACGTTAGCTAACAATACTACTAGTCAGATTCTTTCACATGCGCGATGTTGTTGGTCGGCACTACATACGGCGGCAGAGCTATACTTTACGTTACCTACTAACGTAAAGTATCGCTCCGCCGCCGTACTTCCACAGAGAATTTAGGTGAGCACAAAGTAAAGGATTCAATGATAGTTTGACTTCAAAAATGATGGTATAATCACTGAAAATAACCCCGATAGACTGTCGTCGTATTTTATTTGCTTTGGGTGCACTGTGGAGTGTTTAAGTGCGTTTGGTAGTGGATGCTACCGGTTGCCATAGAGTTGAGCTAACATTAGCAATGTGTGTATGTCCAAAAGAAGGGACAGCATGGAATTATCTGAAAATGGTTTCCATCAATCAACTACATCATAAGTCATAATTGAGACATTATGTGCAAATTATGACTTGCCTGATACAGTCTCGCGGAAGTATGCTTACGCGGATGACCTCGCGTTGGTGTACTCCGCTGGAGACTGGCAGTCATTGGAGGGGACTTTGAGCCAGGACATGCAGACACTAGTGGCATACCTCTGGAAATGGAGGTTGAAGCTCAGCGAGGCAAAGACGGTGTCGGCGGCCTTCCATCTTAACAACAGGGAGGCTAAACGTGAGCTCCGAATATATATTGGCAGAACACCCCTGCCATGCTGCGCTGAGCCAATCTACCTCGGCGTGACATTGGACAGGTCGCTCACGTTTCGCCGACACCTTGAGTCACTGCGCAAGAAGTTAACATCTCGTGTGGCATTGATGAGGCGACTAGTCGGGTCAGGCTGGGGCGCCGACGCAAGAACATTGCGTACGGCAGCCCTGGCCCTTGTTTACTCGACTAGTGAGTACTGCGCACCGGTATGGTGTCGCAGTGCCCACACCCGCCTCATCGATACGCCCATCAACGAAGCCTTGCGCATCGTGACAGGATGCCTGCGTCCCACTCCCGTGGACAATCTTCCCATTCTTGCAGGCATCCAGCCCGCTGGGCTTCGCCGCGCGGGAGCCACAGCACGTCTCGCGTGCCGGGCCATGGAGCCAAACCATCTGCTCCACGAAAGGCTCGCTGTAATTGCTGAGCCTCCCCGGCGCCTTAAGTCGAGACACCCATTTGTGCCTGCCGCACAGGAATTCCTGCAGCAATGCAGTGATCTTAACATCAGTGCGGCACGGTGGGCGGATGACATCTGGAGCACGGAGTGGGAGGAGAACACCTCTAGACTCCGTGACTTCATCCCAGACGTCGGTTTTCCCCCTATTGGGGTGGACCTGCCTAGACTGGCATGGGTGAGGCTTAACCGCCTCCGGACCGGCGTTGGGCGCTTCCGCTCATCGATGCACAGATGGGGCTTGGCTTCTTGCGCAGCCTGCGAGTGTGGCGCGGAGGAACAAACCGCAGACCATGTCATCCTGGACTGCCCGATTTATCGGGCACCCAATGGGATGCATGGTCTGTCGGTTCTGGATGATGACACGGTGACGTGGCTACTGGAGGTGTGCCCTGAAATATAGTCCGGGTGAACCCCCCCCTAGGCTCGGGGTGGTAAAAGGATAGCCCCTCGGCCCCGAGCCTGGGGATGTGGGACAAAAGATCCCACCCAAACGAAGAAGAAGATGTGCAAAATTCCGAACTATCCCTTAAAATTTTTGGTATTGATTAAATTAGACTGGTAGGGGAGATCAAATCCTGCACAATTTTGCGACGCAAGTTAAAATAATTTTATTACTTACCTACTAGCCTAATTGAGGAGAACCGGCTACATTTGATGGCATTGAGTAATTGGTGAATTAAACGCTGATGTAACCTATTGTAAATCAAGGAAACTGATTGAAAAATGATTAAGACCAATAATCAGTTTAAAGGGACGTTTTCCGCCCCCCCCAAATTTTCAGCTCAGGAGTCGCCACTGCTTAAACATGGTTTTGACAATTGATCAAGACACAATGAATAACTTGTTTTGATATTTGACATGGCAGATTTGGATTGAATTCAGGCAAAAAAAAACAACTGCAGAATGTTTGTGGCCATAATTATAAATATACATTCACCAGCTGTTGGTGGGCACTTGTTATCATGGTGCACCATAATATTCCATAGTAATTTTATTCCACTAAATTGATTAATTAGGTAAATGCAGTGCTGCCAAACACACACATGCTTATGTAGAACGAGCTGCACTTTATTGTGGAGGTCTAATCATCATGTAGAATTTGCATCAACTAATTACCCAGCTGAGACAATCAGAGAGCAAAGGTATTTAAAGTCTAGAGGAGTGCTTCTCTTCAGTGTGTTGACTTCTTTCATTATGGAGAGTATTGTGCTTTGGTTGCAGCTTGGAGTATGGCTCAGTATTCTGGGCTTTGTTTTTGCACAGGATCAGAGTAAGTATTTTGGATCAAAAGATGTCCCGTTTCATCGATGTGAAGTTGGTGACTTTGCTCGAGTGCAATGTGGAGACCCAGCTATTGCTCCTGAGGATTGTGAAGCTCTCAACTGCTGCTTTGATCACCAGTGCTATTATGCAAATGAAGGTGAGTAAGTTGTTCTTAATTTATTGGAAGGTCTCCATGCCTGCCTTCATGTTTGGTTAATGCTTCTATTTTTTTCTGCTACAGCTACTGTCCACTGCCTCCGGGATGGTCAGTTCAGGGTTGTGGTGTCCAGAACTTCCACCTTGCCTCGGTTTGACCGTATTTTTCTGAAAATGGTGAACGGTGACGATAGTGGTACCTGTGCTCCTTATGATGCCTCCCCCACCTTTACCGTCTTCCAGTTCCCCGTCAGTGCTTGCATGACCACAACGAGGGTGGGTTATTTTGCCTTCAAGTAACTTGCGTAGTGCTGCGTCTTTACTGATCCCTATCTCCCACTTCCTCTTCAGGTGGAAGGGGATTATGTGATCTATGAGAACAGTATTGCTTCCTGGTATGACTGGGCAAATGGTCCTTTGGGCTCCATCACAAGGGACACTTCTCTCCTGTAAGTGGTGGGTTTATAGCATAACTCCTTTTCTGTGCTTGGGTTGCTGCTGACTTGTGGTTCGTGTTTCCCCCAGGCTGTCCTTCCAGTGCAGGTATCATGGCAGTGCTGTGGTTTCCTTGGTGGCTGAGGTGAATACAGTGCCTCCTCCCCTTCCAGTAGCTGCCCGAGGGCCCCTTCGTGTGGAGCTCAGGCTGGCTAGTGGTCAATGTGACTCCAAAGGAGCAAAAGGATGCGCTGATGGTAAAGCTATAATTCATAGTAATATAAATATTACCCCCCCCCCCCATGGACTACTAACCTATGTTCCCTGATCTCTGTAGCGGATGTGTACAGTGACTACTACAGAGATGCGGACTACCCTGTGACCAAGGTGCTACGGGAACCTGTATATGTGGAAGTGCGCATCTTGGAGAGGACTGACCCCCATCTTGTCCTACTTCTGGAACACTGCTGGGCTACGTCCACCTCTAGCCCTGACAGCCTACCCCAGTGGAGCCTATTAGTTGATGGGTAACTGGCTACATGACTTGGCTTCCTGTTCAATTCCCCCCCCCCCCCACCCCCAAAGATGCTGAATTGCAGTCTTTCACCAGGTGTCCCTACCATGCTGACCCTTACCAGACCACCTTGGTTCCTGTAGATGGCTCTTCTGGACTTCCCTTCCCCACCCACTACAAGCGCTTTATGGTGCAGATGTTTACCTTTGTGGATCCTGCGTCTGCCGTTCCACTGAATGAAATGGTATTTCGTCTGTTCAATTACATCTTCTGACATCCTGCTTAATCCACCAGCCTTGAATCCTGTTTGTCCCTCCCTCCAGGTGTTTATCCACTGTAGTACAGAAGCTTGCCACCCCACTGCTACTGACCGCTGTGAACAGCAATGCAGCAGAAAACAAAGTGAGTGGTGCTGGGAATTGTAGTGCTAGCAGCTTCTCGGCTGAATTGAATGTGCACTGATTCCTACCTTTTATTCCAGGAAGGTCAATTGTTCCTGTAGGAAAGCGGTCCACTGAGGAAAAGGCTGTGGTTTCCAGTAAGGCGGTGATCCTGACCAATCCAGAGCCCCTAGCCTCAGGCCAGAGGCTTCAGAGTGAAGGTGAGGGAGATTCCCTTATAGCAGTTGGCCCCAACCCTGTTCCTGGAGATCTACTGTCCTGTAGGTTTTCACTCCAACCCTAACAAAGCGCACATCATTCAACAGCTAGAGATCTCGAGCTGATAATTGATGGAATCGGGTGTGCTAAAATACGGTTGCAGTGAACCTACAGGACAGTACGTCTCCAGGAACCGGGTTGGGGACCACTGCCTTGTAGGTATCATGGTGGCTGTGATTTGTGCTAATCTTTCCCCTTGTTTCCAGTATCCCAGAGTCTCCTCAGTTATGGTCTCCTGGGAGTGGCTGCATGTGTCTTACTCATCTCTACCCTGGCACTGGCTGTGGCATGTACTAAACCATCTAGGATGGAACCAAAGGTGTGACACTACAAATAAAGCTTTTATGTAAAGTGTTTTGTGTTCAGTCTGCTTCATTTCTAGTGAACTATGTTTTTAAAGGTAGTTTGGTTAAGGTCTAAGGGTGGATTCCGATCGCTTATTTTCTGCTCTCGTCCTCGGTCCTCGCCTGGAAATCGATTGAGGTTCACTATCTTTAAGGACATTCCAAACCGCTAAATGCTCCTCGGAGGAGTGGGGAACAAGGAGGCTGCTGGAGGCTACTTCAGTGAGGAAATGCATGTAGCCTTTGTGGAATCCTTTTCTCAATGCGTGACGTGTAAATTATCCACCACTCCATGTCATTTATGCTGTGTTCTCCAGTTGGTTTTGGTGAGCATGAAGTAAATGTTTGAAATCCACTGTGCTTTTTCTTAAAGCATGATGTAAATGTTGCCCCACTGCATAGCCACTAGGCTTGTGTGAAGTTATGCCTGTTGCAAATTGTTCTCAGCAATGGAAACTGTATTTCACTGCATATTGAGTCAGGGTTCATTCTAATCACTTATTTTCACTCCTAGCATCCTTTCCTCGCACCCTTAGCTCCACCCAACAGGAAGTAAGGATCCGCTATAAAGAATTGAGGAAACATGCATTAGGCAATTGGAACAACCTTGCACAATCATGTGTTGGCATCATATGATTCCCTGCTTAAATATAAGGTTTTTAGCTTATTCATGAATAATGTGTGTCATTATAGATTGGTGCTTTTAATGGGGATGGGGAGGTAAAATTACATTTGAAAGGGTGTGCTTGCAACATGGATAATTTTTGCACATCATGCATTCTGTGAAAAGGCTTCCACAATGGCTACACTTGTCTCCTCACTGAAGCATCCTCTGACTGTTCCCCACTCCTTGCTCCTCTGTGGAGCATTGAATGGTTTGTAATGTCTTTAAAGATGACTAATTTCGATTGATGTCCAGGTCAGGTGTGGACTGAGGATATTTACTACGCTGACTGCAGTAATTTTTCAAGATTTGGACCATGATCAATCAGTAATACTTAGAAACAGACAAATGTATCAGTTATCTAATAAGTTGTTTTGGTGCTTTGTTACCATTTTAACCTTTTATTTATAATGTGTAAAATGGCCAATTTAGAAAAGGGATTAAAGGGATAGTTCAAAATTTTGGACATAATGTCTCAATTATAACTTACCCATGATATAGTTGATTAATGGAAACCATTTTCAGATAATTCCATGCTGTCCCTTTTGGACATACACACATTGCTAATGCTAGCGCAACTCTAACGTAACTAGTAGCATCCATTACCAAACGCACTTACACTACAGTGCACCCAAAGCAAATAAAATACGAAGATAGTCTATTGGGGTTATTTTCAATGATTATACCATTTTTGAAGTCAAACTATCGTTGAATCCTTTACTTTGTGCTGACCTATATTCTCAGTGGAAGTACGGCGGCGGAGCTAGCTGTAGATTAGCCAGGATATCTGCCTGTAGGCTATCTGCTGTACTCCACAGTTGCTGACACAATCAGTTTTGCTGTAAAGTTACATATTTGGTAAACAAGTCGGCTAAACACAAACATGCTACAGAATAACACAGCATATACAAGCAAGCACACTGGCTACCAATTTGCAGGAAAAGTTTGACCACTTCCATGACTTCCCAATCGTGGCAACTAGCTAGCTAAATTCAATAGATCACGCATGCAATCAATTATTAGTTACCTGCTCGTCAGTTGGTTTCGGTGCATGAAGAAAAACAGGTGATGGCACAGCAGTCTCCTTCAGTAGAGGGTGTCCCGACCGTCCTTTTTTGATTTTCACAGTCATCCTCCGTGAAATGGTCACTACACACAACTTTTTTAGAGTCTCAATTGGTGTGTTGACATCCATGCGAGCAGCAAGAAGCCACAGCTGTTTTCTTTGTTGATCTTCCACTGGAAATCGGTGAAAACTTTGTGGTGGCCATTTTTTTTGCATGATTTGAACAACCTTGAAATACACACCGAAATACCATCTTACCTGAACGTTAGCTAACAATACTACTAGTCAGATTCTTTCACATGCGCGATGTTGGCCGGCACTACATACGGCGGCAGAGCTATACTTTACGCTACCTACTAACGTAAAGTATCGCTCCGCCGCCGTACTTCCACAGAGAATTTAGGTGAGCACAAAGTAAAGGATTCAATGATAGTTTGACTTCAAAAATGATGGTATAATCACTGAAAATAACCCCGATAGACTGTCGTCGTATTTTATTTGCTTTGGGTGCACTGTGGAGTGTTTAAGTGCGTTTGGTAGTGGATGCTACCGGTTGCCATAGAGTTGAGCTAGCATTAGCAATGTGTGTATGTCCAAAAGAAGGGACAGCATGGAATTATCTGAAAATGGTTTCCATCAATCAACTACATCATAAGTCATAATTGAGACATTATGTGCAAAATTCCAAAATATCCCTTAAAATGTTTGGTATTGATTAATTAGACTGGTAGGGGAGATCAGATTGGGGTCCTAATTGCTGAAAGTATGGACACTTGTCCACTGAAATGGAAAAAAAATAATAATTTACTGCAATGACACGGAAAATAGCATGAAGCCAAAGTAAAAGACCAAAATATAGAATATCTTAAACACAGTGGGGCGGAAAACTTCCCTTTAAACTGATTATTGGTCTTAATCATTTTTCAATCAGTTTCCTTGATAACAATAGGCTACATCAGCATTTAATTCACCAATTACTCAATGCCATCAAATGTAACCGGTTCTCCTCAATTAGGCTAGTAGGTACGTAATAAAATTATTTTAACTTGCATCGCAAAATTGTGCACATTTTAATCAACATTATAATTGTGGATGCATGTGCTCTTCGTTCTCCGCACTCTTAATTCCGAAAATATTCATGGAAATTAAACGATCTTAAAGCTCAGCTTTTGTTAGATAATTTTTTTTATTTAGCACAACCTGCAATAAAAAATAATCTAACAAAAGCTGAGCTTTAAGATCGTTTAATTTCCATGAATATTTTCGGAATTAAGAGTGCGGAGAACGAAGAGCACATGTATCCACAATTATAATGTTGATTAAAATGTGCGCAATTTTGCGACGCAAGTTAAAATAATTTTATTACTTACCTACTAGCCTAATTGAGGAGAACCGGCTACATTTGATGGCATTGAGTAATTGGTGAAATAAACACTGATGTAACCTATTGTAAATCAAGGAAACTGATTGAAAAATGATTAAGACCAATAATCAGTTTAAAGGGACGTTTTCCGCCCCCCCAAATTTTCAGCTCAGGAGTCGCCACTGCTTAAACATGGTTTTGACAATTGATCAAGACACAATGAATAACTTGTTTTGATATTTGACATGGCAGATTTGGATTGAATTCAGGCAAAAAAAAAACAACTGCAGAATGTTTGTGGCCATAATTATAAATATACAATTCACCAGCTGTTGGTGGGCACTTGTTATCATGGTGCACCATAATATTCCATAGTAATTTTATTCCACTAAATTGATTAATTAGGTAAATGCAGTGCTGCCAAACACACACATGCTTATGTAGAACGAGCTGCACTTTATTGTGGAGGTCTAATCATCATGTGGAATTCGCATCAACTAATTACCCAGCTGAGATAATCAGAGAGCAAAGGTATTTAAAGTCTAGAGGAGTGCTTCTCTTCAGTGTGTTGACTTCTTTTATTATGGAGAGTATTGTGCTTTGGTTGCAGCTTGGAGTATGGCTCAGTATTCTGGGCTTTGTTTTTGCACAGGATCAGAGTAAGTATTTTGGAGCAAAAGATGTCCCCTTTCATCGATGTGAAGTTGGTGACTTTGCTCGAGTGCAATGTGGAGACCCAGCTATTGCTCCTGAGGATTGTGAAGCTCTCAACTGCTGCTTTGATCACCAGTGCTATTATGCAAATGATGGTGAGCAAGTTGTCCATGATTATTATTGTTATGGTCTCAATGCCTGCTTTAATGCTGCTACTTTTTCTGCTGCAGTTACTGTCCACTGCCTCCGGGATGGCCAGTTCAGGATTGTGGTGTCCAGAACTTCCACCTTGCCTCTGTTTGACCATGTTTATCTAAACATGGTGAACGGTGACAGTAGTGGTACCTGTAGTTCTTATGATGCCTCCCCTGCTTTTACCGTCTTACAGTTCCCCGTCAGCGCTTGCATGACCACAATGAGGGTGGGTTATTTTGCCTTCAAGTAACTTGCGTAGCGCTGGTTCTTTACTGATCGCTTACCCCCCCCCACTTTCTCCTCAGGTGGAAGGGGATTATGTGATTTATGAGAACAAGATTTCGTCCTGGTATGACTGGACAGATGGTCCTTTGGGCTCTATCACAAGGGACACTTCTTTCCAGTAAGTGCTGGTTTTTAGCCTGACCTCTTTTCTGTGCTTGGGTTGCTGCTGACCTGTGGTTCTCCTTCTTCAGACTATCCTTCCAGTGCAGGTATCATGGCAGTGCTGTGGTTTCTTTGGTGGCTGAGGTGAACACAGTGCCTCCTCCCCTTCCAGTAGCTGTTCGTGGGCCCCTTCGTGTGGAGCTCAGGCTGGCTAGTGGTCAATGTGACTCCAAAGGAGCAAAAGGATGTGCTGATGGTAATGCTACAATGTTTAGTAGTAAATATTACTACTAAACCCCCCCCCCCTTGGACTACTAACCTATGTTCCCTGATCTCTGTAGCTGACGTGTACAGTGACTACTACCAAGATGCGGACTACCCTGTGACAAAGGTGCTACGGGAACCTGTATATGTGGAAGTGCGCATCTTGGAGAGGACTGACCCCCATCTTGTCCTGCTTCTGGAAGACTGCTGGGCTACGTCCACCTCTAGCCCCGACAGCCTACCCCAGTGGAGCCTATTGGTTGATGGGTAACTGGCTACATTACTTGGCTTCCTGTTCAATCCCCCCCCCCCCCCCAAGATGCTGAATTGCAGTCTTTTCCCCCAGGTGTCCCTACCATGCTGACCCTTACCAGACCACCTTAGTTCCTGTAGATGGCTCTTCTGGACTTCCCTTCCCCACCCACTACAAGCGCTTTATGGTGCAGATGTTTACCTATGTGGATCCTGCGTCTTCCGTTCCACTGAATGAAATGGTATTTCGTCTGTTCAACTACAGCTTCTGACATCCTGCTTAATCCACCAGCCTTGAATCCTGTTTGTCCCACCCTCCAGGTGTTTATCCACTGTAGTACAGAAGTTTGCCACCCCACTGCTACTGACCGCTGTGAACAGCAATGCAGCAGAAAACAAAGTGAGTGGTGCTGGGAATTGTAGTGCTAGCAGCTTCTAGGCTGAATTAAATGTGTACTGATTCCTACCTGTGGTTCCTTTATTCCAGGAAGGTCACTTGTTCCTGTAGGAAAGCGATCCACTGAGGAAAAGGTTGTGGTTTCCAGTAAGGCTGTGATCTTGACCAATCCAGAGCCCCTAGCCTCAGGCCAGAGGCTTCAGAGTGAAGGTGAGGGAGATTCCCCTGTAGGTATCAATGTGGCAGTGTGATTTGTGCTAATCTTTCCCCTTGTTTCCAGTGCCCCAGTCTCTTCTCAGTTTTGGTCTTCTGGGAGTGGCTGCATGCATCTTGCTCACCTCCACCCTGGCACTGGCTGTAGCATGTACTAAACCATCTAGGATGGAACCGAAGGTGTAAAATCTTACAAATAAATCTTTTTATGGAAAATGTATTGGATTCAGTCTTTCTTGCATTTTTATAATACCCTCTGGGTTGTGGTTTTGGTGGGTAGGAGGTGGATTTCATTTTTTGGAAATCCCTTAATCTAAAGTAGCTAATCCTTGTCCATTTATGGTCTGGGTGTAGCATATCCTTCCTTGCTGCTCAGTGGGAAGTAGTCATTGGCAAAGTCATGGCCCTATTACAACTGATTCCTTCCAGACTAGTTGACTGGCTAGGGACCCTGGAGGTTTACCCTCCACCCCTTCTGAACTTGCTGGAGGGTAAATGATACCAAATACTAAGTGCAAAAGTTCCTGTCTTGAATACTGGAACCATAGATGTGATGTATGCCATAGTTACTGGCACAATTTGAGCCCATACCCAGGTAAGATTTGCATTACAATTTGGCAGATGCTTTTATCTGAAATTATGTGCATATTGAGGGTCATTGACACAACTACAAAGCAGATCTGACAAGGCACAACTTTCTCAGTGTAGGAGCTATCCCCAGTAATGAAAATGAGTAGTCCAGTCAGCTATATGTTCTAAGCTATAAAATAACCAAAAAAACAAGTTAAATAGAAAGCAAAAAACAGGAAGCGAGTACTATAGAATGGCTCTATATAGGTAGTTTAGTTGAGGTGGGTTTTCAGACCACAATGGAAACGTTTCTGCTGAGCGCAGCAGAGTGGGGAGTTCGTTCCACCACTGGAGCTTGGGTGGAAAAGCTCCGCAGTCGGGACGAGCAGGAACCGTTAACATGGAGGGAGGTGCAACTCGCCCTGCAGCAGCAGAGCGAAGTGCTGGATTAAGTCCTGTACATAGGAGGGGCCTGACCTTTTGGCTGCAGTGTAGGTCAGGGTTAGAACTTTGAACCTGATCCTGGCCACGACCGGCAGCCAGATGGTGGCCAGTCACCATGGTTTTATATCTGAGCCAATCATAAGCCATCTGGCTTCTGAGACCTGATTATGACATCAGTGGATTAGGAAGTATGTGACTTTGCCATAGGTACCTATTATAGCTGTACCCAGGTAAGATGGCTGCCAAATTGTTTCATTTCAGAATTACTATTACATGAGGTCACATCTATGGTCGTATAGAACAAATAAGCTTCTGAAAAATGGTGCTTCATGATCACGTGTTTGACTGGACTCAACATTCATCACTTAATTCAAATGCAGTGTGTCCATACTACTGGGATTAATGCACTGAGGATTCAAATGTCATGGCTTGGGGGGTGATTGGGGCAGAAAACTTATGGTTTAAAGGTTGTATCAGTGATTTTGGGTGACGTCACTTCTGAAGCGAAATCCCAAACAAACAGAGCCAATTATGTTTTAAAAAATAGTGTTCAAGCATCCAGAATTATAACCACGTTAACGTTTGTAAGAAACCAAACCGTTTGTAAATCCGTCAAGATTTCAGCGAGATAAGAGTATTGGCGTATTAGTATCACCCACCCCTTGTCGGTGATTGGTTGGAATACTGTTTATTTTGGTTTTGAGTGGTTGGTCGTACCATTTGTTTTTGTGTACGATCTCGGAGCATAGGCTGCCTACAGAGATGCGGTTTTTTGACGGCCTGCTTATGGGGCGGGCAGCTAGCGGATCGTGAGGAAAAATCAGATGACTGTGATCATTTATGTTTCGACCCAAAATCGCTGATACAACCTTTAAGGAAATAAAGAATATTACAATACAGCTCAAAACAATATCATTCATATGCATATTAACAGTATCAATGCTTGTTCCTGTACTCATTTACAAGGAGCCTGACTAGCTTCCTGTATTATGTTGCCTAATTATTTGAGCACAAGTGATTTTTCTGAAGATTGTTTATAACCAATGTAGAATGAGCATGCAGTTTGGGGACAAATTCTTCAAATGGGATGTACTCGGGCATTTAGGCCTCTTCGCTCTTCTAGATTTTATCATTGTTGGAATAAGTTTTGTATAAAGGCAGTTTTTGATGAAGTGGGGAAAATGAAAGGTATGACAATGTGGCGATGGGGAATTTTATATTCAATGCCAATATATCTAATTGGCTTTCAGGATGTAGTCTAGTGTAAGCTAAATCACTCTGGATATTGCTGGTGAAGTTGCATACTATATGGGATTTGTTTGCTCCCGTCTGCTTGCGCGTATGTAGTGTGACGGAGCAAGAACTCTTCTGTAGAACGAGAGATTGAGATCAATTGTATTGGAGACCTAGAACTTCAGAGGGACATGGCACAAAATCAGAAAAGGCGAATGCACCAGAGGCTCTACATGATGTAGCTACCCCAGCCCCAAACAACCACAGTTGCAACCAATGAATTGTAGCAAATTGTTTTTAGATGATTTTTATATTTAAGCTGCAGTAGGCAAGTTTGAAACTATACAAGGCAAAAAGACCCCATTCTTGCACTCCTCCCTCCAATCTCTCTCCTAAGCCCCTCCCACAAAAGTACGCTCGGGTGCATTTGCAGAGACAGGCAGACAGGGAGGGGTTTGTTCTACTGGGAGGATCTTTTGCTTTTAGATAGTTAGCCCTGATTGGTAGCTACATAGCTAGCCCTGATTGGTTGGTTTTTGGAAAACCGGCTTGAGATTTTCTGACAGTCTAGTACAGAGCCCAGGGGTGCGTCCCAATATTCTTCCCTTCCAATCTCCCTTCCTCCACTCCCCCACTACCACTCCTCTCCTAGCCGGAAGTATGCAAAACTGCCTGAACGTTTAGAGTATAAGTATTTGCACGTACAGTATACGATGTACCTGACATTGCGGTTTGCGTCAAGACATTCGTTAATATGTAACCATGAATACCTAATTAAGATGGAATCAGCAAAATTTGATTAAAACAGAAAGATTAGTTTCCAGGGCACGGAGTAGAGGAGGTGGTAGTGGAGGAAGGGAGGGTGCATTTTTCGAAAATTGGGACGCACCCCTGGAAACACAGAAACCAAATTTTTTCTGAGAACACTTGATTTATTGATAGCTACTGGAATGTCATGAGCAAATTTAGTAATTTAGCCAAAATTATATCGAAAAAATCTTGCCTACTGCACCTTTAAGGCCACATTGTCAGAAACCTTGAATGCCAGGTTGAATAAATTTTCCATATTCACATCCCTGGAATTTTAATAATTCTGATTAATTAAACCTTTCATTATTTGTAATGTTAAATAACAAATTATTCATTTTGAAACATGATTCAACGTTTGGTATTAAATTATAGACTGGCAGGTGAAATCAGTAGGGTCCTAATTGCTGAAAGTGTGAACGGCTGGTCACTGAAAACAATTATTATTATTTTTTTTAAACGGGGAAAGTTTAGTTCAAGTACAAAGAAATTAGAAAAAATCCAAACCTGTATTGTGTTCATACATATAAGGGGAAACTATAGAATCATTTAAAAACATTTTTATTAATTGATCAAGACATTGGCCTGGATTCAATCAACATTTCTTGTTAACTTTGACTTGCAATTGAATTCAAGTGTTTCTTTTTTCAATACAAACACAGATTAGCGAGTTTCAGAACATCTGTTCTCGAACAATCCTCTCAGTGTGATAATTTGTTATATTAAAGGATAGGACCAAAACCATTATTATTGACCTTATTATTTGTCAAAATTACTGTCATTTTTAAATCACAGCAACTAAACTGTTTTATATTCAACAAGGCAGAACTTGATTGAGTTAAGGCTGCTTCCTACTCCAGGGGGATGTTACTCCAGTTAACTGAATAAATGAGGTAAATGCAGTTCTGCAAATCACACACACACACACACACACACACACACACACACACACACACACACACACACACACACACACACACACACACACACACACACACACACACACACACACACACACACACACACACACACACACACACACACACACACACAAGCTTGTGTAGAACGAGATGCACCTTATTGTGGAGGTCTAATCATCATGTGGAATTCACATTACCTAATTACCCAGCTGAGACAATCAGACAGCTAAGTATTTAAAGTCTAGAGGAGTGCTTCTTTTCAACAGTTTTCCTTCTTGCATTATGGATAGTATTGTGTTTAGGTTGCAGCTTGGAGTATGGCTTGGTGTTTTGGGATTTGTCCTGGCACAGGATCAAACTAAATATTTTGGATCAAAAGATGATACTTTTCATAGATGCCAGGTTGGTGACTTTGCAAGAGTGCAATGTGGAGACCTTACTATTACACCTGAGGAATGTGAAGCTCTGAACTGTTGCTTTGATCAGCAGTGCTATTATGCAAATGAAGGTGAGCAAGTTGTCCATGATTATTGTTGGAAGGACTCCATGCCTGCCTTCATGTTTGGTTAATGCTTCTGCTCTTTCTGCTGCAGTTACTGTCCACTGCCTCCGGGATGGTCAGTTCAAGGTTGTGGTGTCCAGAGCTTCCACCTTGCCTCTGCTTGACCTTGGTTCTGTAACCTTGCTGGAGGGTCCCAGTAGTGGTGACTCCTGTGGTCCTTTTGTTGCCTCTCCTGCTTTTGAGGTCTTTCAATTCCCAGTCAGTGCCTGTGGAACCACAGTGAGGGTAGGTTATTGGTCTTAAATGAAACCTCATTCATTGTGCTACATGTGTACTAATTGCTACCCTTCAGGTGGAAGGGGATTATGTGATCTATGAGAACGAGATGTCCTCCAACTATGGTGTGGCAACTGGTCCTTCAGGCTCCATCACAAGGGACAGTATTTTTCGGTAAGTGTTGGGTTTCTTTCTGACCCCTTTTCTGTGCTTGGGTTGCTGCTAACTTGTGGTTCTCCTTCTCCAGGCTATCCTTCCAGTGCAGGTATCATGGCAGTGCTGTGGTTTATATGGTGGCTGAGGTGAATACAGTGCCTCCTCCCCTTCCAGTAGCTGTTCGTGGGCCCCTTCGTGTGGAGCTCAGGCTGGCTAGTGGTCAATGTGACTCCAAAGGAGCAAAAGGATGTGCTGAGGGTAACGCTACAATGTTTAGTAGTAAATATTAAACCAACACCCCCCCCCCCCCCCCCCTTTGGACTACTAACCTATGTTCCCTGATCTCTGTAGCTGATGTGTACAGTGACTACTATCAAGATGCGGACTACCCTGTGACAAAGGTGCTACGGGAACCTGTATATGTGGAAGTGCGCATCTTGGAGAGGACGGACCCCAGTCTTGTCCTGCTTCTGGAACACTGCTGGGCTACGTCCACCTCTAGCCCCGACAGCCTACCCCAGTGGAGCCTATTGGTTGATGGGTAACTGGCTACATGACTTGTGTTTCTGTTCAATTTCATCCCCCCTAAAATGCTGAATTGCAGTCTTTTCCCCCCCAGGTGTCCCTACCATGCTGACCCTTACCAGACCACCTTAGTTCCTGTAGATGGCTCTTCTGGACTTCCCTTCCCCACCCACTACAAGCGCTTTATGGTGCAGATGTTTACCTTTGTGGATCCTGCGTCTTCCGTTCCACTGAATGAAATGGTATTTCGTCTGTTCAATTACAGCTTCTGACATCCTGCTTAATCCACCAGCCTTGAATCCTGTTTGTCCCACCCTCCAGGTGTTTATCCACTGTAGTACAGAAGTTTGCCACCCCATTGCTACTGAACAGCAATGTGAACAGCAATGCAGCAGAAAACAAAGTGAGTGGTGCTGGGAATTGTAGTGCTAGCAGCTTCTAGGCTGAATTAAATGTGTACTGATTCCTACCTGTGGTTCCTTTATTCCAGGAAGGTCACTTGTTCCTGTAGGAAAGCGATCCACTGAGGAAAAGGTTGTGGTTTCCAGTAAGGCTGTGATCCTGACCAATCCAGAGCCCCTAGCCTCAGGCCAGAGGCTTCAGAGTGAAGGTGAGAGAGATTCCCCTGTAGCTATCATGGTGGCAGTGTGATTTGTGCTAATCTTTCCCCTTGTTTCCAGTGCCCCAGTCTCTCCTCAGTTACGGTCTCCTGGGAGTAGCTGCATGCATCTTGCTCACCTCCACCCTGGCACTGGCTGTTGCATGTACTAAACCATCTAGGATGGGGCTGAAGGTGTAAAATCTTACAAATAAATATTTTTATGGAAAATGTATTGGATTCAGTCTTTCTTGCATTTTGACAGTACCCTCTGGGTTGTGGTTTTGGTGGGCAGGAGGATTTCATTTTTTGGAAATCCCTTAATCTAAAGTAGCTCATCCTTGTCCATTTTAAGGTCTGTCAGTGTAGCATAGCCTGCCTTGCTGCTCAGTGGGAAGTAGTCATTGGCAAAGTCATGGCCCTATTACAACTGGTTGCTTCCAGACTAGTTGACTGGCTAGGGACCCTGGAGGTTGTAGAACCCGTACAGCTAGACCAATGAGGGAATAGCTGGAGGGGAAAGTGCAACGTGTTTTTCCTCTGCTGTTATGTAAATACAAGAGGTTAGTGATTTATCCTCCGTTCAGGAATAGAGCACAAGTACATTTAAGAATATACCGGGTCTGTCGCCACGAGTCAGATATGAATGCGCTGCTCCATATCCCGCTTAAGACAGGCCTGAAACGGATCAGTATGAGTCTTATTATTTTCCGTTCGCAAACGGGGCCATGTCATCACGGATATATCCGACCTGTCGTCCAAATGTCAATATTCTAATGGGAGCATTAGAACATTCACAAAGGAGCTGAACAACACATCGACTATGATCACAAAGTAAGCGTAACAGTTACTATTGGTTTACTCATAATTATCTGACTCCATATTAAACTATAATTTAGAATTTCACTTTAATCATGCGTGAAGCACAGTGGTTACACGACTCTTCCTTGTGTGCCACCATTACTCAATATATGCACCTGTGATTAGCACTATTGCCAAATCTCAGTTTGGTGGAAAACAGAGGTTGGGGGTCTGGCCAACACAATACATGCATTATATTTTACATAGATAGTTGCGAGCCCAGGTCAGCGTGCACTCAGAGGGCTCCTTAAGGCTAATTTGACAAGAACTGACGTAGAACGTCCATGGGTTCTCTTCACATCAAATTCCCAGATCCATGCATCACCAATCCCTTATACTGGCAAAACATAGCCGCCTACCCAACTTGGGGCCTCCACATAAAGTACCATGCCACTGATCAGTTGGTCATTGGTCAGAATTGTTCCCCTGAGTATTCAGTTGTAATTTAGGCTGAAAAAGGTATAAAATGGATTAGTCATGGAGACCACGCAAGTTAAAATAATTTATTCACAGGCAGGTCATTATTTTAAAATTATTAGTCAATTACAAAATATAGAAATTAAAAGAAAACAGTAAATATCTTATGCGGCCTGCTTCAGCTACACACACACACACAATCTGCACAGTGTGGGAAGTTGGTTGCGATCTTCCCAGATAGGTTTGTCTCCCTTTCTTTTATGCCAAATCCCGCGTTTGAACCAGGCGGCAGTGCCATAAATTAACCTGGAGGTGTGGTCGAATCTGGAATCTAGACCCCCACCTTTGGGGGTTGTTAGTAGGAAGGGGGTGCCTAATCCCCTGCCTAAGGGGAAAAAGATGATTACCAGAGAGGACATTCCAATGTTAGTTTTTCCCTGAGTGGTTGAAACTATGTTTTACTAAACTCCATTTGGTATGAAATGTATCTCATTCGATTCCTTGATTTTACCGGATTACATCCATACCAAACAGATTACCATTATGATTATTATTAACAGATTAACAGTCTTATTTTGCAGTTGTCATGAAGATTCCCTCCTGATGAACCATTTTACATGCAATTCCTGTTACTACTACATAAGACATAATGTAACAATATAAGAATCACATGTGCAATGTTTAAGTTTTACAGTGTCTGTTGACCATCTCAACAGAAGTTTCAGAGCCCTGTTCCAGGAGAGAAGTAAAGGGTGTAATGACAGAGGTGCCAACCTTGAGGGCACTGTGGTATTGTCCGGAGTTTTTCCCATAGGACTGACCACATGTGAGGTCACGGGACAGGTCACAGATGGTCGGGTAGGACATTCCTGGCGTCATGACCCCTGCACCATAAATGCCCTTAACCACACATACACACCCATGACACAGTCGAGTTTCTCCTTATCGCAGTCTTTTCCCAGGTGAGGACATCCTTGAGAACAAATGGGCTGAAAATCCCAAAGGAAGTCAGAGTTGTATTGTTTTATTACAAGGCCCTCTGGTCCTTTGAAGTTTATGACGAGCACCGTTCTCGGGCTCCTCACAACTGTCAGTCTTTCTGGAACCTCACTTTGACTCCCCTCTTACAAGGTTTACCCTCCACCCCTTCTGAACTTGCTAGAGGGTAAATGATAGCAAATACTAAGTGCAAAAGTTCCTGTCTTGAATGCTGGAACCATAGATGTGATGTATGCCATAGTTACTGGCACAACTTGAGCCTATACCCAGGTAAGATTTGCATTGCAATTTGGGAGGTGCTTTTATCCAAAGCGATATGCATATTGAAGGTCATTGACACAACTACAAAGCAGATCTGACAAGGCAACTTTCTCACAGTGTAGGAGCTATCCCCAGTAATGAAAATGAGTAGTACAGTCAGCTATATGTTCTGAACTATAAAATAACCAAAAAAACAAGTTAAATAGAAAGCAAAAAACAGGAAGCGAGTACTATAGAATGGCCCTATATAGGTAGTTTAGTCGAGGTGGGTTTTCAGACAACGGAAAACCGTTTCAGCTGAGCGCAGCAGAGTGGGGAGTTCGTTCCATCACTGGAGCTAGGGTTGGAAAATCAACACTTGATTTATTGATAGCTACTGGAATTAATGAGCAAATTTAGTAATTTAGCCAAAAATATATCGAAAAAATCTTGCCTACTGCACCTTTAAGGCCACATTGTCAGAAACCTTGAATGCCAGGTTGAATAAATTTTCCATATTCACATCCCTGGAATTTTAATCATTCTAATTAATTAAACCTTTCATTACTTGTAATGTTAAATAACAAATTATTAATTTTGAAACATGATTCAACGTTTGGTATTAAATTATAGACTGGCAGGTGAAATCAGTAGGGTCCTAATTGCTGAAAGCATGAACGGCAGGTCACTGAAAACAATTATTATTATTTTTAAACGGGGAAAGTTTAGTTCAAGTACAAAGAAAATAGAAAAAATCCAAACCTGTATTGTGTTCATACATATAAGGGGAAACTATAGAATAATTTAAAAACATTTTTATTAATTGATCAAGACATTGGCCTGGATTCAATCAACATTTCTCGTTAACTTTGACTTGCAATTGAATTCAAGTGTTTATTTTTTCAATACAAACACAGATTAGCGAGTTTCAGAACATCTGTTCTCGAACAATCCTCTCAGTGTGATAATTTGTTATATAGAAGGATAGGACCAAAACCATTATTATTGACCTCATTATTTGTCAAAATTACTGTCATTTTTAAATCACAGCAACTAAACTGTTTTATATTCAACAAGGCAGAACTTGATTGAGTTAAGGCTGCTTCCTACTCCAGGGGGATGTTACTCCAGTGAACTGAATAAATGAGGTAAATGCAGTTCTGCAAATCACACACACACACACACACACACACACACACACACACACACACACACACACACACACACACACACACACACACACACACACACACACACACACACACACACACACACACACACACACACACACACACACACACACACACACACACACACACACACACACACACACACACACACACACACACACACACACACACACACACAGGCGTGTGTAGAATGAGGTGCACCTTATTGCGGAGGTCTAATCATCATGTGGAATTCACATTACCTAATTACCCAGCTGAGACAATCAGGCAGCTAAGTATTTAAAGTCTAGAGGAGTGCTTCTTTTCAACAGTTTTCCTTCTTTCATTATGGATAGTATTGTGTTTAGGTTGCAGCTTGGAGTATGGCTTGGTGTTTTGGGATTTGTTTCGGCACAGGATCAAACTAAATATTTTGGATCGAAAGATGATACTTTTCATAGATGCCAAGTTGGTGACTTTGCAAGAGTGCAATGTGGAGACCTTACTATTACACCTGATGAATGTGATGCTCTGAACTGTTGCTTTGATCAGCAGTGCTATTATGCAAATGAAGGTGAGCCAGTTGTCCATGATTATTGTTGGACAGACTCAATGCCTGCCTTCATGTTTGGTTAATGCTTCTGCTCTTTCTGCTACAGTTACTGTCCACTGCCTCCGGGATGGTCAGTTCAAGGTTGTGGTGTCCAGAGCTTCCACCTTGCCTCTGCTTGACCTTGGTTCTGTAACCTTGCTGGAGGGTCCCAGTAGTGGTGATCCCTGTGGTCCTTTTGTTGCCTCTCCTGCTTTTGAGGTCTTTCAATTCCCAGTCAGTGCCTGTGGAACCACAGTGAGGGTAGGTTATTAGTCTTAAATGAAACCTCATTCATTGTGCTACATGTGTACTAATTGCTACCCTTCAGGTGGAAGGGGATTATGTGATCTATGAAAACGAGATGTCCTCCAACTATGGTGTGGCAACTGGTCCTTCAGGCTCCATCACAAGGGACAGTATTTTTCGGTAAGTGTTGGGTTTCTTTCTGACCCCTTTTCTGTGCTTGGGTTGCTGCTGACTTGTGGTTCTCCTTCTCCAGGCTATCCTTCCAGTGCAGGTATCATGGCAGTGCTGTGGTTTATTTGGTGGCTGAGGTGAACACAGTGCCTCCTCCCCTTCCAGTAGCTGTTCGTGGGCCCCTTCGTGTGGAGCTCAGGCTGGCTAGTGGTCAATGTGACTCCAAAGGAGCAAAAGGATGTGCCGAGGGTAACGCTACAATGTTTAGTAGTAAATAATAAACCAACATCCCGCCCCCTCCCCCCCCCCCTTTGGACTACTAACCTATGTTCCCTGTTTGTAGCTGATGTGTACAGCGACTACTATCAAGATGTGGACTATCCTGTGACAAGGGTGCTACGGGAACCTGTATATGTGGAAGTGCGCATCTTGGAGAGGACGGACCCCAGTCTTGTCCTGCTTCTGGAACACTGCTGGGCTACATCTACCTCTAGCCCCGACAGCCTACCCCAGTGGAGCCTATTAGTTGATGGGTAACTGGCTACATGACTTGTCTTTCTGTTCAATTTACTCCCCTGTAAAATGCTGAATTGCAGTCTTTCACCAGGTGTCCCTACCATGCTGACCCTTACCAGACCACCTTAGTTCCTGTAGATGGCTCTTCTGGACTTCCCTTCCCCACCCACTACAAGCGCTTTATGGTGCAGATGTTTACCTTTGTGGATCCTGCGTCTTCCGTTCCACTGAATGAAATGGTATTTCGTCTGTTCAATTACAGCTTCTGACATCCAGCTTAATCCACCAGCCTTGAATCCTGTTTGTCCCACCCTCCAGGTGTTTATCCACTGTAGTACAGAAGTTTGCCACCCCACTGCTACTGACCGCTGTGAACAGCAATGCAGCAGAAAACAAAGTGAGTGGTGCTGGGAATTGTAGTGCTAGCAGTTTCTAGGCTGAATTAAATGTGTACTGATTCCTACCTGTGGTTCCTTTATTCCAGGAAGGTCACTTGTTCCTGTAGGAAAGCGATCCACTGAGGAAAAGGTTGTGGTTTCCAGTAAGGCTGTGATCCTGACCAATCCAGAGCCCCTAGCCTCAGGCCAGAGGCTTCAGAGTGAAGGTGAGAGATTCCCCTGTAGGTATCAATGTGGCAGTGTGATTTGTGCTAATCTTTCCCCTTGTTTCCAGTGCCCCAGTCTCTCCTCAGTTACGGTCTCCTGGGAGTAGCTGCATGCATCTTGCTCACCTCCACCCTGGCACTGGCTGTTGCATGTACTAAACCATCTAGGATGGGGCTGAAGGTGTAAAATCTTACAAATAAATATTTTTTATGGAAAATGTATTGGATTCAGCCTTTCTTGCATTTTGACAGTACCCTCTGGGTTGTGGTTTTGGTGGGCAGGAGGATTTCATTTTTTGGAAATCCCTTAATCTAAAGTAGCTCATCCTTGTCCATTTTAAGGTCTGTCGGTGTAGCATAGCCTGCCTTGCTGCTCAGTGGGAAGTAGTCATTGGCAAAGTCATGGCCCTATTACAACTGGTTCCTTCCAGACTAGTTGACTGGCTAGGGACCCTGGAGGTTGTAGAACCCGTACAGCTAGACTAATGAGGGAATAGCTGGAGGGGAAAGTGCAACGTGTTTTTCCTCTGCTGTTGTGATGTAAATACAAGAGGTTAGTGATTTATCCTCCGTTCATGAATAGAGCGCAAGTACATTTAAGAATATACCGGGTCCGTCGCCGAGAGTCAGATATGAATGTGCTGCTCCATATCCCGCTTAAGACAGGCCTGAAACGGATCAGTATGATTCTTATTATTCTCCGTTTGCAAACGGGGCCATGTCATCACTAGGGTTGGGTATCAAGAACCGGTTCCAAGTTGGAACCGTTAACAAATTTCCAAGAACCGTGGATTCGTTAAGACAGGTGCATTTCGATTCTGCTTCTCGGTTCCTAACTTGCATACATTTCAGTCGTGCGCCCGAGTGAACTGCAGTGAGCTTTTTACAGTCCATAAGTTTCACTTATCTGCCAGGACCTGCTACGTGGACGTAACGTCACATCATTTGTTACGCATTACGTCAGCAACTTAGCAAAGCACATTGCTACTGTTTACATTCTGGATCGACCGTCATGGCTGACCGCAGCAAACGTTTGAAAGTTTGGCTTAGCTTCACTAAAGGTGGTGAAAGTGCGCCATTTTGCGTAGAGGTGGAAACTATAATTACACCCTCATAATATCAGCGCCGCCATTGAAAATTTTAATTAGGCCTAACGGGAAACCGAAGCTGTTTTTCCAAATGCTATTTTGATCATTCCCGCATTCTGCGTTAAGGGAAATATTGCAGCTACAGAAACAGATTATATATAAAAGTTAATTTTTTATTTTCCCTCTTGTCCAAGCCGGGCGGCACGTGAGTGAAACACTGATGACTACAAATTATTCTTCTAATATATATTTTTCTTAGATACGAGTTCAGAGAGCAGTCAGAGCACCCCTCCACCTCCGGTTAATCCCCAGAGACCCTCCTGTACAGAAACTCCTTTCACTTTAGCCATGAAGGGGAAGATGAGCAAGGAGAAAGTGGATGATTGTCACCGAGCGGTGACAAGATTTGTGGTGAAGGGGTTACATCCCTTTGCTACGGTTGAGTCTACTCTGTTTAGGTATGCAAAATGCATTATTGATATCTGGTTATTCACAGCAATATCCATATACACCTCCCCCTCGATAAGTCACGCGGATAACTCACGGTTGTGCAGTTGGCTCCCAATTTATCAATGCATTGAATATCTGTACTGTGATATTACTGATGCTATTGAACAGAATAGACGCGACCGTAACGGTAACTAGTCTCTCACAAGCTTGGTATGCATGCAGCTTTGAGATCAATAGCACGCAGCGCACGCCGGAAGATTGGTCTCAATAGTAACAGTCACCTGTTTGCGTTGTCAATCGATAGTGGATACAGTGTGCTTTCTCGGACAAGAGAACTTCGGACTTTCATTTGACTCATTTGATCAAGTCGGGTTGAGAGAAAAAAAAAAACTACATTAATTCTGTCAATTTGGTTTATAATACATCATTTGCAAAGAAACAGCATGTGCTACATTCCATACATCTTTAAAATAGACTTTTTAATGACGTTTTTATTCCTCAGCCTTTAATTTGCGGCTAATTTTTGTTCTTGAAATGTGTTCTTTTTTTCTCTCCAAAAAATATTGGAATCGGAACTGAGATTCGATAAGAACCGGATTCGATAAGCAGAATCGGAATCGGAATCGGAATCGATAAAATTGAAACGATACCCACCCCTAGTCATCACGGATATATCCGACCTGTCGTCCAAATGTCAATATTATAATGGGAGCATTAGAACATTCACAAAGGAGCTGAACATCAAAGTAAGCGTAACAGTTACTATTGGTTTACTCGTAATTATCTGACTCCATATTAAACTATAATTTAGAATTTCACTTTAATCATGCGTGAAGCTCGGAGTGGTTACACGACTCTTCCTTGTGTGCCACCATTACTCAATATATGCTCCTGGGATTGGCACTATTGCCAAATCTCAGTTCGGTGGAGAACAGAGGTTGGGGGTCTGGCCAACACAATACATGCATTATATTTTACATAGATAGTTGCGAGCCCAGGTCAGCGTGCACTCAGAGGGCTCCTTAAGGCTAATTTGACAAGAACCGACGTAGAACGTCCATGGGTTCTCTTCACATCAAATTCCCAGAACCATGCATCACCAATCCCTTATACTGGCAGAACTTAGCCGCCTACCCAACTTGGGGACTCCACATAAAGTACCATGCCACTGATCAGTTGGTCATTGGTCAGAATTGTTCCCCTGAGTATTCAGTTGTAATTTAGGCTGAAAAAGGTATAAAATGGATTAGTCATGGAGACCACGCAAGTTAAAATAAGAATTTATTCACAGGCAGGTAGGTCATTATCATAAAATTATTAGTCAATTAGAAAATATAGAAATTAAGAAAACAGTAAATATCTTACCTGGCCTGCTTCAGCTACACACACACACAGAATCTGGACAGTGTGGGAAGTCGATTGCGATCTTCCCTACACACACACAATCTGCACGGTGTGGGAAGTCGGTTGCGATCTTCCCAGATAGGTTTGTTTCCCTTTCTTTTATGCCAAATCCCGCGTTTGAACCAGGTGGCAGTGCCATAAATTAACCTGGAGGTGTGGTCGAATCTGGAATCTGGACCCCCACCTTTGGGGGTTGTTAGTAGGAAGGGGGTGCCTAATCCCCTGCCTAAGGGGAAAAAGATGATTACCAGAGAGGACATTCCAATGTTATAGTTTTTCCCTGAGTGGTTGAAACTGTTTTACTAAACTCCATTTGGTATGAAATGTATCTCATTCGATTCCTTGATTTTACCGGATTACATCCATACCAGATTACCATTATGATTATTATTAACAAATTAACAGTCTTATTTTGCAGTTGTCATGAAAATTCCCTCCTGATGAACCATTTTACATGCAATTCCTGTTCCTACTACATAAGACATAATGTAACAATATAAGAATCACATGTGCAATGTTTAAGTTTTACAGGGTCTGTTGACCATCTCACCAGAAGTTTCAGAGCCCTGTTCCAGGAGAGAAGTAAAGGGTGTAATGACAGAGGTGCCAACATGAGGGCACTGTGGTATTGTCCGGAGTTTTTCCCATAGGACTGACCACGTGTGAGGTCACGGGACAGGTCACAGATGGTCGGGTAGGACATTCCTGGCGCCATGACCCCTGCACCATAAATGCCCCTAAACCACACATACACACCCATGACACAGTCCAGTTTCTCCTTATCGCAGTCTTTTCCCAGGTGAGGACATCCTTGAGAACAAATGGGCTGAAAATCCCAAAGGAAGTCAGAGTTGTATTGTTTTATTACAAGGCCCTCTGGTCCTTTGAAGTTTATGACGAGCACCGTTCTCGGGCTCCTCACAACTGTCAGTCTTTCTGGACCCTCACTTTGACTCCCCTGTTACAAGGTTTACCCTCCACCCCTTCTGAACTTGCTAGAGGGTAAATGATACCAAATACTAAGTGCAAAAGTTCCTGTCTTGAATGCTGGAACCATAGATGTGATGTATGCCATAGTTACTGGCACAACTTGAGCCTATACCCAGGTAAGATTTGCATTACAATTTGGCAGATGCTTTTATCCAAAGCGATATGCATATTGAAGGTCATTGACACAACTACAAAGCAGATCTGACAAGGCAACTTTCTCACAGTGTAGGAGCTATCCCCAGTAATGAAAATGAGTAGTATAGTCAGCTATATGTTCTGAACTATAAAATAACCAAAAAACAAGTTAAATAGAAAGCAAAAAACAGGAAGCGAGTACTATAGAATGGCCCTATATAGGTAGTTTAGTCGAGGTGGGTTTTCAGACAACAACGGAAAACCGTTTCAGCTGAGCGCAGCAGACTGGGGAGTTCGTTCCATCACTGGAGATAGGGTGGAAAAGCTCCGCAGTCGGGATGAGTGGGAGCCGTTAACACGGAGGGAGGTGCAACTCGCCCTGCAGCAGCAGAGCAAAGTGGTCGAGCAGGAGCGTAGTGCTGGATTAGGTCCTGTACATAGGAGGGGCCTGATGTTTTGGCTGCAGTGTAGGTCAGGGTCAGAACTTTGAACCTGATCCTGGCCATGGCCGGCAGCCAGGTGATGGCCAGTCACCATGGTTTTATATCTGAGCCAATCATAAGCCATCTGGCTTCTGAAACCCGATTATGACATCAGTGGATTAGAAAGTACATGACTTTGCCATAGGTACCTATTATAGCTGTACCCAGGTAAGATGGCTGCCAGATTGTTTTATTTCAGAATTACTATTACATGAGGTCACATCTATGGTCGTATAGAATGAATAAGCTTTTGAAAAATGGTGCTTCATGATCACGTGTTTGACTGGACTCAACATTCATCACTTAATTCAAATGCAGTGTGTCCATACTACTGGGATTAATGCACTGAAGATTCAAATGTCATGGCTTGGGGGGTGATTGGGGCAGAATAAACTTATGGCTTAAGGAAATAAAGAATATTACAATGCAGCTCAAACAATATCATTCATATGCATATTAATAGTATCAATGCTTTTTCCTGTACTCATTTACAAGGAGCCTGACTACTTGCTTCCAGTATTATGTTGCCTAATTATTTGAGCACAAGTGATTTTTCTGAAGATTGTTTATAACCAATGTAGAATGAGCGTGCAGCTTGGGGACAAATTCTTCAACTGGGATGTACTCGGGCATTTAGGCCTCTTCGCTCTTCTAGATTTTATCATTGTTGGAATAAGTTTTGTATAAAGGCAGTTATTGATGAAGTGGGGAAAATGAAAGGTATGACAATGTGGCGATGGGGAATTTTATATTCAATGCCCATATATCTGATTGACTTTCAGGATGTAGTCTAGTGTAAGCTAAATCACTCTGGATATTGCTGGTGAAGTTGCATACTATATGGGATTTGTTTGCTCCCGTCTGCTTGCGCGTATGTAGTGTGACAGAGCAAGAACTCTTCTGTAGAACGAGAGATTGAGATCAATTGTATTGGAGACCTAGAACTTCAGAGGGACATGGCACAAAATCAGAAAAGGCCAATGCACCAGAGGCTCTACATGATGTAGCTACCCCAGCCCCAAACAACCACAGTTGCAACCAATGAATTGTAGCAAATTGTTTTTAGATGGTTTTTATATTTAAGCTGCAGTAGGCAAGTTTGAAAATATATAAGGCAAAAAGACTTCTGCTTTTTGCACTCCTCCCTCCTATCTCTCTCCTAAGCCCCTCCCACAAAATTATGCTCGGGTGCATTTGCGGAGACAGGCAGACAGGGAGGGGTTTATTCTATGGACCTGAGAGCTGCACCCTCGGAGAGTACTTTCAAAAGTCAGCTAAAGACCCATTTGTTCAGGCAGGCATTTGGCCATCCCTAGCCAACCACTGTTTTTATGTATTTAATGTCTGTTTCTTGTGATTTTTCCTGTCTTTTATGGATGATTTTAAATTATAATTTTTTATTTTTTATTGATGTTCTGATTTTATTATTGTTGTAAAGCACTCTGTGCACTCGTGCTGAGAAGGGTGCTATATAAATAAAATTTTACTTACTTACTTATTCTACTCGGAGGATCTTTTGCTTTTAGATAGTTAGCCCTGATTGGTTGGTTTTTGGAAGACCGGCTTGAGATTTTCTGACAGCCTAGTACAGAGCCCAGGGGTGCGTCCCAATATTCTTCGCTCCCTACCTCCCTTCCTCCACTCCCCCACTACCACTCCTCTCCTACCCGGAAGTATGCAAAACTGCCTGAACGTTTTGAGTATAAGTATTTGCACATACAGTATACGATGTACCTGACATTGCAGTTTGCGTCAAGACATTCATTAATATATAACCATGAATACGTAATTAAGATGGAATCAGCAAAATTAGATTAAAACACAAAGATACGTATCCAGGGCAGGGAGTAGAGGAGGTGGTAGTGGAGGAAGGGAGGGTGCATTTTTCAAAAATTGGGACGCACCCCTGGACACAAAGAAACCAAATTTTTTCTCAGAACACTTGATTTATTGATAGCTACTGGAATGTCATGAGCAAATTTAGTAATTTAGCCAAAATTGTATTGAAAAAACCTTGCCTACTGCACCTTTAAGGCCACATTGTCAGAAACCTTGAATACCAGGTTGAATAAACTTTCCATATTCACATCCCTGGAATTTTAATAATTCTGATTAATTAAACCTTTCATCATTTGTAATGTTAAATGACAAATTATTCATTTTGAAACATGATTCATTGTTTGGTATTAAATTATAGACTGGCAGGTGAAATCAGTAGGGTCCTAATTGCTGAAAGTGTGAACGGCTGGTCACTGAAAACAATTATTATTATTTTTTTAAACGGGGAAAGTTTAGTTCAAGTACAAAGAAAATGGAAAAAATCCAAACCTGTATTGTGTTCATACATATAAGGGGAAACTATAGAATAATTTAAAAACATTTTTATTAATTGATCAAGACATTGGCCTGGATTCAATCAACATTTCTCGTTAACTTTGACTTGCAATTGAATTCAAGTGTTTCTTTTTTCAATACAAACACAGATTAGCGAGTTTCAGAACATCTGTTCTCGAACAATCCTCTCAGTGTGATAATTTGTTATATAGAAGGATAGGACCAAAACCATTATTATTGACCTCATTATTTGTCAAAATTACTGTCATTTTTAAATCACAGCAACTAAACTGTTTTATATTCAACAAGGCAGAACTTGATTGAGTTAAGGCTGCTTCCTACTCCAGGGGGATGTTACTCCAGTGAACTGAATAAATGAGGTAAATGCAGTTCTGCAAATCACACACACACACACACACACACACACACACACACACACACACACACACACACACACACACACACACACACACACACACACACACACACACACACACACACACACACACACACACACACACACACACACACACACACACACACACACACACACACACACACACACACACACACACACACACACACACACACACAGGCTTGTGTAGAACGAGGTGCACCTTATTGTGGAGGTCTAATCATCATGTGGAATTCACATTACCTAATTACCCAGCTGAGACAATCAGACAGCTAAGTATTTAAAGTCTAGAGGAGTGCTTCTTTTCAACAGTTTTCCTTCTTTCATTATGGATAGTATTGTGTTTAGGTTGCAGCTTGGAGTATGGCTTGGTCTTTTGGGATTTGTTTTGGCACAGGATCAAACTAAATATTTTGGATCAAAAGATGATACTTTTCATAGATGCCAAGTTGGTGACTTTGCAAGAGTGCAATGTGGAGACCTTACTATTACACCTGAGGAATGTGACGCTCTGAACTGTTGCTTTGATCAGCAGTGCTATTATGCAAATGAAGGTGAGTAAGTTGTCCATGATTATTGTTGGAAGGACTCAATGCCTGCCTTCATGTTTGGTTAATGCTTCTGCTCTTTCTGCTGCAGTTACTGTCCACTGCCTCCGGGATGGTCAGTTCAAGGTTGTGGTGTCCAGAGCTTCCACCTTGCCTCTGCTTGACCTTGGTTCTGTAACCTTGCTGGAGGGTCCCAGTAGTGGTGACTCCTGTGGTCCTTTTGTTGCCTCTCCTGCTTTTGAGGTCTTTCAATTCCCAGTCAGTGCCTGTGGAACCACAGTGAGGGTAGGTTATTGGTCTTAAATGAAACCTCATTCATTGTGCTACATGTGTACTAATTGCTACCCTTTAGGTGGAAGGGGATTATGTGATCTATGAGAATGAGATGTCCTCCAACTATGGTGTGGCAACTGGTCCTTCAGGCTCCATCACAAGGGACAGTGTTTTTCAGTAAGTGTTGGGTTTCTTTCTGACCCCTTTTCTGTGCTTGGGTTGCTGCTAACTTGTGGTTCTCCTTCTTCAGGCTATCCTTCCAGTGCAGGTATCATGGCAGTGCTGTGGTTTATTTGGTGGCTGAGGTGAATACAGTGCCTCCTCCCCTTCCAGTAGCTGTTCGTGGGCCCCTTCGTGTGGAGCTCAGGCTGGCTAGTGGTCAATGTGACTCCAAAGGAGCAAAAGGATGTGCTGAGGGTAACGCTACAATGTTTAGTAGTAAATATTAAACCAACAACCCCCCCTTTGGACTACTAACCTATGTTCCCTGATCTCTGTAGCTGATGTGTACAGTGACTACTATCAAGATGCGGACTACCCTGTGACAAAGGTGCTACGGGAACCTGTATATGTGGAAGTGCGCATCTTGGAGAGGACGGACCCCAGTCTTGTCCTGCTTCTGGAACACTGCTGGGCTACATCTACCTCTAGCCCCGACAGCCTACCCCAGTGGAGCCTATTGGTTGATGGGTAACTGGCTACATGACTTGTCTTTCTGTTCAATTTCCTCCCCCCTAAAATGCTGAATTGCAGTCTTTTTCCCCCAGGTGTCCCTACCATGCTGACCCTTACCAGACCACCTTGGTTCCTGTAGATAGCTCTTCTGGACTTCCCTTCCCCACCCACTACAAGCGCTTTATGGTGCAGATGTTTACCTTTGTGGATCCTGCGTCTTCCGTTCCACTGAATGAAATGGTATTTCGTCTGTTCAACTACAGCTTCTGACATCCTGCTTAATCCACCAGCCTTGAATCCTGTTTGTCCCACCCTCCAGGTGTTTATCCACTGTAGTACAGAAGTTTGCCACCCCACTGCTACTGACCGCTGTGAACAGCAATGCAGCAGAAAACAAAGTGAGTGGTGCTGGGAATTGTAGTGCTAGCAGCTTCTAGGCTGAATTAAATGTGTACTGATTCCTACCTGTGGTTCCTTTATTCCAGGACGGTCACTTGTTCCTGTAGGAAAGCGATCCACTGAGGAAAAGGTTGTGGTTTCCAGTAAGGCTGTGATCCTGACCAATCCAGAGCCCCTAGCCTCAGGCCAGAGGCTTCATGGTGAAGGTGAGGGAGATTCCCCTGTAGGTATCATGGTGGCAGTGTGATTTGTGCTAATCTTTCCCCTTGTTTCCAGTGCCCCAGTCTCTTCTTGGTTACGGTCTCCTGGGAGTGGCTGCATGTGTCTTGCTCGTCTCCACCCTGGCACTGGCTGTAGCATGTACTAAACCATCTAGGATGGAACTGAAGGTTTAAAATCTTACAAATAAATCTTTTTATGGAAAATGTATTGGATTGTCTTTCTTGCATTTTTATAATACCCTCTGGGTTGTGGTTTTGGTGGGTAGGAGGTGGATTTCATTTTTTGGAAATCCCTTAATCTAAAGTAGCTAATCCTTGTCCATTTATGGTCTGGGTGTAGCATATCCTTCCTTGCTGCTCAGTGGGAAGTAGTCATTGGCAAAGTCATGGCCCTATTACAACTGATTCCTTCCAGACTAGTTGACTGGCTAGGGACCCTGGAGGTTTACCCTCCACCCCTTCTGAACTTGCTGGAGGGTAAATGATACTAAGTGCAAAAGTTCCTGTCTTGAATACTGGAACCATAGATGTGATGTATGCCATAGTTACTGGCACAATTTGAGCC
Source organism: Synaphobranchus kaupii (assembly GCA_029718625.1). Lineage (NCBI taxonomy): Eukaryota > Metazoa > Chordata > Actinopteri > Anguilliformes > Synaphobranchidae > Synaphobranchus > Synaphobranchus kaupii. The sequence goes on from CM056383.1 coordinate 66,935,509, forward strand.
CATACCCAGGTAAGATTTGCATTACAATTTGGCAGACGCTTTTATCTGAAACGATGTGCATATTGAGGGTCATTGACACAACTACAAAGCAGATCTGACAAGGCACAACTTTCTCAGTGTAGGAGCTATCCCCAGTAATGAAAATGAGTAGTACAGTCAGCTATGTTCTGAACTATAAAATAACCAAAAAAACAAGTTAAATAGAAAGCAAAAAACAGGAAGCGAGTACTATAGAATGGCCCTATATAGGTAGTTTAGTTGAGGTGGGTTTTCAGACCACAATGGAAACGTTTCTGCTGAGCGCAGCAGAGTGGGGAGTTCGTTCCACCACTGGAGCTTGGGTGGAAAAGCTCTGCAGTCGGGACGAGCAGGAACCGTTAACATGGAGGGAGGTGCAACTCGCCCTGCAGCAGCAGAGCGAAGTAGTTGAGCAGGAGTGTAGTGCTGGATTAAGTCCTGTACATAGGAGGGGCCTGACCTTTTGGCTGCAGTGTAGGTCAGGGTTAGAACTTTGAACCTGATCCTGGCAACGACCGGCAGCCAGATGGTGGCCAGTCACCATGGTTTTATATCTGAGCCAATCATAAGCCATCTGGCTTCTGAGACCTGATTATGACATCAGTGGATTAGGAAGTACATGACTTTGCCATAAATACCTATTATAGCTGGAGGTAAGATGGCTGCCAAATTGTTTCATTTCAGAATTACTATTACATGAGGTCACATCTATGGTCGTATAGAACTAATAAGCTTCTGAAAAATGGTGCTTCATGATCACGTGTTTGACTGGACTCAACATTCATCACTTAATTCAAATGCAGTGTGTCCATACTACTGGGATTAATGCACTGAGGATTCAAATGTCATGGCTTGGGTGATTGGGGCAGAAAACTTATGGCTTAAAGGTTGTATCAGCGATTTTGGGTGACGTCACTTCTGAAGCGAAATCCCAAACAGCCAGCTCCAGCTCAGAGCCAATTATGTTTTAAAAAAGTGTTCAAGCATCCAGAATTATAACCACGTTAACGTTTGTAAGAAACCAAACCGTTTGTAAATCTGTCAAGATTTCCGTGAGATAAGAGTATTGGCGTATTACTATCACCCACCCCTTGTCGGTGATTGGTTGGAATACTGTTTATTTTGGTTTTGAGTGCTTGGTAGTACCATTTGTTTTTGTGTACGATCTCGGAGCATAGGCTGCCTACAGAGACGCGGTTTTTTGACGGCCTGCTTATGGGGTGGGCAGCTAGCGGATCGTGAGGAAAAATCAGATGAATGTGATCATTTATGTTTCGACCCAAAATCGCTGATACAACCTTTAAGGAAATAAAGAATATTACAATACAGCTCAAAACAATATCATTCATATGCATATTAACAGTATCAATGCTTGTTACTGTACTCATTTACAAGGAGCCTGACTAGCTTCCTGTATTATGTTGCCTAATTATTTGAGCACAAGTGATTTTTCTGAAGATTGTTTATAACCAATGTAGAATGAGCATGCAGTTTGGGGACAAATTCTTCAAATGGGATGTACTCGGGCATTTAGGCCTCTTCGCTCTTCTAGATTTTATCATTGTTGGAATGAGTTTTGTATAAAGGCAGTTTTTGATGAAGTGGGGAAAATGAAAGGTATGACAATGTGGCGATGGGGAATTTTATATTCAATGCCAATATATCTAATTGGCTTTCAGGATGTAGTCTAGTGTAAGCTAAATCACTCTGGATATTGCTGGTGAAGTTGCATACTATATGGGATTTGTTTGCTCCCGTCTGCTTGCGCGTATGTAGTGTGACGGAGCAAGAACTCTTCTGTAGAACGAGAGATTGAGATCAATTGTATTGGAGACCTAGAACTTCAGAGGGACATGGCACAAAATCAGAAAAGGCCAATGCACCAGAGGCTCTAGATGATGTAGCTACCCCAGCCCCAAACAACCACAGTTGCAACCAATGAATTGTAGCAAATTGTTTTTAGATGATTTTTATATTTAAGCTGCAGTAGGCAAGTTTGAAACTATACAAGGCAAAAAGACCCCATTCTTGCACTCCTCCCTCCAATCTCTCTCCTAAGCCCCTCCCACAAAAGTATGCTCGGGTGCTTTTGCAGAGACAGGCAGACAGGGAGGGGTTTGTTCTACTGGGAGGATCTTTTGCCTTTAGATAGTTAGCCCTGATTGGTAGCTACATAGCTAGCCCTGATTGGTTAGTTTTTGGAAAACCGGCTTGAAATTTTCTGACAGTCTAGTACAGAGCCCAGGGGTGCGTCCCAATATTCTTCCCTTCCAATCTCCCTTCCTCCACTCCCCCACTACCACTCCTCTCCTAGCCGGAAGTATGCAAAACTGCCTGAACGTTTAGAGTATAAGTATTTGCATGTACAGTATACGATGTACCTGACATTGCGGTTTGCGTCAAGACATTCATTAATATGTAACCATGAATACGTAATTAAGATGGAATCAGCGAAATTTGATTAAAACAGAAAGATTAGTTTCCAGGGCACGGAGTAGAGGAGGTGGTAGTGGAGGAAGGGAGGGTGCATTTTTCGAAAATTGGGACGCACCCCTGGAAACACAGAAACCAAATTTTTTCTGAGAACACTTGATTTATTGATAGCTACTGGAATGTCATGAGCAAATTTAATATTTAGCCAAAATTATATCGAAAAAATCTTGCCTACTGCACCTTTAAGGCCACATTCTCAGAAACCTTGAATGCCAGGTTGAATAAATTTTCCATATTCACATCCCTGGAATTTTAATAATTCTGATTAATTAAACCTTTCATTATTTGTAATGTTAAATAACAAATTATTCATTTTGAAACATGATTCAACATTTGGTATTAAATTATAGACTGGCAGGTGAAATCAGTAGGGTCCTAATTGCTGAAAGTGTGAACGGCTGGTCACTGAAAACAATTATTATTATTTTTTTTAAACGGGGAAAGTTTAGTTCAAGTACAAAGAAAATAGAAAAAATCCAAACCTGTATTGTGTTCATACATATAAGGGGAAACTATAGAATCATTTTAAAACATTTTTATTAATTGATCAAGACATTGGCCTGGATTCAATCAACATTTCTCGTTAACTTTGACTTGCAATTGAATTCAAGTGTTTCTTTTTTCAATACAAACACAGATTAGCGAGTTTCAGAACATCTGTTCTCGAACAATCCTCTCAGTGTGATAATTTGTTATATTAAAGGATAGGACCAAAACCATTATTATTGACCTTATTATTTGTCAAAATTACTGTCATTTTTAAATCACAGCAACTTAACTGTTTTATATTCAACAAGGCAGATCTTGATTGAGTTAAGGCTGCTTCCTACTCCAGGGGGATGTTACTCCAGTGAACTGAATAAATGAGGTAAATGCAGTTCTGCAAATCAGACACACACACACACACACACACACACACACACACACACACACACACACACACACACACACACACACACACACACACACACACACACACACACACACACACACACACACACACACACACACACACACACACACACACACACACACACACACACACACACACACACACACACACACACACACACACACACACACAAGCTTGTGTAGAACGAGGTGCACCTTATTGTGGAGGTCTAATCATCATGTGGAATTCACATTACCTAATTACCCAGCTGAGACAATCAGACAGCTAAGTATTTAAAGTCTAGAGGAGTGCTTCTTTTCAACAGTTTTCCTTCTTTCATTATGGATAGTATTGTGTTTAGATTGCAGCTTGGAGTATGGCTTGGTGTTTTGGGATTTGTCCTGGCACAGGATCAAACTAAATATTTTGGATCAAAAGATGATACTTTTCATAGATGCCAGGTTGGTGACTTTGCAAGAGTGCAATGTGGAGACCTTACTATTACACCTGAGGAATGTGAAGCTCTGAACTGTTGCTTTGATCAGCAGTGCTATTATGCAAATGAAGGTGAGCAAGTTGTCCATGATTATTGTTGGAAGGACTCAATGCCTGCCTTCATGTTTGGTTAATGCTTCTGCTCTTTCTGCTAGTTACTGTCCACTGCCTCCGGGATGGTCAGTTCAAGGTTGTGGTGTCCAGAGCTTCCACCTTGCCTCTGCTTGACCTTGGTTCTGTAACCTTGCTGGAGGGTCCCAGTAGTGGTGACTCCTGTGGTCCTTTTGTTGCCTCCTGCTTTTGAGGTCTTTCAATTCCCAGTCAGTGCCTGTGGAACCACAGTGAGGGTAGGTTATTAGTCTTAAATGAAACCTCATTCATTGTGCTACATGTGTACTAATTGCTACCCTTCAGGTGGAAGGGGATTATGTGATCTATGAAAACGAGATGTCCTCCAACTATGGTGTGGCAACTGGTCCTTCAGGCTCCATCACAAGGGACAGTATTTTTCGGTAAGTGTTGGGTTTCTTTCTGACCCTTTTTCTGTGCTTGGGTTGCTGCTGACTTGTGGTTCTCCTTCTCCAGGCTATCCTTCCAGTGCAGGTATCATGGCAGTGCTGTGGTTTATTTGGTGGCTGAGGTGAATACAGTGCCTCCTCCCCTTCCAGTAGCTGTTCGTGGGCCCCTTCGTGTGGAGCTCAGGCTGGCTAGTGGTCAATGTGACTCCAAAGGAGCAAAAGGATGTGCTGAGGGTAACGCTACAATGTTTAGTAGTAAATATTAAACCAACACCCTCCCCCCCCCCCTTTGGACTACTAACCTATGTACCCTGAAATCTGTAGCTGATGTGTACAGTGACTACTATCAAGATGCGGACTACCCTGTGACAAAGGTGCTACGGGAACCTGTATATGTGGAAGTGCGCATCTTGGAGAGGACGGACCCCAGTCTTGTCCTGCTTCTGGAACACTGCTGGGCTACATCTACCTCTAGCCCTGACAGCCTACCCCAGTGGAGCCTATTAGTTGATGGGTAACTGGCTACATGACTTGTCTTTCTGTTCAATTTCCTCCCCCCTAAAATGCTGAATTGCAGTCTCTCACCAGGTGTCCCTACCATGCTGACCCTTACCAGACCACCTTGGTTCCTGTAGATGGCTCTTCTGGACTTCCCTTCCCCACCCACTACAAGCGCTTTATGGTGCAGATGTTTACCTTTGTGGATCCTGCGTCTTCTGTTCCACTGAATGAAATGGTATTTCGTCTGTTCAATTACAGCTTCTGACATCCTGCTTAATCCACCAGCCTTGAATCCTGTTTGTCCCACCCTCCAGGTGTTTATCCACTGTAGTACAGAAGTTTGCCACCCCACTGCTACTGACCACTGTGAACAGCAATGCAGCAGAAAACAAAGTGAGTGGTGCTGGGAATTGTAGTGCTAGCAGTTTCTAGGCTGAATTAAATGTGTACTGATTCCTACCTGTGGTTCCTTTATTCCAGGAAGGTCACTTGTTCCTGTAGTAAAGCGATCCACTGAGGAAAACGTTGTGGTTTCCAGTAAGGCTGTGATCCTGACCAATCCAGAGCCCCTAGCCTCAGGCCAGAGGCTTCAGAGTGAAGGTGAGAGATTCCCCTGTAGGTATCAATGTGGCAGTGTGATTTGTGCTAATCTTTCCCCTTGTTTCCAGTGCCCCAGTCTCTTCTCAGTTACGGTCTTCTGGGAGTGGCTGCATGCGTCTTGCTCACCTCCACCCTGGCACTGGCTGTTGCATGTACTAAACCATCTAGGATGGGACCGAAGGTGTAAAATCTTACAAATAAATATTTTTATGGAAAATGTATTGGATTCAGTCTTTCTTGCATTTTGACAGTACCCTCTGGGTTGTGGTTTTGGTGGGCAGGAGGATTACATTTTTTGGAAATCCCTAAAGTAGCTCATCCTTGTCCATTTTAAGGTCTGTCGGTGTAGCATAGCCTGCCTTGCTGCTCAGTGGGAACTAGTCATTGGCAAAGTCATGGCCCTATTACAACTGATTCCTTCCAGACTAGTTGACTGGCTAGGGACCCTGGAGGTTGTAGAACCTGCACAGCTAGACCAATGCGGGAATAGCTGGCGGGGAAAGTGCAATGTGTTTTTCCTCTGCTGTTGTGATGTAAATACAAGAGGTTAGTGATTTATCCTCCGTTCATGAATAGAGCACAAGTACATTTAAGAATATACTGGGTCCGTCGCCATGAGTCAGATATGAATGCGCTGCTCCATATCCCGCTTAAGACAGGCCTGAAACGGATCAGTATGATTCTTATTATTCTCCGTTTGCAAACGGGGTCATGTCATCACGGATATATCCGACCTGTCGTCCAAATGTCAATATTCTAAGGGGAGCATTAGAACATTCACAAAGTAAGCGTAACAGTTACTATTGGTTTACTCGTAATTATCTGACTATATTAAACTATAATTTAGAATTTCACTTTAATCATACGTGAAGCTCAGTGGTTACATGACACGTGTGCCACCATTACTCAATATATGCTCCTGGGATTAGCACTATTGCCAAATCTCAGTTCGGTGGAGAACACAGAGGTTGAGGGTCTGGCCAACACAATACATGCATTATATTTTAGATAGTTGCGAGCCCAGGTCAGCGTGCACTCAGAGGGCTCCTTAAGGCTAATTTGACAAGAACCGACGTAGAACGTCCATGGGTTCTCTTCACATCAAATTCCCAGAACCATGCATCACCAATCCCTTATACTGGCAGAACTTAGCCGCCTACCCAACTTGGGGCCTCCACATAAAGTACCATGCCACTGATCAGTTGGTCATTGGTCAGAATTGTTCCCCTGAGTATTCAGTTGTAATTTAGGCTGAAAAAGGTATAAACTAGATTAGTTATGGAGACCACGCAAGTTAAAAATAATTTATTCACAGGCAGGTAGGTCATTATCTTAAAATTAGTCAATTACAAAATATTAAAAGAAAACAGTAAATATCTTACCCGGCCTGCTTCAGCTACACACACACACACACAATCTGCACGGTGTGGGAAGTCGGTTGCAATCTTCCCAGATAGGTTTGTCTCCCTTTCTTTTATGCCAAATCCCGCGTTTGAACCAGGTGGCAGTGCCATAAATTAACCTGGAGGTGTGGTCAAATCTGGAATCTAGACCCCCACCTTTGGGGGTTGTTAGTAGGAAGGGGGTGCCTAATCCCCTGCCTAAGGGGAAAAAGATGATTACCAGAGAGGACATTCCAATGTTATAGTTTTTCCCTGAGTGGTTGAAACTATGTTTTACTAAACTCCATTTGGTATGAAATAAATCTCATTCGATTCCTTGATTTTACCGGATTACATCCATACCAGATTACCATTATGATTATTATTAACAGATTAACACTCTTATTTTGCTGTTATGAAAATTCCCTCCTGATGAACCATTTTACATGCAATTCCTGTTACTACTACATAAGACATAATGTAACAATATAAGAATCACATGTGCAATGTTTGTAAGTTTTACAGGGTCTGTTGACCATCTCAACAGAAGTTTCAGAGCCCTGTTCCAGGAGAGTAGTAAAGGGTGTAATGACAGAGGTGCCAACATGAGGGCACTGTGGTATTGTCCGGAGTTTTTCCCATAGGACTGACCACGTGTGAGGTCACGGGACAGGTCACAGATGGTCGGGTAGGACATTCCAGGGGTTTATTCTATGGACCTGAGAGCTGCACCCTCGGAGAGTACTTTCAAAAGTCAGCTAAAGACCCATTTGTTCAGGCAGGCATTTGGCCATCCCTAGCCAACCACTGTTTTTATGTATTTAATGTCTGTTTCTTGTGATTTTTCCTGTCTTTTATGGATGATTTTAAATTATTATTTTTTATTTTTTATTGATGTTCTGATTTTATTATTGTTGTAAAGCACTCTGTGCACTCGTGCTGAGAAGGGTGCTATATAAATAAAATTTTACTTACTTACTTATTCTACTCGGAGGATCTTTTGCTTTTAGATAGTTAGCCCTGATTGGTAGCTACCTAGCTAGCCCTGATTGGTTGGTTTTTGGAAAACCGGCTTGAGATTTTCTGACAGCCTAGTACAGAGCCCAGGGGTGCGTCCCAATATTCTTCGCTCCCAACCTCCCTTCCTCCACTCCCCCACTACCACTCCTCTCCTACCCGGAAGTATGCAAAACTGCCTGAACGTTTCGAGTATTAGTATTTGCACATACAGTATACGATGTACCTGACATTGCAGTTTGCATCAAGACATTCATTAATATATAACCATGAACACGGAATTAAGATGGAATCAGCAAAATTAGATTAAAACACAAAGATCCGTTTCCAGGGCACGGAGTAGAGCAGGTGGTAGTGGAGGAAGGGAGGGTGCATATTTCAAAAAAATTGTGACGCACCCCTGGACACAAAGAAACCAAATTTTTTCTCAGAACACTTGATTTATTGATAGCAACTGGAATGTCATGAGCAAATTTAGTAATTTAGCCAAAATTGTATTGAAAAAATCTTGCCTACTGCACCTTTAAGGCCACATTGTCAGAAACCTTGAATGCCAGGTTGAATAAACTTTCCATATTCACATCCCTGGAATTTTAATAATTCTGATTAATTAAACCTTTCATTATTTGTAATGTTAAATGACAAATTATTCATTTTGAAACATGATTCAATGTTTGGTATTAAATTATAGACTGGCAGGAGATATCAGTAGGGTCCTAATTGCTGAAAGTGTGAACGGCTGGTCACTGAAAACAATTATTATTATTTTTTTTAAACGGGGAAAGTTTAGTTCAAGTACAAAGAAAATACAAAAAAATCCTAACCTGTATTGTGTTCATACATATAAGGGGAAACTATAGAATAATTTAAAAACATTTTTATTAATTGATCAAGACATTGGCCTGGATTCAATCAACATTTCTCGTTAACTTTGACTTGCAATTGAATTCAAGTGTTTCTTTTTTCAATACAAACACAGATTAGCGAGTTTCAGAACATCTGTTCTCGAACAATCCTCTCAGTGTGATAATTTGTTATATAGAAGGATAGGACCAAAACCATTATTATTGACCTCATTATTTGTCAAAATTACTGTCATTTTTAAATCACAGCAACTAAACTGTTTTATATTCAACAAGGCAGAACTTGATTGAGTTAAGGCTGCTTCCTACTCCAGGGGGATGTTACTCCAGTGAACTGAATAAATGAGGTAAATGCAGTTCTGCAAATCACACACACACACACACACACACACACACACACACACACACACACACACACACACACACACACACACACACACACACACACACACACACACACACACACACACACACACACACACACACACACACACACACACACACACACACACACACACACACACACACACACACACACACACACACACAGGCGTGTGTAGAATGAGGTGCACCTTATTGTGGAGGTCTAATCATCATGTGGAATTCACATTACCTAATTACCCAGCTGAGACAATCAGACAGCTAAGTATTTAAAGTCTAGAGTAGTGCTTCTTTTCAACAGTTTTCCTTCTTTCATTATGGATAGTATTGTGTTTAGGTTGCAGCTTGGAGTATGGCTTGGTGTTTTGGGATTTGTTTTGGCACAGGATCAAACTAAATATTTTGGATCAAAAGATGATACTTTTCATAGATGCCAGGTTGGTGACTTTGCAAGAGTGCAATGTGGAGACCTTACTATTACACCTGAGGAATGTGAAGCTCTGAACTGTTGCTTTGATCAGCAGTGCTATTATGCAAATGAAGGTGAGCAAGTTGTCCATGATTATTGTTGGAAGGACTCAATGCCTGCCTTCATGTTTGGTTAATGCTTCTGCTCTTTCTGCTACAGTTACTGTCCACTGCCTCCGGGATGGTCAGTTCAAGGTTGTGGTGTCCAGAGCTTCCACCTTGCCTCTACTTGACCTTGGTTCTGTAACCTTGCTGGAGGGTCCCAGTAGTGGTGACCCCTGTGGTCCTTTTGTAGCCTCTCCTGCTTTTGAGGTCTTTCAATTCCCAGTCAGTGCCTGTGGAACCACAGTGAGGGTAGGTTATTGGTCTTAAATGAAACCTCATTCATTGTGCTACATGTGTACTAATTGCTACCCTTCAGGTGGAAGGGGATTATGTGATCTATGAGAACGAGATGTCCTCCAACTATGGTGTGGCAACTGGTCCTTCAGGCTCCATCACAAGGGACAGTATTTTTCGGTAAGTGTTGGGTTTCTTTCTGACCCCTTTTCTGTGCTTGGGTTGCTGCTGACTTGTGGTTCTCCTTCTCCAGGCTATCCTTCCAGTGCAGGTATCATGGCAGTGCTGTGGTTTATTTGGTGGCTGAGGTGAACACAGTGCCTCCTCCCCTTCCAGTAGCTGTTCGTGGGCCCCTTCGTGTGGAGCTCAGGCTGGCTAGTGGTCAATGTGACTCCAAAGGAGCAAAAGGATGTGCTGAGGGTAACGCTACAATGTTTAGTAGTAAATATTAAACCAACACACCCCCCCCCCCCCCCCCCCCCCCCTTTTGGACTACTAACCTATGTTCCCTGATTTCTGTAGCTGATGTGTACAGCGACTACTACCAAGATGCGGACTATCCTGTGACAAAGGTGCTACGGGAACCTGTATATGTGGAAGTGCGCATCTTGGAGAGGACGGACCCCAGTCTTGTACTGCTTCTGGAACACTGCTGGGCTACGTCCACCTCTAGCCCCGACAGCCTACCCCAGTGGAGCCTATTGGTTGATGGGTAACTGGCTACATGACTTGTGTTTCTGTTCAATTTCCTCCCCCCTAAAATGCTGAATTGCAGTCTTTTTCCCCCAGGTGTCCCTACCATGCTGACCCTTACCAGACCACCTTGGTTCCTGTAGATGGCTCTTCTGGACTTCCCTTCCCCACCCACTACAAGCGCTTTATGGTGCAGATGTTTACCTTTGTGGATCCTGCGTCTTCCGTTCCACTGAATGAAATGGTATTTTGTCTGTTCAATTACAGCTTCTGACATCCTGCTTAATCCACCAGCCTTGAATCCTGTTTGTCCCACCCTCCAGGTGTTTATCCACTGTAGTACAGAAGTTTGCCACCCCACTGCTACTGACCGCTGTGAACAGCAATGCAGCAGAAAACAAAGTGAGTGGTGCTGGGAATTGTAGTGCTAGCAGCTTCTAGGCTGAATTAAATGTGTACTGATTCCTACCTGTGGTTCCTTTATTCCAGGAAGGTCACTTGTTCCTGTAGGAAAGCGATCCACTGAGGAAAAGGCTGTGGTTTCCAGTAAGGCTGTGATCCTGACCAATCCAGAGCCCCCAGCCTCAGGCCAGAGGCTTCATGGTGAAGGTGAGGGAGATTCCCCTGTAGGTATCATGGTGGCAGTGTGATTTGTGCTAATCTTTCCCCTTGTTTCCAGTGCCCCAGTCTCTCCTCAGTTACGGTCTCCTGGGAGTGGCTGCATGTGTCTTGCTCGTCTCCACCCTGGCACTGGCTGTTGCATGTACTAGACCATCTAGGAAGGAACCGAAGGTGTGAAATGTTACAAATAAAGCTCTTGTGGAAAGTGTTTTTGCCTTCAGTGTCTCACTTCTATAGTTAACTTGTGCACCCCTAATGACCTGACATCAGTGGCGTAATGTAGGTATTACTGCCCTAGTGCAAGCAAATCAACTCCTGCCCATTCTTTCTCGCTTGCACAAAATGTTTCAAAACATTCTTTTATTCATGTACACGTGTCACAGCTAACTCGAGTTTTAAAAATACTAATCGTTAACGTTAATCAAATAGGATATAGATCACTTGCTCACGTTACATTTTGAGTTTTAAATTGGTGTGAAGTTGCTAGCAACTATTGGTAACTAATGTTACATTAAGCAATGTTCACCAAATCATAGGCTAGCCTATTCCTAATATTGAGCATTGTATGAAGTGCCGGTGATTAACTACACTTTTTTTTTTTCCAATTTAAATTTCAAGCATTAAAGTAACTACATTAGGCTTACCATAATCTAGAATAGTCTACCAGTAGAGAACATTAGCTTGTAGCGTACCCTTCCTGCAAGGTTTCTCCGCCACCAGTGGTAACAATCCCAGAGCCGCTGACTGTCACCTCTTGCCCATCGCCATCAGCATCAATGCTATTGGAGAGACAATTTTTAAATAATAAAAGCCACGTTTCTAAAGTTTTTTTTTCTCTATCTTCCTCTTGGTCCACTTTTAGCTAAACTTTTTTTGGCTCTGCTTGCTTGATATTTTAGGCTAGCTAATAACTTTAAATGGTAACGTTATTAGTCTAAATTGCACGTGCTAAACAAGCTATCATCACATGATCAAAATGGACACGACATTGGACTAAGCAGAAATATTTCCCAGGCAGCAATTTTCACAGAAAATGATAAATATTCAACAGTTTAATATTTAAGCATAGGCATAATCGGCTTATGTTTGACATGATCACAAACTAGTCTACTGTACCAAAACCACTGAAGTGAACAAGTTGGCTTATTAGGGACTATAAAAAGATACAAACAGGTTAGTGTAATTTTAACTGATGCACATAATGGTCTTTTCTCTATAGAATTATTTACAACATATCAAGGGGTCCAGGCGTAGGCCTGCGGGGGTCCGTTCACATCGGGTCCACCTCCAGCCATAGGCCCTGGTGCGGCTACACTTACCCCACTGCCTCACATCCATTACAGCAGGGGTGGAGAACATTATCTGAAAAGGGCCGGTGCGGTTTTTTGTTTTAGCCCAGCACTAGGACATCTGATTCCATTTATCAAGGTCTAGATTGAAGACCATGATTAGTTAGAATCACGTCTTAGTGCCGGGCTAAATCAAAAACCTGCACCCCCACACCGGCCCTTTTCAGATGAGGTTCCCCACCACTGCATTTCAGGGACAGGGCACCAGAGGGTCTACCTGACTGCAACATGTTTAAATTAAACATGATTAAATTATGAACTGGCAGGTAAGATCAGTGGAGTCCTAATTGCTGTCAGGGTGGACACCTGGTCAGTGAAAATAAAAATATAAACTGTTGGAAAGTTTAGTTCAAAGACAAAGAAAATACCAAGCCAAACCTTGTGTTACTACATATAAGGTAAAAATATAGAATGGATTCCTGTTTTTGACAATTCATCAAGACATTGGCCTGAATTAAATGAACAGAACATTTGTCCTTAACTTTGACTTGCAATTAAAGTGTTTCTTTTCTTCAATACAAACAGATTAGTGAGTTTCAAAACATCTGTTCTAGACCAATCCACTCAGTGTGATAATTTGTTAAATTGATTGATAGGATCAAACCCAATATAAATCATCTCTATTTATCAAACTTATCTTTTTTCATCACAACAAATAATCTGTTCTTAAATTCAACATGGCAGATTTTGATTGAATTGAGACTATAACCCCCAACTGCATAATGTCAAGGGCCATAATTATAAATACACATTAACTAACTGTTGGACGCTTGTTATCATGGTGCGTCCTAATAGACCAGATAATTTCTACTCCAGTAAACTGAATAAATGAGGAAAAACCAGTACTGCAAAACTCACATACAGGCTTATGTAGAAAAAAAAAAACAGGCTTATGTAGAACGAGGTGCACCTTATTGTCAAGGTCTAATCATCATGTGGAATTCACATTACCCAATTACCCAGCTGAGACAATCAGACAGCTAAGTATTTAAAGTCTAGAGGAGTGCTTCTTTTCAGCAGTTTTCCTTCTTTCATTATGGGGAGCATTGGGTACATGGTGCAGCTTGGAGTATGGCTTGGTGTTTTGGGATTTGTCCTGGCACAGGATCAGAGTAAATATTTTGGATCGAAAGATGATACTTTTCATAGATGCCAAGTTGGTGACTTTGCAAGAGTGCAATGTGGAGGCCTTACTATTACACCTGAGGAATGTGACGCTCTGAACTGCTGCTTTGATCAGCAGTGCTATTATGCAAATGAAGGTGAGTTGTCCATGATTACTGTTTGCAGGTCACAGTGCATGCTGTAATGTTTGGTTAATGCTTCTGCTCTTTCTGCTACAGTTACTGTCCACTGCCTCCGGGATGGTCAGTTCAAGGTTGTGGTGTCCAGAGCTTCCACCTTGCCTCCGCTTGACCTTGGTTCTGTAACCTTGCTGGAGGGTCCCAGTAGTGGTGACTCCTGTGGTCCTTTTGTTGCCTCTCCTGCTTTTGAGGTCTTTCAATTCCCAGTCCATGACTGTGGAACCACAGTGAGGGTAGGTTATTAGTCTTAAATGACACCTCATTCATTGTGCTACATGTGTACTAATTGCTACCCTTCAGGTGGAAGGGGATTATGTGATCTATGAGAACGAGATGTCCTCCAACTATGGTGTGGCAACTGGTCCTTCAGGATCCATCACAAGGGACAGTATTTTTCAGTAAGTGTTGGGTTTCTGACCCCTTTTCTGTTCTTGGGTTGCTGCTAACTTGTGGTTCTCCTTCTCCAGGCTATCCTTCCAGTGCAGGTATCATGGCAGTGCTGTGGTTTATTTGGTGGCTGAGGTGAATACAGTGCCTCCTCCCCTTCCAGTAGCTGCTCAAGGGCCCCTTCGTGTGGAGCTCAGGTTGGCTAGTGGTCAATGTGACTCCAAAGGAGCAAAAGGATGCGCTGATGGTAAAGCTATAATTTATAGTAATACAAATATTAAACCATCCCACCCTCCCCTTCATGGACTACAAACCTATGTTCCCTGATCTCTGTAGCTGATGTGTACAGTGACTACTACAGAGATGCGGACTACCCTGTGACTAAGGTGCTACGGGAACCTGTGTATGTGGAAGTGCGTATTTTGGAGAGGACTGACCCCAGTCTTGTCCTGCTTCTGGAACACTGCTGGGCTACCTCCACCTCTAGCCCCGACAGCCTACCCCAGTGGAGCCTATTGGTTGATGGGTAACTGGCTATCTGACTTGGCTTCCTGTTCAATTTCCCCTCTACCTAAAATGCTGACTTGCATTGTTTCCCTAGGTGTCCCTACCATGCTGACCCTTACCAGACCACCTTGGTTCCTGTAGATGGCTCTTCTGGACTTCCCTTCCCCACCCACTACAAGCGCTTTATGGTGCAGATGTTTACCTTTGTGGATCCTGCGTCTTCCGTTCCCCTGAATGAAATGGTATTTCGTCTGTTCAATTGCAGCTTGGCATGTCCTGCTTAATCCACCAGCCTTGAATCCTTTCTGATTGCTGTCTGTCCCCAGGTCTTTATCCACTGTAGTACAGAAGTTTGCCACCCCACTGCTACTGACCGCTGTGAACAGCAATGCAGCAGAAAACAAAGTGAGTGGTGCTGGGAATTGTAGTGCTAGCAGCTTCTAGGCTGAATTAAATGTGTACTGATTCCTACCTGTGGTTCCTTTATTCCAGGAAGGTCACTTGTTCCTGTAGGAAAGCGATCCACTGAGGAAAAGGTTGTGGTTTCCAGTAAGGCTGTGATACTGACCAATCCAGAGCCCCTAGCCCCAGGCCAGAGGCTTCATGGTGAAGGTGAGGGAGATTCCCCTGTAGGTATCATGGTGGCAGTGTGATTTGTGCTAATCCTTCCCCTTGTTTCCAGTGCCCCAGTCTCTTCTTGGTTACGGTCTCCTGGGAGTGGCTGCATGTGTCTTGCTTGTCTCCACCCTGGCACTGGCTGTTGTATGTACTAGACCATCTAGGATGGAACTGAAGGTGTGATTTTTAATAAAGCTCTTATGGAAAACTCTTACTTCAGTGACTCATTTCTATTATGGCTGTAACCATGTATTCAATATTGGGAGGGGGGGTGGCAAATTACTTTTTTTTTAAAAATTAATATTTGTGTTAATGGGAACATGTCTGCATATATTAGATATACAGTTCAGATATTGACTTTACTATCAATGCCAAAAATAGTCTTGGGGGGGGAGAAATTCCAGTGATTTATGGTAGTGGTATCAACTGTTTCAGTATTTGTACAGTAAGCATAGGCTCAACAATGTCGGTGCCTACTGATTAATTACTGCTCTGCTCTCCACCATTTATCCTGAAGTCAAGTGGCATGTCAATCTCTAACCTGAGAAATCTGTCATGAAGACAAGTCTAGACATGGAGTCCATGGTTGACAACTATTTCTACAGTATTTGAAGAATGTAATTACAATGGCTGAATCTGCCTTCATTTTTTCATTTTGAAATCAAATATTCTCGAGATTCATAGGCTACACAATTGATCGAGTGTCAAATTGAGGCTACTTTTTGCATTCACGTTAGCTCACAAAACCTAGCTACCTGCAAACTGGTAGCCTGGAGACTAAAAATACAACTGGCTATTTAAGCCATATGTTTTAAGTTAATGTGAATGTTCAAACATTCACAATATTGTCAAATTACATTTTGTGTTGCTTAAATTTGAGGGCATGTAACGATTTTCCTTGTGGTGTAAAGATAATTTTGGATTATTAGCCAAAAATATGGGGGGGGGTTAATCATCTGAAAATTAAGTATAAATAGTTTCCAGTTGTGGTGTGGCACATGTGCAGTAACACAATGCAATAAATATTGCTGATGGAACACTTTAACCCCTTTTATGCAGACTGCCTAGTGGCCAGGATGCTGGCAGTGTGAGATTGCACCTGCAGCCAAACTATAAAACTGTTCTGGATTTATTGATTTGTGACAACTCTGCCTAATTCCAGTTCATCCTGGTTTGACTTGCAACTCTTTTATCCAGTAAAGGACATATGCTTCCAAACAGTGCTTTAAATGTCTTATTGTATGCTTGGAAACGAATGTTCGAGCACAACAGCCAGTTTAGTCGTGTCTACAGCTTTGTACAAACTACAGCATATGCAGGAATGTACATTTGCTTTTAGTTTTCTGCTATTTTTGGAAGATTTTACTAATTTGATCAACTTGTTAGCATAGCTAGAGAAAATGCTCCTTATATGGATTTTGGGAGTGTCAGAAAAGACTGATCATATTGATTCTATTGAATATGCCTATAAACATGGTAATTTCCTTAGTGTATTTCTGCTTGTAACATTTAAATTGTTAGTTTTTCAACTGCACCACCATGTGTCAGTCATTTTTTTTATATTGAGTGCATTCCACATACTGCAGTGTAAGCATTCAAATGGCTCAGTCATGTTTGATGCACCAATTTTCTATGAAGCTAGAATATTACCAGCATTTTCCTCATGGTGGAATGTTATTTTATTGCAATATCATGTAGAGTATGGTGTACAAGTATCTCCCTGGGCTATACTTGTCATAGGACATTGGAAATACTCAGATTTATTATATAATACAAGAATATAAAATTCTTTGGAATAATTATAAATAGCAACATTTATTAAACAGTACAGAGAATTATTCCATGGCATGCATAAAAATATTACATAATATAGAGCACAGAGAAAGTTATTGAAATGTGATAGAGGTACTGTATAGGAGTGAATGAGTCTCACCCCCCAATTCCCATAGAGATCCATTCAAGTGCAGAGATGTTATAGTAGCCTATCGCTTGTAAGAGTACCAGAAAATAAGATATCAGGAGTCTTGATGTTGTTGGGTCACAGACATCAGGAAGTCATGGCATGCAAAGGATATGTGACCAAATATAAAAAATTTAAAGGCAGTCAACTTAGTGTATGTAAACTTCTGACCCACTGGAATTGTGATATAGTGAATTAAAAGTGAAATAACCTGTAAACAATTGTTGGAAAAATTACTTGTGTCATGCACAAAGTAGATGTCCTAACTGACTTACAACTATACACTACCAAGAAATCTGTAGTGGTTAAAAATGAGTTTTAATGACTTCAACCCAAGTGTATGTAAACTTCTGACTTCAACTGTATGTAGCTCTGTATTTCATTGCAAACTAAACTTTGTTTTTGTATTTGTGGCACTTTAACCTAAATTATAAAAATATTCTGATCTAAATTAGTATTAGTAAATAGTACAACTGTTCTACTTCACTTAAGCTGTTTTCCAACTGTCTGATGCTCACACATGGAGTTATAAAGCCTTAAATAGAAAAGTACATAAATAGGCAAGGATTGACCAAATTTGGCATATGCACAAAGGGGTTAATCAAAAAGTGCATGTAAAAATAGAAACATCAGAGCAAGTAAAACAAATGTAATCTAGTTTTTTTTACATATTCCGTTTATGTGGGTAAAACAGTGTATGATTGTATGTAATGCATGTGTGCTTCTTGTTATTGGTGTAGCTAACGCATAATATGAAATCCCATAAATAGACATGGATGATGTCTATCATTTTGCTGTTTCCCATTGTGCTTAAATTTTTTTGTTTGCACAGGACAGTTTGAGATGTGCTCTCTATATGAAGCTTCTGGAGATGACTGAAAACCATGGGACTGCAGCCAATTGCCAACCACACATGACTCAGCAATTTAGTCAACAGTCCTATTGGAACAAGCACTAGCTAATGTCATTCAATGTCCAAGTTTCACAAAACAGAATTAATCATGTGGTTGAGGTACTTTTCATTGCCCTGAAGCAGAATATCATTGTTGGCATGTCACAGAAGACAATGCAGTATTGCCACAATTCTATAGTTAGTAACCAAAATAACTCAACTGAAAGATCCAATTTAATTAATTAGGAAACTGTTAACAATGCGATTGATTTATAGCTTGCCAACAATGCAAGTAATTCTAAGGAAGGACGTGCACGTCAAGTTGTTAAAAAAAAACATGATCAAGAGCTTATGGTGTGCCCGACAACAAATATGCAAAATGTCGCTACCGTGGGGTGAGGCTAGTTCTGATCTTGGGTCAGTTTTATGTCAAATTAATTCTGTAAGTGTAATCAAAAACTGATCCCAGATCCGTGTCCTACATTTTAACTTTTAAAAATGAGATGATGCCTGTGACTGGCGATCACAGCTATCCGTATATGTATTCTGACACCTGGTTGGTTGGTTCTACATCTAAAAAAAGTGGGGAACTATACAACACAAAAAACCTGTTAGTCGCAGTTGAAATCAAAGAAAAGTAAACTAAAACAGCCAAATGTATTCAAATCGTTTGCTCAAGACAGCTAACGTTAACCAGGATAACTGTGATTAAGCCACAGAAGCAATCAAACCGGAATCTCTTCCGTCGACCGATGAAACTGCCACTGCCAACGTTAGCTCTCACGAGCCCCAGGTACCCGCATTAACGATAGCATCCGCTAGCACCTCGCTAACGTTAGCAACAACAGATGTCAGATAGGTCGCCTGTTCGAATTGTTGTTGAGCGCCGCTCCCGTTAAGGGAAATGGGGAAATCGTCCCCCTTACAATTCTGGAAAACGAAACGCACTGGGTTCAGTACAATCACCTATTTTCACTGCTTGCATCATTTACTCGTGCCCTTTCCTCAGTCCTTAGCTCCACCCAGGCCCGGACTGGCCATCTGACAGGCCGGTCTGATTTTCTACCGTTTTTGGCCGGTGTAGCGGAGGCTACAATTCTTCCCAGCATATCATTTTTCCCGGATACTTCCGGGTCCGTCACTGAACAGAACAAATGACCAATCACTGCTCAACTACGAGCGGGAAGTTGAGCAATGTCCAATCAGATAACTTTTGTTGTGCACGTTTATGAAGACAGCTATCTTTTTGAACCCATCCGTGGTCAGTAGCTAGCATTCGTGCTACGTAATGCGAGTGTAGAACTCGCTAATGTTTATTTACAGGCCAGTAACAAATACATTGAACATTATCAGTTCAGTGCTAGCGAGACATAGCCTACAGTCAAGCAACGGACCTGGAAGTGGAAAATTATACACTGGAAACACAGAACTCTGGCTGGGAAGAATTGTAGCTACACTACATTGGTCCGACTGCCTTGTTGTGAGAGAGATGGCGGGTAGGAGTGTTATTTTCATATTATATTCGTTTGTGCAGGGCCGGCCCTAGGATTTTGGTGGCCCTAAACAAGATTTTGTTTGTGGCCCCAAAACACTCCCAGCGCAACCACCAAATCACACACACCGCTCATAACTGAATGAACACACACACACACACACACACACTAGAGATTGACAAATGAATTAACAACAAATCTCTTACTTTATTTGAAAACAATGTATATTAAAAT
The DNA here is from genome assembly GCA_029718625.1 of Synaphobranchus kaupii. Classification (NCBI taxonomy): domain Eukaryota; kingdom Metazoa; phylum Chordata; class Actinopteri; order Anguilliformes; family Synaphobranchidae; genus Synaphobranchus; species Synaphobranchus kaupii. The sequence goes on from CM056383.1 coordinate 66,955,534, forward strand.
TTTGTGTGGCCCCCCCTAGCGGTTGTGGCCCTAAACAACCGCATAGTGTTTATGCCAGCGGCCGGCCCTGCGTTTGTGGCTTGATCATATATAGGCATGCAAGTTGGTTGTGTGTGTGTTTTTTGGCCACCGTGCCATGTGCGCGTGGTGAGAATGTTTGACATGAATTGCATCGGTAAAAGACAATTCACATAATTAGATGTAAGCTAAATTACATTATTTTCTCAAGTTTTAATTCCGCGGATTCCACTTCTGCTCGTTAATAGCGCAGCATAAATCATGTCTGTTTGTAAAATTGTGGCTGAAATGTATAATTGTTAGTTTTATTTTTGGTTTGGCGGGATATAAATTACATAGGGTGACCTGCACCTCAAAAAGGGAGGGTGCACAGAGGGATACCGATAGTTAAAATCCTGTTTGGATAGGTTGAGGGAATATACAGTCATCTTACAATATTTTTGGATATATAATAAAATTGACTTGTTTATATGTAGCCTAGATAGATTCTGAGAAAGCTTAAAATGAAATCTGGCCAAATGCTTTGCACTGTTCGGTTGAACTAAGCCATCGGTCCAGAACGCATTTTGAGGAGACATCGTTTGCATAATTTCAAGTTAGAAAGCTGTATCCTGACTGATGTTGAATGGATCTCTAAAGCTGACAGCCTGCATGCGGTGCCATATATTTTTACTGCAACCTTGGACTGTGATTCCAAACACTTTAAATAAACGTGACAGCTTTGATGCAACTTATTTGATGGCTCAAGTGTAGGATCAAGCGTCTTACAAGTTGATGGGTTTTTGGATTGTTTATAAGAGCACAATTCTTCACGGATCTATAGTCTTCATTTTCCTCTCAGCGATAAATGCATTTAACGGTTAAAATTTACAAAAAATTCTCTCCCTAGAGGGCGGGGGTACCTACCTCATAGTAGAGCCAAGCATCTTCATAATTTTTTGCTGGATGCATTAAACTGCATGAACATAATTATACTTAGTCTAAATGACATATTGCATAGGCTACATACGGCAAAATGAATAGGCTATATTTTTGGAAGGACATGGGTTAACGTTAAGCATTGAAGGTTACTAGGAAACGCAACAAACACCGATATGGGAAACAAACTTCAGTAATATGCTTAGGCGCATAACTTTTTTCCATGAATAAACATAGCTTTTGCTCGTCCTAAAGAATGTTATATGGATTAAAGCACTTCATAATTGAAAAGGAATGGTAAGATTGGATTGTGTGCCTGACTGCGGCAAATGTATAGCAAGCGCTTAAACTAAAATGTGTAAGACCCCCCTTGTTAACATTTTACAATTCAAACCCTGCAGATAGGCAATATCAGTGCAGAATAGAGTTTGCTGCTGAAGTATTGAAGAAATAAACATAATGCAGCTATATAAGGGAGGGAAATTAAATATTTTTTAAAGATTAGTTTGTTTTGCAATATTGTTGGGACTGCTTTTTATTTTTTGTTTAACAGTATTAATACTGTTCTGAAAAGGCACTAGAAATTAGCATTGCAGTTTTTCAAAAATTCTTCCTGGGGGGTGGGAGAAAGAACCCTAAGCTGGCAAAATGTCAAGCTTTGTGACCTTTTCTAGAAGCAGTGTGATGTCATTTCTTTGGATGAGAGGTTCATATACAAAGAACATGGAGGTTCCATAGTATCCAAGAGAATCAGATTGAACCCAGTACATTTTCCTTAAGAAATTTATTTATAATATTTCACACCTTCAGTTCCATTCTAGATGGTTTAGTACAAACAACCGCCAGTGCCAAGGTCGACAGGAGCAACACACATGCAGCCACTCCCAGGAGACTGTAACCAAGAAACTGGGGAACTGGAAACAAGGGAAAAGATTAGCACAAATCACACTGCCACCATGATACCTACAGGGGAATCTCCCTCACCTTGAAGCCTCTGGCCTGAGGCTAGGGGCTCTGGATTGGTCAGGATCACAGCCTTACTGGAAACCACAGCCTTTTCCTCAGTGGATCGCTTTCCGACAGGAACAAGTGACCTTCCTGGAATAAAGGAACCACAGGTAGGAATAATTACACATTCAATTCAACCTAGAAGCTGCTAGCACTACAATTCCCAGCACCACTCACTTTGTTTTCTGCTGCATTGCTGTTCACAGCGGTCAGTAGCAGTGGGGTGGCAAACTTCTGTACTACAGTGGATAAACACCTGGAGGGTGGGACAAACAGGATTCAAGGCTGGTGGATTAAGCAGGATGTCAGAAGCTGTAATTGAACAGACGAAATACCATTTCATTCAGTGGAACAGAAGATGCAGGATCCACAAAGGTAAACATCTGCACCATAAAGCGCTTATAGTGGGTGGGGAAGGGAAGTCCAGAAGAGCCATCTACAGGAACCAAGGTGGTCCGGTAAGGGTCAGCATGGTAGGGACACCTGGGGAAAGACTGCAATGTAGCATTTGCGGGGGGCGGGGGGTGGAACAATTGAACAGGAAGACAAGTCATGTAGCCAGTTACCCATCAACCAATAGGCTCCACTGGGGTAGGCTGTGAGGGTTAGAGGTGGACGTAGCCCAGCAGTGTTCCAGAAGCAGGACAAGACTGGGGTCAGTCCTGTCCAAGACACGCACTTCCACATACACAGGTTCCCGTAGCACCTTGGTCACAGGGTAGTCCGCATCTCGGTAGTAATCACTGTACACATCAGCTACAGAGATCAGGGAACATAGGTTAGTAGTCCATGAAGGGGAAGGTGGGTTAAAATATACATCACTATGAATTATAGCTTTACCATCAGCGCATCCTTTTGCTCCTTTGGAGTCACATTGACCACTAGCCAGCCTGAGCTCCACACGAAGGGGCCCTTGAGCAGCTACTGGAAGGGGAGGAGGCACTGTATTCACCTCAGCCACCAAATAAACCACAGCACTGCCATGATACCTGCACTGGAAGGATAGCCTGGAGAAGGAGAACCACAAGTTAGCAGCAACCCAAGCACAGAAAAGGGGTCAGAAAGAAACCCAACACTGACCGAAAAATACTGTCCCTTGTGATGGAGCCTGAAGGACCAGTTGCCACACCATAGTTGGAGGACATCTCGTTCTCATAGATCACATAATCCCCTTCCACCTGAAGGGTAGCAATTAGTACACATGTAGCATAATGAATGAGGTTTCATTTAAGACCAATAACCTACCCTCACTGTGGTTCCACAGGCACTGACTGGGAATTGAAAGACCTCAAAAGCAGGAGAGGCAACAAAAGGACCACAGGAGTCACCACTACTGGGACCCTCCAGCAAGGTTACAGAACCAAGGTCAAGCGGAGGCAAGGTGGAAGCTCTGGACACCACAACCTTGAACTGACCATCCCGGAGGCAGTGGACAGTAACTGCAGCAGAAAGAGCAGAAGCATTAACCAAACATGAAGGCAGGCATGGAATCCTTCCAACAATAATCATGGACAACTTGCTCACCTTCATTTGCATAATAGCACTGCTGATCAAAGCAACAGTTCAGAGCTTCACATTCCTCAGGTGTAATAGTCGGGTCTCCACATTGCACTCTTGCAAAGTCACCAACCTGGCATCTATGAAAAGTATCATCTTTTGATCCAAAATATTTACTTTGATCCTGTGCCAGGACAAATCCCAAAACACCAAGCCATACTCCAAGCTGCAACCTCAGCACAATGGTCTCCATAATGAAAGAAGGCAAATCACACTAAGAGAATCAATCTTCTAGACTTTAAATACCTTTGCTCTCTGATTGTCTCAGCTGGGTAATTCGTTGATGCAAATTCCACATGATTATTAGACCTCCACAATAAGGTGCACCTTGTTCTACACAAGCCTGTGTGTGTGTGTGTGTGTGTGTGTGTGTGTGTGTGTGTGTGTGTGTGTGTGTGTGTGTGTGTGTGTGTGTGTGTGTGTGTGTGTGTGTGTGTGTGTGAGAGTGTGTGTGTGTGTGTGTGTGTGTGTGAGATTTGTGAGAACTGCATTTACCTCATTTATTCAGTTCACTAGAGCAGTGGTTCTCAACCCTGGTCCTGGGGACCCCCTGTGTATGCTGGTTTTCGTTCCAACCACAATTGCAATACTTGAATTTTAACAAGCTGTTAATTTTTCTTATTTAGGTGTTTTTAATGTTTAGAGGGATTATTTACATTCTTAAGCCACATTATGTTAGTAATAGCTATGCATGCCATGAAGAATAAAAGTCCAATATTCACATTGTGCTGTATTGTAAACAATTAAAAGGCGGTAAAAAATGTTTTAACTGATCAAATTAAAGACTGAGGTGAATTGGCTCATAATTGGTGAAATTGTGGACACATGGCCACTAAAACTAACTGTTTGGAAGAATTCAAAGACAAAGCAAATGATAACGAGCCAAACCTGCATTGTGTTAACAAGTTTAAGGAAAAAATTATGAAGGAACTTAAACTTGTGTTCAATTACCTAATTAGGAGCCTATTCACCTGAGTTCTTACCTCTTCTTTGTAATTGTTTGCAATATAACACAATAAGCATAACGAACATGGGATTTTTTTTCTTCAGAGCATGCATAGCTATTGCTACGGGCGAGCCGTCATGTCCAGATGGGACCTTTCTGGCAGGGTACACCATGGATGGGTGGGACAAATGGCGTGTAGTGTGTCTGGCAGTACTAGATATAGAAGATGTGGAAGATGTGTACCTGTTTGGATTCATGATGGTGGGACTAATCGGCCTAGGATTTGGCCAGTACTTGATGCACCGACAGCTGAGAAAAAGGGGGTTTGACGTCTCTGGAAACAGGGAATTACTGACCATACTGAGAAATTTGAGATCGGACATCACCAAAATCAAGGGAAAAATAACCATAATGCAGGCAGAAACCACCAAGCCTCCGGAGGACAGTGCAGAAAATAGTGAGGGGTAATGAACTCCGAGATCTGGCAATCATACCTACTCAGGCATAATGCACGGAATTTACAGGGGACAACAGAACATCATAAAAACGTAGAAACGGACACTTTTAATTTGGACATTAGCTGAACAATATTTGGGAATGTCTGACGTTGAAATGAAACAAATTGTTTTGACCAATGTATGACATGTACATTTAAACCGACTTATTTGGACTTTAATAATCTGGTTTGTTTTACTTTAGAGTATTTTATTTTATTTTTTTTCTTTCTTTCTTGATCAGTTTCGCTATAAAGAAAATTCAGCTATGCTGTTGTGATACTAAAAATATCTGTTTTAATCAAATGTATAATATGAACATTTAAAATCGTGAGGGAATTGGGGCGGGACTTGATAAGCAGGCTGCTTTTTTCCCGTATCCCTTTTCGGCAGGAAATGTATTTGTTAAATGCATATTTCAGAAATGTGATGCAATGTGACTATACACATGCCGAAATAAACAAATAAACATAAACATAAACGTGGCTTAAGAGAGTAAAGAGTTTAAAGTGTCCTCTCTATACAATAAAAACACCTAATTAAGAAAAAATAACAGCTTGTTAAAATTCTGGTATTACAATTGTGTTTGGAACAAAAACCAGCATACACAGGGGGTCCCCAGGACCAGGGTTGAGAACCACTGCACTAGAGTAACATCCCCCTGGAGTAGGAAGCAGCCTTAACTCAATCAAGATCTGCCTTGTTGAATATAAAACAGTTTATCTTCTGTGATTTAAAAATGACAGTAATTTTGACAAATAATAAGGTCAATAATAATGGTTTTGGTCCTATCCATCTATATAACAAATTATGACACTGAGAGGATTGTTCGAGAACAGATGTTCTGAAACTCGCTCATCTGTGTTTGTATTGAAAAAATAAACACTTGAATTCAATTGCAAGTCAAAGTTAACGAGAAATGTTGATTGAATCCAGACCAATATCTTGATCAATTATCAAAAATGTTTTTATGTTATTCTATAGTTTCACCTTATATATATTAACACAATACAGGTTAGGATTTTTTCTATTTTCTTTGTCCTTGAACTAAACTTTCCCCGTTTAAAAAAAAAAAAAGATTCTTTTCAGTGACCAGCTGTTCACACTTTCAGCAATTCGGAGCCAACTGATTTCACCTGCCCGTCTATAATTTAATACCAAACATTGAATCATGTTTCAAAATTAATAACTTGCTATTTAACATTACAAATAATGAAAGGTTTAATTAATCAGAATGATTAAAATTCCAGGGATGTGAATATGGAAAATTTATTCAACCTGCCATTCATAGGTTTCTGACAATGTGGCCTTAAAGGTGCAGTAGGCAAGATTTATTCTATATCATTTTGCCAAAATTATTACATTTGCTCATTACATTCCAGCAGCTATCAATAAATCAAGTGTTTTGAGAAAAAATCTGGGCTGTGTCCGAATCAGAGCCCTGTCTTCTGCGTCCTGTCGTCTGCGTACAGTACACTGGCAGAAGCGTGCTGCTTAATGTGCACTGTTTAGCAGTCCGCAAAAAATATCCGCCATACTATTTTCCAACCGCACTGTGGAACTGTCATAAGCAGGTCATAAGACGTCCCACCAGTGTTGCCATATCTTTGGTTTTACAGCTAAATTGGGATACTTCAAAGTGCAGTCACGGGTAACAATGAAAAGTTGCAAAGCACGGACTTATTTTAAAAAGTAAAAACATGATGATTTCAATTTGTTGGTTTCGTTTAAAAAATTGCCTATAATTTGGGCTAATTTTGAGTCACCATTTGGCTGGAAATTCTTACAAGATCTGGCAACCCTGCACCCCACTCTTGCGCTGCCATGTCACATGTTTTTGTTGTATTTGAAGGGAAACGTCAGCGAAGCTGCGCCTCATTTTTTTAAAATGAAGCTTTACGTCATATTTATGTGACCAAAATGTTCGTGTACTTGAAGTGTGCCCCTGAACGTACTCAGCGAAACCCCAGAAGTAAGCGTGTCATCCAGGTGTTTCAAATGTACTGCAATTTGTAAATTTTTCACCTACTCAACGACTTTCTCACCCTATCTATTCACCAAGGCTACTCAACAGTGTGGAAGAATGCGGATTCAGACACGGCCCCGGTTTCTGTGAATGTCCTGGGTTCTGTACTAGGCTGTCAAAATTAAGCCGGTCTGAAAAAAACCAACCAATCAAGGCTAGCTATGTAGGTACCAATCAGAGCTAACTACCTACAAGAAAAAACCTCCCAGTAACCCCTCCCTGTATGCCTGTCTCCACTGGAGCATAATTCTGTGGGAGGGGCTTAGGAGATGGGAATGCAAAAGGGGAACTCTTTTTGACTTGTATATTTTCAAACTTGCCTACTGCAGCTTTAATATAATCTAAAAACAATTTGCTACAATTCATTGGTTGCAACTGTTTGGGGCTGGGGTAGCTACATCATGTAGAGCAGGGGGAGGGAACCCTGGTCCTGGAGAGCCACAGGGTCTGCTGGTTTTTGTTTTCACCTTAAATACAGCAACTACTTAAACCAAAGAAACCAGGTGAGTTAACTAATCAACTGCTTTGATTGATCAATCATTGTCATACCTTTCATTTTCCCCACTTCACCAATCACTGCTTTTATACAAAACTTATTCCAACAATGATAAAATGTAGAAGAGTGAAGAGGCCTAAATGGCCAAGTACATCCCATTTGATAAGTTTCTCCCCAAACTGCACTCATTCTACATTGGTTATAAACAATCTTCAGAAAAATCACTTGTGGTCAAATAACTAGGCGAGGTAATACTGGAAGCAAGTAGCCAGGCTCCTTGTAAATAAGTACAGGAACAAGTATTGATACTGTCAATATACATATGTTTTGAGATCCTCCAACTGCATTGTAATATTTTCCCTTGAGCCATAAGTGTTTATTCTGCCCCAATCACCCCCCAAGCCATGACATTTGAATGCTCAGTGCATTAATCCCAGTAGTATGGACACAGCATTTGAATTAAGTGATGAATGTTGAGTCCAGTCAAACACATTGTGGTGATCATGAAGTACTGTTTTTCAAAAGCTTGTTAGTCATAGATGTGACATTATGCAATATCCCTTTTTCTTTGTCCCAAGAATTTTTAAAGAAGTCAGACGCAGGTCTTTCCAATATAAAGCTCCTTCTGATTGGAATAATCTTCCTCTTAGATCTATTACCCCTTTCCGCTGCTTCAGGTCATCTTTATTTTCTCATTTTAAACCATGCTCATGCTTTTAATTTGTGCATACCTTCAATCTTAAGACATACTGCTGAAACTGCGCCTTATGCTGATGTAGATTTATTTTTCAGGTCATTGTAAAAATATTTATTTTTTGTTTATTTTTCTTGTACAACAACTGTGGTCTGGGGTGTGGGTGGGAGAGGATGTGCGAGTTGTCTGTAGTATATGTTATGTATTGTTTTATCTGTTGTATAATTTTGGATCTCTGTTTATAGGACCCCCTCAAAAATGAGATGCTACATCTCAAGGGGCAATCCTTGCAATAAAATTCAAATAGTAATTCTGAAATGGAACAATTTGGCAGCCATAATGGGAACCTATGGCAAAGTGTTATGTACTTTCTAACTCACTGATGTCATAATTGGGTCTCATAAGCCAGATAGCTGATAATTGGCTCAGATAAAACCATGGCCACCATCTTACTTGGGGTATGGTCTCAAATTGTGCCACTAACTGACATCTATGGTTCCAGTATTCAAGACAACTTTTGCACTTAGTATCAGTCAGTCTCCAGCAAGTTCAGAAAGGGGTGGAGGGTAAACCTCCAGGGTCCCTAGCCAGTAAACTAGTCTGGAAGGAATCTGTTGTAATAGGGCCATGACTTTGCCAATGACTACTTCCCACTGAGCAGCATGGCAGGTTAAACTACACCCACAGACCTTAAAATGGACACAGATTAGTTACGTAAGCTTAAGGGATTTCAAAAAAATAGTCAACCCACCAAAACTAACCACAACCCAGAGGGTACCGTCAAAACGCAAGACTAAAGAAAGAATCAGTCTGAATCCAATACATTTTCCCCTAAGAGCTTTATTTGTAACATTTCACACCTTCGGTTCCTTCCTAGATAGTTTAGTACATGCCACAGCCAGTGCCAGGGTGGAGACGAGCAAGACACATGCAGCCACTCCCAGGAGACCGTAACTGAGGAGAGACTGGGGCACTGGAAACAAGGGGAAAGATTAGCACAAATCACACTGCCACCATGATACCTACAGGGGAATCTCCCTCACCTTCACCATGAAGCCTCTGGCCTGAGACTAGGGGCTCTGGATTGGTCAGGATCACAGCCTTACTGGAAACCACAGCCTTTTCCTCAGTGGATCGCTTTCCTACAGGAACAAGTGACCTTCCTGGAATAAAGGAACCACAGGTAGGAATCAGTACACATTCAATTCAGCCTAGAAGCTGCTAGCACTACAATTCCCAGCACCACTCACTTTGTTTTCTGCTGCATTGCTGTTCACAGCGGTCAGTAGCAGTAGGGTGGCAAACTTCTGTACTACAGTGAATAAACACCTGGAGGGTGGGACAAACAGGATTCAAGGCTGGTGGATTAAGCAGGATGTCAGAAGCTGTAATTGAACAGATGAAATACCATTTCATTCAGTGGAACTGAAGACGCAGGATCCACAAAGGTAAACATCTGCACCATAAAGCGCTTGTAGTGGGTGGGGAAGGGAAGTCCAGAAGAGCCATCTACAGGAACCAAGGTGGTCTGGTAAGGGTCAGCATGGTAGGGACACCTAGGGAAAGACTGCATTTCAGCATTTGGGGGGGGGGGGGGAATTGAACAGGAAGACAAGTCATGTAGCCAGTTACCCATCAACTAATAGGCTCCACTGGGGTAGGCTGTGAGGGTTAGAGGTGGACGTAGCCCAGCAGTGTTCCAAAAGCAGGACAAGACTGGGATCAGTTCTCTCCAAGATGCGCACTTCCACATACACAGGTTCCCGTAGCACCTTGGTCACAGGGTAGTCCGCATCTCTGTAGTAGTCACTGTACACATCCGCTACAGAGATCAGGGAAGAGATCATAGTAGTCCATGAAGGGTGGGTGGCTTCAAATATGCATCACTATAAATTTTAGCTTTACCATCAGCACATCCTTTTGCTCCTTTGGAGTCACATTGACCACTAGCCAGCCTGAGCTCCACATGAAGGGGCCCTTGAGCAGCTACTGGAAGGGGAGGAGGCACTGTATTCACCTCAGCTACCAAATAAACCACAGCACTGCCATGATACCTGCACTGGAAGGATAGCCTGGAGAAGGAGAACCACAAGTCAGCAGCAACCCAAGCACAGAAAAGGAGTCAAAGAAACCCAACACTTACCGAAAAATACTGTCCCTTGTGATGGATCCTGAAGGACCAGTTGCCACACCATAGTTAGAGGACATCTCGTTTTCATAGATCACATAATCCCCTTCCACCTGAAGGGTAGCAATTAGTACACATGTAGCACAATGAATGAGGTGTCATTTAAGACTAATAACCTACCCTCACTGTGGTTCCACAGGCACTGACTGGGAATTGAAAGACCTCAAAAGCAGGAGAGGCAACAAAAGGACCACAGGAGTCACCACTACTGGGACCCTCCAGCAAGGTTACAGAACCAAGGTCAAGCGGAGGCAAGGTGGAAGCTCTGGACACCACAACCTTGAACTGACCATCCCGGAGGCAGTGGACAGTAACTGTAGCAGAAAGAGCAGAAGCATTAACCAAACATGAAGGCAGGCATGGAGTCCTTCCAACAATAATCATGGACAACTTGCTCACCTTCATTTGCATAATAGCACTGCTGATCAAAGCAACAGTTCAGAGCGTCACATTCCTCAGGTGTAATAGTAAGGTCTCCACATTGCACTCTTGCAAAGCCACCAACTTGGCATCTATGAAAAGTATCATCTTTTGATCCAAAATATTTACTTTGATCCTGTGCCAGGACAAATCCCAAAACACCAAGCCATACTCCAAGCTGCAACCTAAGCACAATGGTCTCCATAATGAAAGAAGGCAAATCACACTTAGAAAATCAATCTTCTAGACTTTAAATACCTTTGCTCTTTGATTGTCTCAGCTGTGTAATTAGTTGATGTGAATTCCACATGATTATTAGACCTCCACAATAAGGTGCACCTCGTTCTACACACGCCTGTGTGTGTGTGTGTGATTTGCAGAACTGCATTTACCTCATTTATTCAGTTCACTGGAGTAACATCCCCCTGGAGTAGGAAGCAGCCTTAACTCAATCAAGATCTGCCTTGTTGAATATAAAACAGTTTATTTGCTGTGATTTAAAAATGACAGTAATTTTGATAAATTAAGGTCAATAATAATGATTTTGGTCCTATCCATCTATATAACAAATTATCACCCTGAGGATTTTTCGAGAACAGATGTTCTGAAATTCGCTAATCTGTGTTTGTATTGAAAAAAGAAACACTTGAATTCAATTGCAAGTCAAAGTTAACGAGAAATGTTGATTGAATCCAGGCCAATGTCTTGATCAATTATCAAAAATGTTTTTAAGTTATTCTATAGTTTCCCCTTATATGTATTAACACAATACAGGTTTGGATTTTTTCTATTTTCTTTGTCCTTGAACAAAACTTTCCCCGTTTAAAAAAATAATAATTGTTTTCAGTGACCAGCCGTTCACACTTTCAGCAATTAGGACCCAACGGATTTCACCTGCCAGTCTATAATTTAATACCAAACATTGAATCATGTTTCAAAATTAATTATTTGCTATTTAACATTACAAATAATGAAAGGTTTAATTCATCAGAATGATTAAAATTCCAGGGATGTGAATATGGAAAGTTTATTCAACCTAGCATTCATATGTTTCTGATAATGTGGCCTTGAAGGTGCAGTAGGCAAGATTTTTTCAATATGATTTTGGCTAAATTACTAAATTTGCTCATTAATTCCAGCAGATACTAATAAATCAAATGTTCTGAGAAAAAAATCTGGTTTCTGTGTGTCCAAGGGTGCGTCCCAATAGTCGAAAAATGCAACCTTTCCTCCTCCACGACCACTCCTCTCCTCCGTGCCCCGGAAACGGATCTTTGTGTTTTAATCTAATGTTGCTGATTACATCTTAATTATGTATAAATGGTTACATATTAATTAATGTCTCGAGGCAAACCGCAATGTCAGGTACATTGTATATTGTACATGTAAATACTTGTAGTGAAAACGTTCAGGCAGTTTTGCATATTTCTGGGTAGGAGAGCAGTGGTAGTGGGGGAGTGAAGAATATTGGGACGCACCCGTGGACTCTATACTAGGCTGTCAGAAAATCTCAAGCCGGTCTTCCAAAAACCAACCAATCAGGGCTAGCTATGGAGCTAACAATCAGGGCTAACTATCTACAAGCAAAAGATCCTCCCAGTAGAATAAACCCCTCCCTGTCTGCCTGTCTCCGCAAATGGACTGGAACAATTTTGTGGGAGGGGCTTAGGAGAGAGATAGGAGGGAGGAGTGCAAAAAGGGGAAGTCTTTTTGCCTTGTATATTTTCAAACTTGCCTACTGCAGCTTTAATATAAAAATCTAAAAACTATTTTCTACAATTCATTGGTTGCATCTAGTTGTTTGGGGCTGGGGTAGCTACATCATGTAGAGCAGGGGTAGAGAACCCTGGTCCTGGAGAGCTGCAGGTTTTTGTTTTCACCTTAAATACAGCAACTACGTAAACCAAAGAAACCAGGTAAGGTTGAGTTAATTGATCAATTAAAGCAGTTGATTAGTGAAGTGGGTAGTAACATCTAAAACCAGCAGACCCTGCAGCTCTCCAGGACCAGGATTCCCTACTCCTGATGTAGAGCCTCTCGTGCAGAAGGCCTTTTCTGATTTTGTGCCATGTCCCTCTAATGTTCTAGGTCTCCAATACAATTGATCTCAATCTCTCATTCTTCAGATGAGTTCATGGACTGTCACACTATGCGCACACAGACAGGAGCCAAAAATTTTTTTTATCCCACAGAGTATACAACTTCACCAGCAATATCCAGAGTGCTTTAGCTTACACTAGACTACATCCTGAAAGCCAATTAGATATATGGGCATTGAATAAAATTGCCCATTGCTATATTGTCATACCTTTCATTTTCCCCATTTCACCAAAAACTGCCTTTATACAAGACTTACTCCAACAATAAAAATGTAGAAGAGCAGATACTTAAATGCCCGAGTACATTGCATTTGAAGTTTGTCCCCAAACTGCACACATTGTACATTGGTTATAAACAACCTTCAGAAAATCACTTGTGCTCAAATAACTAGGCAACATACTGGAAGAAAGTAGTCAGGCTTATCAATAAGCATTGATACTGTTCATATGCATATGAATGATATCGTTTTGAGATACCCCAACAGCAACACTATTTCCTTAAGCCATAAGTGTTTATTCTGCCCCAATCACCCCCCAAGCCATGACCTTTGCATCCTCAGTGCATTAATCCCAGTAGTATAGACACTGCATTTGTATTAAGTGATGAATGTTTAGAGTCCAGTCAAACAGTACTTCCTGATCACATTTTTCAAAAGCTTGTTCATCCTATAGAACCATAGATGTGACAGTAATTGGGAATTCTGAAATGGAACAATTTGGCAGCCATATTACCTGGGTACAGCTATAATAGGAACCTATAGCAAAGTGTCATGTACTTTCTAACACACCATGCTGTCATAATCAGGTCTCAGAAGCCAGATAGATAAAACTACAAGCCAATCATAAGCTATGGGGACTGGCCACCATCTTACTTGGGTATGGTCTCAAGTTGTGCCACTAACTATGACACATCACATCTATGGTTCCAGTATTCAAGACAACCACTTTTGCACTCAGGATTTGGTATAATTTACCCTCCAGCAAGTTCAGAAGGGGTTGAGGGTAAACCTCCAGGGTCCCTAGCCAGTCAACTAGTCTAGAAGGAATCAGTTGTAACATGGCCATGACTTTGCCAATGACTACTTCCCACTGAGCAGCAAGGCAGCCTATGCCACACCCACTGACCTTAACTCTATGGGCTTTGGCCCCCTAGTGGTGGGACCTATCCGTCCCAATTTTTTATAGTGTTCATATTTCTCTTAAATTCTAAATTATAACGTTAATAAAACACGGAACTTTCGACGCAAAATTGTTAAAAACAGTCACAGCCTGCGAACACATTCGTTTATATGCTTATCAGCTCTCAGGTTACACTACAGAGCCATAAAGCAGCAGGGTGCTAATAGCCCAACCCACTTTTTTTATTTGTTTACAGCCTTCACCTCGCCGCAGTCACAGGCAATAAAATGCATATCACAAAAACTTTTGGTACAGTTTCTACACGCTAAAAAATCAAGATCCGATTTAGGAACAATTGTATGTTATTGAAAATTTGTATAAATAAACATTATGTGTTTTTTCCCTGTGCTCACTTCACTATGCATACAACCGATGTGCTTCCGCTTTTGTATAAATATATTTTATTTTCTACAAAATCTCTTCGTAAACATGTTTAATCAACCAAATATTTTACCTGGTTATGTAGTTATAACTGTTTTCTGAAGAATCCTGAACGCTTTTTCGTAATCCATTAATCCATTGCCCAGCAAAATCTCCATTTCCACAGTGCGTACCAATCGCATTTGCCTTTGTACTACGTTACCACCGTTGCGTAAAAACATTACTAGACTGCTTCAGGAATGATCTAACGTAAAACACGTAGATTATCTTCGACGGGGTTTCCTACCCCTTTAAATGAAGTAAAAGATGTCATATTCCAGCGACTGGGAACGGCGCTGTATCCACGCGTAACGACAGCCCATAGGGTAATGGCGGTATGCACAATCGGCCCCATGACTGTGAAGTTAGCATCAAATTTGTCGTGAAGTCACATGCGCTTTATTTCTGAGCTTGTGTAGGAAGGGATGGACTTCATTGCTGTTCACGAACGGTTTTAGCCTATCCAGATAAAATTAGCCCTGTGTTAGCTGCATATAGGCTACAATATAGGCTACATTTTCTCTTACGTGTGCGTGGTTTGTTGTACTGAGCAATTGCGCTGGTCACATTTCGTTGCTGGAGCGAAAAATTATAGTTTTTATCCGAGAAAATGGCCAAGAAGACCGTTTATTTCACGGTTGCTCAGGTATTGGAGGAGCTGGACCGCAGTGATTCCAGCGGTGAGGAAGGCGAGTCCTCAGGGGCAGAGAGTAAAGACTCTGTAGCAGAAGCGGCGTTCGAGGAAGGCAAGACCCGTTTCTGTTCTCTTTGAATATATATATGTATATGCACACACAAATAATAATAATTATTGTATCAACTGTCTGAAGCGCTATTATCTAGAGTATTTTTAGTTTCATGATCAATGGATTGTCGCAGAAGTTCGCTAGTTAGCTTGTATGTTGTGACAAGCAGGAGAGGAGCACATTGCCTGCTAAGGGGGGAGGGGAAGAAATGGAACAGAAGTAGACATTACTGCGCCTTTAAACATTGGGTTTGCAGCGTTCATTTTCTGTCCGTTTTTTTGTGCAGAAACCAACCCATGGGCCATTCTCAGTGCTTTATTTCACGATTTCAGTCAAGACATATAATATAATTTAGTTTTTAGTTATCTAAAATGAATCCATAAATCCTAGTTGGCTACAATTCCCAATTATGTGGGAGCTAATATCAGAAGCACTGGATGTAATATATATAATTTTATTTTTTACAGTATTTCACTTTAATGTATTTCCATTTATTTCCAGTATTTTCATTTTAAATATAAAGCAGATTGGTTAGATAACATTAGGGCAAATAATCCTGTTCGGAGAGATATTTAGGCACAATTTGTAAGGGCATACTCTCATATATACAAAACATGTGTAGGTTTATTTTCTTTACATTTTGTATTACAAAAACTGTTTCAATAGAAAGATAGTTTTCTGATGATTGACATGCCTGGACAGAAAGATATGCACATGTTTTATATTTGGAGAGGTTTGGATAAATATTGGGACACTGGGCACAGTTTTGGAAAAATTACCAATGGATAAGGAAAGCCTGTAGATATCTTTACCAAATTCTATACACTTGCGGACAACATATCAGTGCACTAGTGTAAGGAATTCTGGCTTGCTCCAGTACTTTGAAGTTGAAATAGTCTGTGCTAAACTGTAAAAACACAAGGCGTTTTATACTTTTTTTTGTTTGTTTATGTGTATTATGTATAAACTATGTGACCATTTTTACATACATTTATTCTGATGCAAATTTCTGAATGGTACAAGCCTCTTCTTTCAACCATGGATGTGCAGTGAATAGTTTGAGTGGCACTTAATTGACACTAGTAAAAACTAGGTGAAAATTGGGCCAAAGTAAATAGGGTTAATAGACAAGGATTAGTTAGATTTATTATTTAAAAATAATAAAAAGAAAATCCACCTCCCGCCCACCAAAACCACAACCTAGAGGGTGCCGTCAAAATGCAAGAATTAGACTGAATCGAATACATTTCCCATAAAAGCTTTAATTTGTCAAATTTTACAACTTTGGTTCCATCCTAGATGGTTTAGTACATGCCACAGCCAGTGCCAGGGTGGAGACGAGCAAGACACATGCAGCCACTCCCAGGAGACCGTAACTGAGGAGAGACTGGGGCACTGGAAACAAGGGGAAAGATTAGCACAAATGACACTGCCACCATGATACCTACAGGGGAATCTCCATCACCTTCACTCTGAAGCCTCTGGCCTGAGGCTGGGGGCTCTGGATTGGTCAGGATCACAGCCTTACTGGAAACCACAGCCTTTTCCTCAGTGGATCGCTTTCCTACAGGAACAATTGACCTTCCTGGAATAAAGGAACCACAGGTAGGAATCAGTGCACATTCAATTCAGCCTAGAAGCTGCTAGCACTACAATTCCCAGCACCACTCACTTTGTTTTCTGCTGCATTGCTGTTCACAGCGGTCAGTAGCAGTGGGGTGGCAAACTTCTGTACTACAGTGGATAAACACCTGGGGAGAGAAACTATTTAAGGCTGGTCGTTTAAGCAGGATGTCCCAACTTGTAATTGAACAGACGAAATACCATTTCATTCAGTGGAACTGAAGACGCAGGATCCACAAAGGTAAACATCTGCACTATAAAGCGCTTGTAGTGGGTGGGGAAGGGAAGTCCAGAAGAGCCATCAACAGGAACCAAGGTGGTCTGGTAAGGGTCAGCATGGTAGGGACACCTGGGGAAAGACTGAAATTTAGCATTTGGGGGGGGGGGGGGGGGGGGGGGGGGGGGTTAAACAGGAAGACAAGTCATGTAGCCAGTTACCCATCAACTAATAGGCTCCACTGGGGTAAGCTGTGAGGGTTAGAGGTGGACGTAGCCCAGCAGTGTTCCAGAAGCAGGATAAGACCGGGGTCAGTCCTCCCCAAGATACGCACTTCCACATACACAGGTTCCCGTAGCACCTTGGTCACAGGGTAGTCCGCATCTCTGTAGTAGTCACTGTACACATCAGCTACAGAGATCAGGGAAGAGATCATAGTAGTCCATGAAGGGTGGCAGTGTAGTATAATGGTTAAGGAGCTGGGCTTGTAACTGAAAGGTTGCAGGTTCGATTCCCAGGTAGGACACTGCCGTTGTACCCTTGAGCAAGGTACTTCACCTGCATTGCTTCAGTATATATCCAGCTGTAGAAATGGATACTATGTAAAATGTGATAAAAAGTTGTGTAAGTCGCTCTGGATAAGAGCGTCTGCTAAATGCCTGTAATGTAAAAGGGTGGGTGGTTTAAAATATGCATCACTATAAATTATAGCTTTACCATCAGTGCATCCTTTTGCTCCTTTGGAGTCACATTCACCACTAGCCAGCCTGAGCTCCACATGAAGGGGCCCTGCAGCAGCTACTGGAAGGGGAGGAGGCACTGTATTCACCTCAGCTACCAAATAAACCACAGCACTGCCATGATACCTGCACTGGAAGGATAGCCTGCAGAAGGAGAACCACAAGTCAGAAGCAACCCAAGCACAGAAAAGGACTCAAAGAAACCCAACACTTACCGAAAAATACTGTCCCTTGTGATGGATCCTGAAGGACCAGTTGCCACACCATAGTTGGAGGACATCTCGTTCTCATAGATCACATAATCCCCTTCCACCTGAAGGGTAGCAATTAGTACACATGTAGCACAATGAATGAGGTTTCATTTAAGACCAATAACCTACCCTCACTGTGGTTCCACAGGCACTGACTGGGAATTGAAAGACCTCAAAAGCAGGAGAGGCAACAAAAGGACCACAGGAGTCACCACTACTGGGACCCTCCAGCAAGGTTACAGAACCAAGGTCAAGCGGAGGCAAGGTGGAAGCTCTGGACACCACAACCTTGAACTGACCATCCCTGAGGCAGTGGACAGTAACTGCAGCAGAAAGAGCAGAAGCATTAACCAAACATGAAGGCAGGCATGGAGTCCTTCCAACAATAATCATGGACAACTTGCTCACCTTCATTTGCATAATAGCACTGCTGATCAAAGCAACAGTTCAGAGCTTCACATTCCTCAGGTGTAATAGTCAGGTCTCCACATTGCACTCTTGCAAAGTCACCAACCTGGCATCTATGAAAAGTATCATCTTTTGATCCAAAATATTTACTTTGATCCTGTGCCAGGACAAATCCCAAAACACCAAGCCATACTCCAAGCTGCAACCTCAGCACAATGGTCTCCATAATGAAAGAAGGCAAATCACACTAAGAGAATCAATCTTCTAGACTTTAAATACCTTTGCTCTCTGATTGTCTCAGCTGGGTAACTCGTTGATGCGAATTCCACATGATTATTAGACCTCCACAATAAGGTGCACCTTATTCTACACAAGCCTGTGTGTGTGTGTGTGTGTGTGTGTGTGTGTGTGTGTGTGTGTGTGTGTGTGTGTGTGTGTGTGTGTGTGTGTGTGTGTGTGTGTGTGAGTGAGATTTGTGAGAACTGCATTTACCTCATTTATTCAGTTCACTAGAGCAGTGGTTCTCAACCCTGGTCCTGGGGACCCCCTGTGTATGCTGGTTTTCGTTCCAACCACAATTGCAATACTTGAATTTTAACAAGCCGTTAATTTTTCTTATTTAGGTGTTTTTAATGTTTAGAGGGATTATTTACATTCTTAAGCCACATTATGTTAGTAATAGCTATGCATGCCATGAAGAATAAAAGTCCAATATTCACATTGTGCTGTATTGTAAACAATTAAAAGGAGGTAATAAATGTTTTAACTGATCAAATTAAAGACTGAGGTGAATTGTCTCATAATTGGTGAAATTGTGGACACATGGCCACTAAAACTAACCGTTTGGAAGAATTCAAAGACAAAGCAAATGATAACGAGCCAAACCTGCATTGTGTTAACAAGTTTAAGGAAAACATTATGAAGGAACTTAAACTTGTGTTCAGTTACCTAATTAGGAGCCTATTCACCTGAGTTCTTACCTGTTCTTTGTAATTGTTTGCAATATAACACAATGAGCATAATGAACATGGGATTTTTTTTTCTTCAAAGCATGCATAGCTATTGCTAACATAACGTGGCTTAAGAGAGTAAAGAGTTTAAAGTGTTCTCTCTATACAATTAAAACACCTAATTAAGAAAAAATAACAGCTTGTTAAAATTCTGGTATTGCAATTGTGTTTGGGACAAAAACCAGCATACACAGGGGGTCCCCAGGACCAGGGTTGAGAACCACTGCACTAGAGTAACAACCCCCTTGGAGTAGGAAGCAGCCTTAACTCAATCAAGATCTGCCTTGTTGAATATAAAACAGTTTATTTTCTGTGATTTAAAAATGACAGTAATTTTGACAAATAATAAGGTCAATAATAATGGTTTTGGTCCTATCCATCTATATAACAAATTATCACACTGAGAGGATTGTTCGAGAACAGATGTTCTGAAACTCGCTTATCTGTGTTTGTATTGAAAAAATAAACACTTGAATTCAATTGCAAGTCAAAGTTAACGAGAAATGTTGATTGAATCCAGACCAATATCTTGATCAATTATCAAAAATGTTTTTATGTTATTCTATAGTTTCACCTTATATATATTAATACAATACAGGTTAGGATTTTTTCTATTTTCTTTGTCCTTGAACTAAACTTTCCCCGTTTAAAAAAAAAAAAAAGATTATTTTCAGTGACCAGCTGTTCACACTTTCAGCAATTCGGAGCCAACTGATTTCACCTGCCCGTCTATAATTTAATACCAAACATTGAATCATGTTTCAAAATTAATAACTTGCTATTTAACATTACAAATAATGAAAGGTTTAATTAATCAGAATGATTAAAATTCCAGGGATGTGAATATGGAAAATTTAATTCAACCTGCCATTCATAGGTTTCTGACAATGTGGCCTTAAAGGTGCAGTAGGCAAGATTTATTCTATATCATTTTGCCAAAATTATTACATTTGCTCATTACATTCCAGCAGCTATCAATAAATCAAGTGTTTTGAGAAAAAATCTGGGCTGTGTCCGAATCAGAGCCCTGTCTTCTGCGTCCTGTCGTCTGCGTACAGTGCACTGGCAGAAGCGTGCTGCTTAATGTGCACTGTTTAGCAGTCCGCAAAAAATATCCGCCATACTATTTTCCAACCGCACTGTGGAAGTGTCATAAGCAGGTCATAAGACGTCCCACCAGTGTTGCCATATCTTTGGTTTTACAGCTAAATTGGGATACTTCAAAGTGCAGTCACAGGTAAAAATGAAAAGTTGCAAAGCACGGACTTATTTTAAAAAGTAAAATGATTTCTATTTAAAATTTGGTTTCGTTTAAAAAATGGCCTATAATTTGGGCTAATTTTGAGTCACCACTTGGCTGGAAATTCTTAAAAGATCTGGCAACCCTGCACCCCACTCTTGCGCTGCCATGTCACATGTGTTTGTTGTATTTGAAGGGAAACGTCAGCGAAGCTGCGCCTCTTTTAAAAACAAAGCTTTACGTCTTATTTATGTGACCAAAATGTTTGCGTACTTGGTGTGCCCCTGAACGTACTCAGCCAAACCCCAGAAGTAAGCGTGTCATCCTGGTGTTTCAAATGTACTGCAATTTGTAAATTTTTCACCTACTCAACGACTTTCTCACCCTATCTATTCACCAAGGCTACTCAACAGTGTGGAAGAATGCGGATTCAGACACGGCCCCGGTTTCTGTGAATGTCCTGGGTTCTGTACTAGGCTGTCAAAATTAAGCCGGTCTTCCAAAAAACCAACCAATCAAGGCTAGCTATGTAGCTACCAATCAGAGCTAACTACCTACAAGAAAAAGAACCTCCCAGTAGAATAAACCCCTCCCTGTATGCCTGTCTCCACTGGAGCATAATTTTGTGGGAGGGGCTTAGGAGATGGGAATGCAAAAGGGGAACTCTTTTTGACTTGTATATTTTCAAACTTGCCTACTGCAGCTGTAGAACCCGCACAGCTAGACCAATGAGGGAATAGCTGGAGGGGAAGGAGTAAATATGTTTTTCCTTTGCTGTTGTGATGTAAATAAAAAAGAGTTCAGTGATTTATCCTCCGGTCATGTATATATTACAAGTACATTTAAGAATATACCGAGTCCGTCGCCATGAGTCAGATATGAATGCGCTGCTCCATATCCCGCTTAAGACAGGCCTGAAACGGATCAGTATGATTCTTATAATTCTCCGTTCGTAAACGGGGCCATGTTGTCATCACGGATATATCCGACCTGTCGTCCAAATGTCAATATTCCAATGGAAGCATTAGAACACATACACAGGAGCTGAACGACACATTGAATATATCTATGATCCCAAACCGTAAGCGTAACAGTTACAATTGGTTTACTCGACTCTATATTAAAATATAATTTAGAATTTACTTTAATCATGCGTGAAGCTCAGAGTGAGTACACTCGACTCTTCCTTGTATGCCACCATTACTCAATATATGCTCCCGGGATTAGCACTATTGCCGAATCTCAGTTCGGTGGAGAACATAGAGGTTGGGGGTCTGGCCGACACAATACATGTATTATATTTTACATAGATAGTTGCGAGCCCCGGTCGGCGGACACTCAGAGGACTCCTTAAGGCTAACTTGACAAGAACCGACGTATAACGTCCAGGGGCTCTCTTCGCGTCAAATTCCCAGAGCCGTGCCTCAACCAATCCGTACGGGCCGAACTCGGTCGCCTACCCAACTTAAATACTCCACATACTGTACCACACCACTGATCAGTTGGTCATTGGTCAGAATTGTTCCCCTGAGTATTCAGTCGTAACTTAGGCTGGAAAAGGTAGAAAATGGATTAGTCATGGAGACCACGCAAGTTAAAATAATAAGAATTTATTCACAGGCAGGTAGGTCATTATCTTAAAATTAGATCAATTACAAAACATACAAATTAAGAATAGAAAACACAGAGTAAATATCTTACCCGGCCTGCTTTAACTACACACACATACATACATAATCTGCACTGTGTGGGAGATCAGTTACGATTCTCCAAACACAAACACAGAGTATACACGGAGTCTGCACGGTGTGGGAGATCGGATGCGATCTTCCTTACCCAAAATACACAATCTGCATGGTGTGGGAGATCGGTTACGATGCTCCCAGATAGTCTTGTCTCCCTTTCTTTTATGCCAAATCATTCGTTTGAACCAGGCAGCAGTGTCATAAATTAACCTGGAGGTGTGATCGGATCTGGAATTTAGACCCCCACTGTTTGGGGGTTTGCTGCGTAGAGTGAGGGGAAAAAGGAATTGATTACCAGAGAGGACATTCCAGTGTTAGTTTTTCCTGAGTTATGGAAACTATGTTTTACTAAACTCCATTTGGTATGAAATGTATCTCATTTGATTCCTTGATTTTACTGGATTACATCCATACCAAACAGCTTACCATTGTGATTATTATTACCAGATTAAATATTATTATGTTGCAGTTGTCATGAAAATTCCCTTCTGATGAACCATTTTACATGCAATTCCTGTTACTACTACATAAGACATAATGTAACAATATAAGAATCACATGTGCAATGTTAGTAAGTTTTACAGGGTCTGTTGACCATTTAAACTGAGTCTTAATCCAGGAGAGAAGGGGGTGCAATGAACTGAGGTGTCAGCCTGAGAGACGGGACAGATCCCAGATGTATTGTTTTGGCCAGGGGCTTAATGGCCTCTTCTGCCATAAGTGCCCCTAGAACACACAAACACACCCATGACCAAACAGTCCAACTTCCTCCTATCACAGTCACTTCCAGGTGAGAACATCCTTGAGAACAAATGGGATGAAAACCCAAAGGAAGTCAGAGTTATATTGTTTCATTACAAGGCCCTCTGGTCCTTTGAAGCATCTTCACACATGGCAGCCTTTGACTCCCCTCTTACACAGCTTTAATATAATCTAAAAACAATTTGCTACAATTCATTGGTTGCAACTGTTTGGGGCTGGGGTAGCTACATCATGTAGAGCAGGGGGAGGGAACCCTGGTCCTGGAGAGCCACAGGGTCTGCTGGTTTTTGTTTTCACCTTAAATACAGCAACTACTTAAACCAAAGAAACCAGGTGAGTTAACTAATCAACTGCTTTGATTGATCAATCATTGTCATACCTTTCATTTTCCCCACTTCACCAATCACTGCTTTTATACAAAACTTATTCCAACAATGATAAAATGTAGAAGAGTGAAGAGGCCTAAATGGCCAAGTACATCCCATTTGATAAGTTTCTCCCCAAACTGCACTCATTCTACATTGGTTATAAACAATCTTCAGAAAAATCACTTGTGGTCAAATAACTAGGCGACGTAATACTGGAAGCAAGTAGCCAGGCTCCTTGTAAATAAGTACAGGAACAAGTATTGATACTGTTAATATGCATATGTTTTGAGATCCTCCAAATGCATTGTAATATTTTCCCTTGAGCCATAAGTGTTTATTCTGCCCCAATCACCCCCCAAGCCATGACATTTGAATGCTCAGTGCATTAATCCCAGTAGTATGGACACTGCATTTGAATTAAGTGATTAATGTTGAGTCCAGTCAAACACATTGTGATCATGAAGTACTGTTTTTCAAAAGCTTGTTAGTCATAGATGTGACATTATGCAATATCCCTTTTTCTTTGTCCCAATAATTTTTAAAGAAGTCGGACGCAGGTCTTTCCAATATAAAGCTCCTTCTGATTGGAATAATCTTCCTCTTAGATCCATTACCCCTTTCCGCTGCTTCAGGTCATCTTTATTTTCTCATTTTAAACCATGCTTATGCTTTTTATTTGTGCATACCGTCAATCTTAAGACATACTGCTGAAACTGCTCCTTATGCTGATGTATTTATTTTTCAGGTCATTGTAAAAATATTTTTTGTTTTTTATTTTTCTTGTACAACAACTGGTCTGGGGTGTGGGTGGGAGAGGATGTGCGAGTTGTCTGTATCTGTAGTGTATGCTATGTATTGTTTTATCTGTTGTATAATTTTGGATCTCTGTTTATAGGACCCCCTCAAAAATGAGATGCTACATCTCAAGGGGCAATCCTTGCAATACAATTCAAATAGTAATTCTGAAATGGAACAATTTGGCAGCCATAATGGGAACCTATGGCAGTTTTATGGACTTTAACTCACTGATGTCGTAATTGGGTCTCAGAAGCCAGATAGCTGATAATTGGCTCAGATAAAACCATGGCCACCATCTTACTTGGGGTATGGTCTCAAATTGTGCCACTAACTGACATCTATGGTTCCAGTATTCAAGACAACTTTTGCACTTAGTATCATTCAGTCTCCAGCAAGTTCAGAAGGGGGTGGAGGGTAAACCTCCAGGGTCCCTAGCCAGTAAACTAGTCTGGAAGGAATCTGTTGTAATAGGGCCATGACTTTGCCAATGACTACTTCCCACTGAGCAGCATGGCAGGTTAAACTACACCCACAGACCTTAAAATGGACACAGATTAGTTACTTAAGATTAAGGGATTTCAAAAAAATAGTCAACCCACCAAAACTAACCACAACCCAGAGGGTACCGTCAAAACGCAAGACTAAAGAAAGAATCAGTCTGAATCCAATACATTTTCCCCTAAGAGCTTTATTTGTAACATTTCACACCTTCGGTTCCTTCCTAGATGGTTTAGTACATGCCACAGCCAGTGCCAGGGTGGAGACGAGTAAGACACATGCAGCCACTCCCAGGAGACCGTAACTGAGGAGAGACTGGGGCACTGGAAACAAGGGGAAAGATTAGCACAAATCACACTGCCACCATGATACCTACAGGGGAATCTCCCTCACCTTCACCATGAAGCCTCTGGCCTGAGACTAGGGGCTCTGGATTGGTCAGGATCACAGCCTTACTGGAAACCACAGCCTTTTCCTCAGTGGATCGCTTTCCTACAGGAACAAGTGACCTTCCTGGAATAAAGGAACCACAGGTAGGAATAATTACACATTCAATTCAGCCTAGAAGCTGCTAGCACTACAATTCCCAGAACCACTCACTTTGTTTTCTGCTGCATTGCTGTTCACAGCGGTCAGTAGCAGTAGGGTGGCAAACTTCTGTACTACAGTGAATAAACACCTGGAGGGTGGGACAAACAGGATTCAAGGCTGGTCGTTTAAGCAGGATGTCCCAACTTGTAATTGAACAGACAAAATACCATTTCATTCAGTGGAACTGAAGACGCAGGATCCACAAAGGTAAACATCTGCACTATAAAGCGCTTGTAGTGGGTGGGGAAGGGAAGTCCAGAAGAGCCATCAACAGGAACCAAGGTGGTCTGGTAAGGGTCAGCATGGTAGGGACACCTAGGGAAAGACTGCAATTCAGCATTTGGGGGGGGGGGGGGGGGGGGGGGGGGGTTGAACAGGAAGACAAGTCATGTAGCCAGTTACCCATCAACTAATAGGCTCCACTGGGGTAGGCTGTGAGGGTTAGAGGTGGACGTAGCCCAGCAGTGTTCCAAAAGCAGGACAAGACTGGGATCAGTTCTCTCCAAGATGCGCACTTCCACATACACAGGTTCCCGTAGCACCTTGGTCACAGGGTAGTCCGCATCTCTGTAGTAGTCACTGTACACATCCGCTACAGAGATCAGGGAAGAGATCATAGTAGTCCATGAAGGGTGGGTGGCTTAAAATATGCATCACTATAAATTATAGCTTTACCATCAGCACATCCTTTTGCTCCTTTGGAGTCACATTGACCACTAGCCAGCCTGAGCTCCACACGAAGGGGCCCTTGAGCAGCTACTGGAAGGGGAGGCGGCACTGTATTCACCTCAGCTACCAAATAAACCACAGCACTGCCATGATACCTGCACTGGAAGGATAGCCTGGAGAAGGAGAACCACAAGTTAGCAGCAACCCAAGCACAGAAAAGGGGTCAAAGAAACCCAACACTTACTGAAAAATACTGTCCCTTGTGATGGATCCTGAAGGACCAGTTGCCACACCATAGTTGGAGGACATCTCGTTTTCATAGATCACATAATCCCCTTCCACCTGAAGGGTAGCAATTAGTACACATGTAGCACAATGAATGAGGTTTCATTTAAGACCAATAACCTACCCTCACTGTGGTTCCACAGGCACTGACTGGGAATTGAAAGACCTCAAAAGCAGGAGAGGCAACAAAAGGACCACAGGAGTCACCACTACTGGGACCCTCCAGCAAGGTTACAGAACCAAGGTCAAGCGGAGGCAAGGTGGAAGCTCTGGACACCACAACCTTGAACTGACCTTCCCGGAGGCAGTGGACAGTAACTGTAGCAGAAAGAGCAGAAGCATTAACCAAACATGAAGGCAGGCATGGAATCCTTCCAACA
Source organism: Synaphobranchus kaupii (assembly GCA_029718625.1). Classification (NCBI taxonomy): domain Eukaryota; kingdom Metazoa; phylum Chordata; class Actinopteri; order Anguilliformes; family Synaphobranchidae; genus Synaphobranchus; species Synaphobranchus kaupii. The sequence continues at coordinate 66,982,328 of CM056383.1, forward strand.
ATAATCATGGACAACTTGCTCACCTTCATTTGCATAATAGCACTGCTGATCAAAGCAACAGTTCAGAGCGTCACATTCCTCAGGTGTAATAGTAAGGTCTCCACATTGCACTCTTGCAAAGTCACCAACTTGGCATCTATGAAAAGTATCATCTTTTGATCCAAAATATTTACTTTGATCCTGTGCCAGGACAAATCCCAAAACACCAAGCCATACTCCAAGCTGCAACCTAAGCACAATGGTCTCCATAATGAAAGAAGGCAAATCACACTAAGAGAATCAATCTTCTAGACTTTAAATACCTTTGCTCTTTGATTGTCTCAGCTGTGTAATTAGTTGATGTGAATTCCACATGATTATTAGCCCTCCACAATAAGGTGCACCTCGTTCTACACACGCCTGTGTGTGTGTGTGTGTGTGTGTGATTTGCAGAACTGCATTTACCTCATTTATTCAGTTCACTGGAGTAACATCCCCCTGGAGTAGGAAGCAGCCTTAACTCAATCAAGATCTGCCTTGTTGAATATAAAACAGTGTATTTGCTGTGATTTAAAAATGACAGTAATTTTGATAAATCAAGGTCAATAATAATGATTTTGGTCCTATCCATCTATATAACAAATTATCACACTAAGAGGATTTTTCGAGAACAGATGTTCTGAAAGTCGCTAATCTGTGATTGTATTGAAAAAAGAAACACTTGAATTCAATTGCAAGTCAAAGTTAACGAGAAATGTTGATTGAATCCAGGCCAATGTCTTGATCAATTATCAAAAATGTTTTTAAGTTATTCTATAGTTTCCCCTTATATGTATTAACACAATACAGGTTTGGATTTTTTCTATTTTCTTTGTCCTTGAACAAAACTTTCCCCGTTTAAAAAAATAATAATTGTTTTCAGTGACCAGCCGTTCACACTTTCAGCAATTAGGACCCAACGGATTTCACCTGCCAGTCTATAATTTAATACCAAACATTGAATCATGTTTCAAAATTAATTATTTGCTATTTAACATTACAAATAATGAAAGGTTTAATTCATCAGAATGATTAAAATTCCAGGGATGTGAATTTGGAAAATTTATTCAACCTGGCATTCATATGTTTCTGATAATGTGGCCTTGATGGTGCAGTAGGCAAGATTTTTTCAATATGATTTTGGCTAAATTACTAAATTTGCTCATTAATTCCAGCAGATATTAATAAATCAAATGTTCTGAGAAAAAAAAATCTGGTTTCTGTGTGTCCAAGGGTGCGTCCCAATAGTCGAAAAATGCAACCTTTCCTCCTCCACGACCACTCCTCTCCTCCGTGCCCCGGAAACGGATCTTTGTGTTTTAATCTGTTTCTGATTACATCTTAATTACATATAAATGGTTACATATAATGTCTCGACGCAAACCGCAATGTCTGGTACATTGTATATTGTACATGTAAATACTTGTGAGAACGTTCAGGCAGTTTTGCATATTTCTGGGTAGGAGTGCAGTGGTAGTGGGGGAGTGGAGGTGGGGTGGTGGGGAGTGAAGAATATTGGGACGCACCCGTGGACTCTGTACTAGGCTGTCAGAAAATCTCAAGCTGGTCTTCCAAAAACCAACCAATCAGGGCTAGCTATGGAGCTAACAATCAGGGCTAACTATCTGCAAGCAAAAGATCCTCCCAGTAGAATAAACCCCTCCCTGTCTGCCTGTCTCCGCAAATGGACTGGAACAATTTTGTGGGAGGGGCTTAGGAGAGATGGGAGGGAGGAGTGCAAAAAGGGGAAGTCTTTTTGCCTTGTATATTTTCAAACTTGCCTACTGCAGCTTTAATATAAAAATCTAAAAACAATTTTCTACAATTCATTGGTTGCATCTAGTTGTTTGGGGCTGGGGTAGCTACATCATGTAGAGCAGGGGTAGAGAACCCTGGTCCTGGAGAGCTGCAGGTTTTTGTTTTCACCTTAAATACAGCAACTACTTAAACCAAAGAAACCAGGTAAGGTGAGTTAATTGATCAATTAAAGCAGTTGATTAGTTAAGTGGGTAGTAACATCTAAAACCAGCAGACCCTGCAGCTCTCCAGGACCAGGATTCCCTACTCCTGATGTAGAGCCTCTGGTGCAGAAGGTCTTTTCTGATTTTGTGCCATGTCCCTCTAATGTTCTAGGTCTCCAGTACAATTGATCTCAATCTCTCATTCTTCAGATGAGTTCATGCACTGTCACTATGCACACGCGAGCAAAAAAAACAATCCCATAGAGCAGGGGTGTCAAGATCCGGTCCTGGAGGGCCGCAGTGTCTGCTGGTTTTTGGTGCGTTTAAGCACAAGTGATTAATTTAAGTCACTAATTGGCTAAGAAGTCCACACACCTTGTTCTCAATGCTTTAACTGGGTGCTGATTGAAAGGAAACCACAAATACCTGTAGACACTGCGGACCTCCAGGACTGGAGTTTGACACCCCTGCCATAGAGTATGCAACTTCACCAGCAATATCCAGAGTGCTTTAGCTTACACTGACTACATCCTGAAAGCCAGTTAGATATGAGCATTGAATATAAAATTGCCCACTGCTATATTGTCATCCCTTTCATTTTCCCCACTTCACCAAAAACTGCCTTTATACAAGACTTACTCCAACAATAAAAATGTAGAAAAGAGAAGACACTTAAATGCCCGAGCACATCGCATTTGAAGTTTGTCCCCAAACTGCACTCTTTCTACATTGATTATAAACAACCTTCAGAAAATCACTTGTGCTCAAATAACTAGGCAACATACTGGAAGAAAGTAGTCAGGCTTATCAATAAGCATTGATACTGTTAATATGCACATGAGTGATATCGTTTTGAGATGCTCCAACAGCAACACTTTCCTTAAGCCATGTGTTTATTCTGCCCCAATCACCCCCCAAGCCATGACCTTTGCATCCTCAGTGCATTAATCCCAGTAGTATAGACACTGCATTTGTATTAAGTGATGAATGTTTAGAGTCCAGTCAAACAGTACTTCCTGATCACATTTTTCAAAAGCTTGTTCATCCTATAGAACCATAGATGTGACAGTAATTGGGAATTCTGAAATGGAACAATTTGGCAGCCATATTACCTGGGTACAGCTATAACAGGAACCTATAGCAAAGTGTCATGTACTTTCTAACCCACCATGCCGTCATAATCAGGTCTCAGAAGCCAGATAGATAAAACTACAAGCCAATCATAAGCTATGGGGACTGGCCACCATCTTACTTGGGTATGGTCTCAAGTTGTGCCACTAACTATGACACATCACATCTATGGTTCCAGTATTCAAGACAACCACTTTTGCACTCAGGATTTGGTATAATTTACCCTCCAGCAAGTTCAGAAGGGGTGGAGGGTAAACCTCCAGGGTCCCTAGCCAGTCAACTAGTCTGGAAGGAATCAGTTGTAACATGGCCATGACTTTGCCAATGACTACTTCCCACTGAGCAGCAAGGCAGCCTATGCCACACCCACTGACCTTAATGGACAAGGATTAGTTAAAGATTAAGGGATTTAAAAATAAATCCACCTCCCGCCCACCAAAACCACAACCTAGAGGGTGCTGTCAAAATGCAAGAATTAGACTGAATCCAATACATTTCCCATAAAAGCTTTAATTTGTCAAATTTTACACCTTCGGTTCCATCCTAGAGGGTTTAGTACATGCTACAGCCAGTGCCAGGGTGGAGACGAGCAAGATGCATGCAGCCACTCCCAGGAGACCGTAACTGAGGAGAGACTGGGGCACTGGAAACAAGGGGAAAGATTAGCACAAATCACACTGCCACCATGATACCTACAGGGGAATCTCCATCACCTTTACTGTGAAGCCTCTGGCCTGAGGCTAGGGGCTCTGGATTGGTCAGGATCACAGCCTTACTGGAAACCACAGCCTTTTCCTCAGTGGACCGCTTTCCTACAGGAACAATTGACCTTCCTGGAATAAAGGAACCACAGGTAGGAATCAGTGCACATTCAAATCAGCCAAAAAGCTGCTAGTGCCACAATTCCCAGCACCACTCACTTTGTTTTCTGCTGCATTGCTGTTCACAGCGGTCAGTAGCAGTGGGGGTGGCAAACTTCTGTACTACAGTGGATAAACACCTGGGGAGAGAAACTATTTAAGGCTGGTCGTTTAAGCAGGATGTCCCAACTTGTAATTGAACAGACGAAATACCATTTCATTCAGTGGAACTGAAGACGCAGGATCCACAAAGGTAAACATCTGCACTATAAAACGCTTGTAGTGGGTGGGGAAGGGAAGTCCAGAAGAGCCATCTACAGGAACCAAGGTGGTCTGGTAAGGGTCAGCATGGTAGGGACACCTGGGGAAAGACTGCAATTTAGCATTTGGGGGCAGGGGGGTTGAACAGGAAGACAAGTCATGTAGCCAGTTACCCATCAACTAATAGGCTCCACTGGGGTAGGCTGTGAGGGTTAGAGGTGGACGTAGCCCAGCAGTGTTCCAAAAGCAGGACAAGACTGGGATCAGTTCTCTCCAAGATGCGCACTTCCACATACACAGGTTCCCGTAGCACCTTGGTCACAGGGTAGTCCGCATCTCTGTAGTAGTCACTGTACACATCCGCTACAGAGATCACGGAAGAGATCATAGTAGTCCATGAAGGGTGGGTGGTTTAAAATATGCATCACTATAAATTATAGCTTTACCATCAGCGCATCCTTTTGCTCCTTTGGAGTCACATTGACCACTAGCCAGCCTGAGCTCCACACGAAGAGGCCCTGCAGCAGCTACTGGAAGGGGAGGAGGCACTGTATTCACCTCAGCTACCAAATAAACCACAGCACTGCCATGATACCTGCACTGGAAGGATAGCCTGGAGAAGGAGAACCACAAGTCAGCAGCAACCCAAGCACAGAAAAGGAGTCAAAGAAACCCAACACTTACCAAAAAATACTGTCCCTTGTGATGGAGCCTGAAGGACCAGTTGCCACACCATAGTTGGAGGACATCTCGTTCTCATAGATCACATAATCCCCTTCCACCTGAAGGGTAGCAATTAGTACACATGTAGCACAATGAATGAGGTTTCATTTAAGACCAATAACCTACCCTCACTGTGGTTCCACAGGCACTGACTGGGAATTGAAAGACCTCAAAAGCAGGAGGCAACAAAAGGACCACAGGAGTCGCCACTACTGGGACCCTCCAGCAAGGTTACAGAACCAAGGTCAAGCGGAGGCAAGGTGGAAGCTCTGGACACCACAACCTTGAACTGACCATCCCTGAGGCAGTGGACAGTAACTGCAGCAGAAAGAGCAGAAGCATTAACCAAACATGAAGGCAGGCATGGAGTCCTTCCAACAATAATCATGGACAGCTTGCTCACCTTCATTTGCATAATAGCACTGCTGATCAAAGCAACAGTTCAGAGCTTCACATTCCTCAGGTGTAATAGTAAGGTCTCCACATTGCACTCTTGCAAAGTCACCAACCTGGCATCTATGAAAAGTATCATCTTTTGATCCAAAATATTTACTTTGATCCTGTGCCAGTACAAATCCCAAAACACCAAGCCATACTCCAAGCTGCAACCTCAGCACAATGGTCTCCATAATGAAAGAAGGCAAATCACACTTAGAGAATCAATCTTCTAGACTTTAAATACCTTTCCTCTCTGATTGTCTCAGCTGGGTAATTAGTTGATGCAAATTCCACATGATTATTAGACCTCCACAATAAGGTGCACCTCATTCTACACAAGCCTGTGTGTGTGCGTGTGCGTGCGTGTGCGTGCGTGTGCGTGCGCGTGCGTGCGTGTGCGTGCGTGTGCGTGTGTGTGTGATTTGTGAGAACTGCATTTACCTCATTTATTCAGTTCACTAGAGCAGTGGTTCTCTGGTCCTGGGGACCCCCTGTGTATGCTGGTTTTCGTTCCAACCATAATTGCAATACTTGAATTTTAACAAGCTGTTAAGTTTTCTTAATTAGGTGTTTTTAATGTTTAGAGGGATTATTTACATTCTTAAGCCACATTATGTTCGTAATAGCTATGCATGCCATGAAGAATAAAAGTCCAATATTCACATTGTGCTGTATTGTAAACAATTAAAAGGAGGTAAAAAATGTTTTAACTGATCAAGTTAAAGACTGAGGTGAATCAATTGGCTCATAATTGGTGAAATTGTGGACACATGGCCACTAAAACTAACCGTTTGGTAAATAATGAAGAATTCAAAGACAAAGCAAATGATAACGAGCCAAACCTGCATTGTGTTAACAAGTTTAAGGAAAAAATTATGAAGGAACTTAAACTTGTGTTCAATTACCTAATTAGGAGCCTATTCACCTGAGTTCTTACCTCTTCTTTGTAATTGTTTGCAATATAACACAATGAGCATAACGAACATGGGATTGTTTTTCTTCAAAGCATGCATAGCTATTGTTAACATAACGTGGCTTAAGAGAGTAAAGAGTTTAAAGTGTTCTCTCTATACAATAAAAACACCTAATTAAGAAAAAATAACAGCTTGTTAAAATTCTGGTACTGCAATTGTGTTTGGAACGAAAACCAGCATACACAGGGGGTCCCCAGGACCAGGGTTGAGAACCACTGCACTATAGTAACATCCCCCTGGAGTAGGAAGCAGCCTTAACTCAATCAAGATCTGCCTTGTTGAACATAAAACAGTTTATTTGCTGTGATTTAAAAATGACAGTAATTTTGACAAATAATAAGGTCAATAATAATGGTTTTGGTCCTATCCATCTATATAACAAATTATCACACTGAGAGGATTGTTCGAGAACAGATGTTCTGAAACTCGCTCATCTGTGTTTGTATTGAAAAAATAAACACTTGAATTCAATTGCAAGTCAAAGTTAACAAGAAATGTTGATTGAATCCAGACCAATATCTTGATCAATTATCAAAAATGTTTTTTTGTTATTCTATAGTTTCACCTTATATATATTAACACAATACAGGTTAGGATTTTTTCTATTTTCTTTGTCCTTGAACTAAACTTTCCCCGTTTAAAAAAAAATTTTTTTTTTTTATTTTCAGTGACCAGCTGTTCACACTTTCAGCAATTCGGAGCCAACTGATTTCACCTGCCCGTCTATAATTTAATACCAAACATTGAATCATGTTTCAAAATTAATAACTTGCTATTTAACATTACAAATAATGAAAGGTTTAATTAATCAGAATGATTTAAATTCCAGGGATGTGAATATGGAAAATTTATTCAACCTGCCATTCATAGGTTTCTGACAATGTGGCCTTAAAGGTGCAGTAGGCAAGATTTATTCTATATCATTTTGGCGAAATTATTACATTTGCTCATTACATTCCAGCAGCTATCAATAAATCAAGTGTTTTGAGAAAAAATCTGGGCTGTGTCCGAATCAGAGCCCTGTTGTCTGCGTCTTGTCTCCTGCGTACAGTGCACTGGCAGAAGTGTGCTGCTTAATGTGCACTGTTTAGCAGTCCGCGAAAAATATACGCTGTACTATTTTCCAACCGCACTGTGGAAGTGTCATAAGCAGGTCATAAGACATCCCACCAGTGTTGCCATGTCTGGTTTTACAGCTAAATTGGGATACTTCAAATTGCAGTCACGGGTAGAAATGAAAAGTTGCAAAGCACTGACTTATTTTAAAAAGTAAAAACATGATGATTTCTATTTAAAATTTGTTGGTTTCGTTTAAAAAATGGCCTATAATTTAGGCTAATTTTGAGTCACCATTTGGCTCGAAATTCTTACAAGATCTGGCAACCCTGCACCCCACTCTTGCGCTGCCATGTCACATGTTTTTGTTGTATTTGAAGGGAAACGTCAGCGAAGCTGCGCCTCATTTTTTTAAAATGAAGCTTAACGTCATATTTATGTGACCAAAATGTTCGTGTACTTGAAAAGTGTGCCCCTGAAAGTACTCAGCGAAACCCCGGAAGTAAGCGTGTCATCCAGGTGTTTCAAGTATACTGCAATTTGTAAATTTTTCACCTACTCAACGACTTTCTCACCCTATCTATTCACCAAGGCTATTCAACAGTGTGGAAGTGCGCGGATTCAGACACGGCCCCGGTTTCTGTGAATGTCCTGGGTTCTGTAACTAGGCTGTCAAAAAATTAAGCCAGTCTTCCAATAAACCAACCAATCAAGGCTAGCTATGTAGCTACCAATCAGAGCTAACTACCTACAAGAAAAAGAACCTCCCAGTAGAATAAACCCCTCCCTGTATGCCTGTCTCCACTGGAGCATAATTTTGTGGGAGGGGCTTAGGAGATGGGAGTGCAAAAGGGGAACTCTTTTTGCCTTGTATATTTTCAAACTTGCCTACTGCAGCTTTAATATAATCTAAAAACAATTTGCTACAATTCATTGGTTGCAACTGTTTGGGACTGGGGTAGCTACATCATGTAGAGCAGGGGGAGGGAACCCTGGTCTTGGAGAGCCACAGGGTCTGCTGGTTTTTGTTTTCACCTTAAATACAGCAACTACTTAAACCAAAGAAACCAGGTGAGTTAACTAATCAACTGCTTTGATTGATCAATCATTGTCATACCTTTCATTTTCCCCACTTCACCAAAAACTGCTTTTATACAAAACTTTCCAACAATGATAAAATGTAGAAGAGCGAAGAGGCTTAAATGCCCAAGTGTATCCCCTTTGATAAGTTTCCCCCCAAACTGCACTCATTCTACATTGGTTATAAACAATATTCAGAAAAATCACTTGTGGTCAAATAACTAGGCGATGTAATACTGGAAGCAAGTAGCCAGGCTCCTTGTAAATAAGTACAGGAACAAGTATTGATACTGTTAATATGCATGTTTTGAGATCCTCCAACTGCATTGTAATATTTTCCCTTAAGCCATAAGTGTTTATTCTGCCCCAATCACACCCCAAGCCATGACATTTGAATGCTCAGTGCATTAATCCCAGTAGTATGGACACAGCATTTGAATTAAGTGATGAATGTTTAGAGTCCAGTCAAACACATTGTGGTGATCATGAAGTACTGTTTTTCAAAAGCTTGTTAGTCAGATGTGACATTATGCAATATCCCTTTTTCTTTGTCCCAAGAATTTTTAAAGAAGTTGGACGCAGGTCTTTCCAATATAAAGCTCCTTCTGATTGGAATAATCTTCCTCTTAGATCTATTACCCCTTTCCGCTGCTTCAGGTCATCTTTATTTTCTCATTTTAAAACATGCTCATGCTTTTAATTTGTGCATACCTTCAATCTTAAGACATACTGCTGAAACTGCTCCTTATGCTGATGTAGATTTATTTTTCAGGTCATTGTAAAAATATTTGTTTTTTGTTTTTTATTTTTCTTGTACAACAACTGTGGTCTGGGGTGTGGGTGGGAGAGGATGTGCGAGTTGTCTGTATCTGTAGTGTATGTTATGTATTGTTTTATCTGTTGTATAATTTTGGATCTCTGTTTATAGGACCCCCTCAAAAATGAGATGCTACATCTCAAGGGGCAATCCTTGCAATAAAATTCAAATAGTAATTCTGAAATGGAACAATTTGGCAGCCATAATGGGAACCTATGGCAAAGTGTTATGTACTTTAACTCACTGATGTCATAATTGGGTCTCAGAAGCCAGATAGCTGATAATTGGCTCAGATAAAACCATGGCCACCATCTTACTTGGGGTATGGTCTCAAATTGTGCCACTAACTGACATCTATGGTTCCAGTATTCAAGACAACTTTTGCACTTAGTATCATTCAGTCTCCAGCAAGTTCAGAAGGGGGTGGAGGGTAAACCTCTAGGGTCCCTAGCCAGTAAACTAGTCTGGAAGGAATCTGTTGTAATAGAGCCATGACTTTGCCAATGACTACTTCCCACTGAGCAGCATGGCAGGTTATGCAACACCCAGACCTTAAAATGGACAGATTAGTTACTTAAGATTAAGGGATTTCAAAAAAAATTGTCAACCCACCAAAACCACAACCCAGAGGGTACCGTCAAAACGCAAGACTAAAGAAAGAATCAGTCTGAATCCAATACATTTTCCCTAAGAGCTTTATTTGTAACATTTCACACCTTCGGTTCCTTCCTAGATGGTCTACATGCCACAGCCAGTGCCAGGGTGGAGACGAGCAAGACACATGCAGCCACTCCCAGGAGAATGTAACTGAGGAGAGACTGGGGCACTGGAAACAAGGGGAAAGATTAGCACAAATCACACTGCCACCATGATACCTACAGGGGAATCTCCCTCACCTTCACCATGAAGCCTCTGGCCTGAGACTAGGGGCTCTGGATTGGTCAGGATCACAGCCTTACTGGAAACCACAGCCTTTTCCTCAGTGGATCGCTTTACTACAGGAATAAGTGACCTTCCTGGAATAAAGGAACCACAGGTAGGAATCAGTACACATTTAATTCAGCCTAGAAGCTGCTAGCACTACAATTCCCAGCACCACTCACGTTGTTTTCTGCTGCATTGCTGTTCACAGCGGTCAGTAGCAGTGGGGTGGCAAACTTCTGTACTACAGTGGATAAACACCTGGGGAGAGACAGCAATCACAGAAAGGATTCAAGGCTGGTGGATTAAGCAGGATGTCCCAACTTGTAATTGAACAGACAAAATACCATTTCATTCAGTGGAACTGAAGACGCAGGATCCACAAAGGTAAACATCTGCACTATAAAGCGCTTGTAGTGGGTGGGGAAGGGAAGTCCAGAAGAGCCATCAACAGGAACCAAGGTGGTCTGGTAAGGGTCAGCATGGTAGGGACACCTGGGGAAAGACTGCAATTTAGCATTTGGGGGAAGGGGGGGGGGTTGAACAGGAAGATAAGTCATGTAGCCTGTTACCCATCAACCAATAGGCTCCACTGGGGTAGGCTGTCAGGGCTAGAGGTGGACGTAGCCCAGCAGTGTTCCAGAAGCAGGACAAGACTGGGATCAGTTCTCTCCAAGATGCGCACTTCCACATACACAGGTTCCCGTAGCACCTTAGTCACAGGGTAGTCCGCATCTCTGTAGTAGTCACTGTACACATCAGCTACAGAGTCCAGAGAACATAAGTTAGTTCATGAAGGAGGTGGGTTAATATTTATATTACTATGAATTATAGCTTTACCATCAGCGCATCCTTTTGCTCCTTTGGAGTCACATTGACCACTAGCCAGCCTGAGCTCCACACGAAGGGGCCCACGAACAGCTACTGGAAGGGGAGGAGGCACTGTATTCACCTCAGCTACCAAATAAACCACAGCACTGCCATGATACCTGCACTGGAAGGATAGCCTGCAGAAGGAGAACCACAAGTCAGCAGCAACCCAAGCACAGAAAAGGGGTCAGAAAGAAACCCAAAACTTACTGAAAAATACTGTCCCTTGTGATGGAGCCTGAAGGACCAGTTGCCACACCATAGTTGGAGGACATCTCGTTCTCATAGATCACATAATCCCCTTCCACCTAAAGGGTAGCAATTAGTATACATGTAGCACAATGAATGAGGTTTCATTTAAGACCAATAACCTACCCTCACTGTGGTTCCACAGGCACTGACTGGGAATTGAAAGACCTCAAAAGCAGGAGAGGCAACAAAAGGACCACAGGAGTCACCACTACTGGGACCCTCCAGCAAGGTTACAGAACCAAGGTCAAGCGGAGGCAAGGTGGAAGCTCTGGACACCACAACCTTGAACTGACCATCCCTGAGGCAGTGGACAGTAACTGCAGCAGAAAGAGCAGAAGCATTAACCAAACATGAAGGCAGGCATTGTGACCTGCAAACAATAATCATGGACAACTCACCTTCATTTGCATAATAGCACTGCTGATCAAAGCAACAGTTCAGAGAGTCACATTCCTCAGGTGTAATAGTAAGGTCTCCACATTGCACTCTTGCAAAGTCACCAACTTGGCATCTATGAAAAGTATCATCTTTTGAGCCAAAATATTTAGTTTGATCCTGTGCCAGGACAAATCCCAAAACACCAAGCCATACTCCAAGCTGCAACCTAAACACAATACTATCCATAATGAAAGAAGAAAGATCACTGAAAAGAAGCAATCCTTTAGACTTTAAATACCTTTGCTGTCTGATTGTCTCACCTGGATAATTAGGTGATGTGAATTCCACATGATGATTAGACCTCCACAATAAGGTTCAGCTCGTTTTACCTAAACCTGTGCGTGTGATTTGTAGTACTGCTTTTACTTCATTTATTCAGTTTACTGGAAGCACTAACAAGTGTCCAACATCTAGTTAATGTGTATTCATAATTATGGCCTTGTGCATTCTGCATTTGGGGTTTGTCACTTTAGTTAAATTAAAATCTGCCATGTTGAATATAAAAGTAGGTTATTTGTTGTGATTTAAAAATTATAATTTGATAAATGAGACCAATAATAATGGTCTTGCTCCTATCCATCTATTTAACAAATTATCACACTGAGTGGATTGGTCTACAACAGGTGTTCTGAAACTGACTAGTCTGTGTTTTTATTGGAAAAAAGAATCACTTGAATCAAGTGAAAGTTAAAGACAACTGTTGATTGAATTCCGACCAATGTCTTGATCAATTGCCAAAAACATGTCTAATTTAGTCTGTATTGTTCCTTAAACTTAACACAATACAGGTTTGGCTTGTTGCTATTTTCTTTGTTGTTGAACTAAACTTTTCACAATTTCAATTTTTTCAGTATTCTAATATAATAATTTGCCATTTAGAATTACAAAAAAAAGGTTTAATTCATAGGACTGATTTAAATTTCATGGATGTGAATATGGGACATTTATTCAGCTTAACATGCACATGTATTTGACATAATGTGGCCTTAATGTTAAAACTGTCTAAGGACAATTATCAGCATTGTACAAGGGTTGGGGGCTAAGAGGGAAACATTCTGGTACTTTAACCATATTTACTGTGTCAAAACAACGAACTGAATTGAATTGATATCATACAAGTATTATTCTACAACTGTTGGATGCCATCTGTAATGGTTAAAAATTGGCACTAGGTGTGTGTCGTTTGCAGGAATCAAATTGAGTAGCTTGGACTTCGTCATTAGCCTACATTTCACAGTTCACAACAACAACAAAACAGACTGACTGGGCTTTTCTGTTGCCAATTTGTTGTTGTCTACATGCCTCGAAATCTGCTCATTTGGTTTGTTTAGGAATGTCCGGCTGAAAGGACAGTTTCAGTGCAACCCCTCAGAAGACGTTCAGCCGCTTGGTGAAAAGCCGATGGCCACGAAACAACGAGTCACATGGATGCCTTTAAAACTGTTGTCATTCTGCGCAGAACAGAACGCAGTGCTGCCCGTCACTGAACAAGTCCTGGATGCGGGCTCCATCTACAGAGGTAGGCTATATCGCTTGCAACTTTATGAGACTTCGAAGATTAAAGATGAATTAAATAATTGTGTAATATTTTTTAAAGGGATAGGGTAGCCTACACTCTTTGGAACTTGCACGTCTTTTGAGTTGCGGGACGAGGGGCGGGGATTGTCGATGGGCTCTTTGACAGCCGCGTGCTAATAAATAGGCTATGCTACTGAACATGCCATGCAATGTAAGTTCTGCTGTGCAAGATTCAATGATGAAATGTAGAACCCCCCTCCTCGTACCATTGCGTTTTTTTTTTAAAGTAGTAGGGTGGGTTTTCAGAACGAATTTACGACTGCGTTTTTGTAGTTAGGCAAAAGAATAACCGCGGTATAAATGCTTGAAAACACAAGCCTGGCAGTCTGACAGCAAATTCTTCTCAACTAACGTTGTGGAAATCTGCATTGAGGATTTGGAGCCCAAATTAGGTTCGCGACTTGATTGATAACGTACTAGTTGTGCAGTAGCCTAACACGTATTTTCAGTCTTCTCAAATTGATATGGAAACGTTAACTTCAGAGACGTCGACATTTTCAGAGGCGTGTGTCTGCGTATGCCACAATGGAAATGTGGCGAATGATCTTGTAGAAAAGAGTAAACAATAAATTAAAATAAAAAAGTAAATGAATCACAAGTGAGTGGTGTATGTTTATGTATTCAGAAATGATGCACTGATTTGACCACATAAAAACAACTTAAGTCCTCTCCAAAGCTTGAGAATGGTGGACATTATTTCTACCATACTTCCACTGTGTCGTCAAGTCACTTCAAGTTGTCAGTTTGCAAGAATGCTCTGATGAAAGGTCTGTTGACAAAAATATGCTATAGCTTCCCAGTGCAGGAAACCCCTTCGATCCATTTCAGGATGCTGCATAGTTTCCGAGCCTGTGATGTTTGGGGTGTGATCAGTTTAGGAAGTTAACCTTTCCTGCCAGGATCTGATGACGTTATTGGGATATGCCAGTTTCATTTGGTGATTAAATAATGTGCACGTGCAATTAGCCGAATGACTCTTCATTTTCCAATTCAAAGAGGGAAGTCAGTCCCGCTTACAACTGAATAAAAATACATTTGATAGAAGGGATGACAACTTACAGTAGAGACAGCGAGGCCAATAGAAACCTATGAGGAATAGGCCTACATCCGAAAGAGTTTTCATTTTGCACTCATATCTCATGCGCAGTTTAGCCACATTTAAAAAGAGGATGGCACAGAAAGTGACGGCTAAGTGAAAGCCTTACGAGTATGCAATTGGTTGCCAACTAGTGTGCGGAAAAATGACGTAGCCCAGAATAAATAATAATAAAAAAAATTATATCTTTGTCTGTGTGGTAAGAAAAAAATATTTTACCACAGAAAAACAATCAGGCATTTTTTAAATACATTTTAATGCTAACTCATATATTAAGTTAAGATCAATATATGAGTGGAAGTAGAACCCAATGAGGAAACTGGCTTTTTGAACGCAAATTATAGATATCAGCAGAGGGCGACATTATCCGGTGCTAAGGCTTGAGAGCCGAAAGCTGGCCCCTTGGATGAAAAAGGCATAAGAAAGATTGGCCTGTTGTTCTTGCAAAGCAGTATGGGAAGCAACGCATGCCTACTATTCAATGTAATCCAGACCAGACTGAATTGCCTGTTGGTGTGAATCTCCCCTTTATTGCAAATGCTGTGCTACACAGCAAGCAGAAAGCATGGTTTATACAGGTTCTCTTGGAAATCAGATAATTAAGACCTATCCTTGTGTGTTTTTAATGTCCTCTTGCTTGAGCCGAAATGGCCCCCTATGTTTCATCTGACCTTGTTGATCTTCTTGCTGCTCTCTGATGCATTTAAGTTGCAACAGGAGCCACAGCATTTTTTTATAGCTGACTAGGGCTGGGTATCGTTTGAAATGTTTTGATACCGGTCCCGATTCCAATATCTGGTGTTCGATGCCGATGCCAAATTTTTCAATACCTTTCTCTGCTGAGTGTAAGCACATTTTTCAAAAATATCCATACATCCAACATCCAATATTTCTCATTTAACAAAATAAGCCAAAACCTCTCAAATGCTTCAGTGTTTAATGTCGTCAACTGCTGTATAAAATCTGATCCAAGAATAAAAACAAGAAAGATTCCCTCTGGTGGGGCAAAAAATTGGTACTTAATAGATCATTTTAGAAATTTTTCCCAAAAAGTACAGAAAATTGCCACCGAAAACTTTTTCGATACTCCAACAGTTTTCGATACTCGGTGCTACGGACATGATTCGGTCGGTGTTCAAAAAGTATTGAGGTTCGATACCCAGCCCTATCCCTATAGCTGACATTGCTGATTATGCACAGTGTGCATTTTACAGAGTCAAACGCTTGTCACTCACTTTGTCAGTCACATTTCCACGTGTCACGTTGCTGTCCGATCAAGGCCTTCAAGACCTAGCGGCTAGCGCTTACCGTTTGAGATGATGCTTTAGTCACTGCTTAAGCTTAAGTTTTTGATTGGATTGCAATCGCTTTATTCATGAATATTCACAAGAATATATGAAGGATTTGATAAAAATGTTTGACCAGCTTTACCTACGCTGTTCTTTTAATCCGCCTGGTAATTAAAGGCCTTTTTGTGGAATTTAAATTGGGTAGCACTAGTGAAATAATTAATAGGTATTACAAAAATAAAAATAAATCAATCATTAGTCACTGTTAATTACTCTTTAAATACACCTTCCTGCACCTGAATTCTTTAGTGTCACCACTGTGGCAGGAACAGGAGATTTCAGATGAGAACCATCCATATTTAGAAAATTATTATTATTATTATTATTATTATAGCATAGGCAATACTTTTTATAATTTTTTATTTTCTTTGAATTGGATTTCCCACTTACCAGTGTAAGCCCATTCTATCACCGTAGCAACTTCTGTCACATGGACAGGAGGGCTCACACAGGCAAGCCAGCTGCCCCCACTTTGCCCTCTGCAGTCCACCAGCTGAGCTCTGCAGTTACGGGGGTCTGCGCAGTTGACGCAGCTGGGGGACAGGCAGACTGTGGGCGCCCGATCCACCAGAGGAGTCCCTGTTGGGCAGCATTGTGTAAAGGTGGTTACAGAGTGTTTAAAACGGGGAGCAGACACGTACACCGACGGACAGTCTGCCGGATTGTCTGCGGACTTTTGCCTTTCATAGTCAAGTGTACCCACCCCCCTCTTGTAGACTACATTTCCTATCATTTTTGTGCGCAAATTGCAATCAACAATGGCGTCCTTCATGGAAGAAGATTACGGTACGCAGAAGGTACGCTTGTAGGTGAAATGACAGGTCTGCGACTGCTGCGCAGACTGCCTATAGGCAGACGTCCATTTTGGGTCTGCTATGATGTCATTTAGGTCTGCTATGACCCTGCGGACGTCCATACGCATATTTTTTTTGGCGACTATGAATTGGCCTTTATACCATCGGCCCATAGGACTCTGGACACAGTTGAAACTGGCATGGTCAGGATTCAAGTCTTGACCATGGATCTCATCAGTGTTCTTAAAATCATAATAAACATAAAAAATAAACTATGCCTCAGCTGGATAAAGCTCCTGGGAGCGCAGTTAGAAACTATTTAAAAACTGCCAAGGAGAATGGAAAGTACAATTTCCCAATTATGAGTCCAAATGAATGAAAAAATGAATGTTATCTTTAACAGAAAAATGATATGGTCTCTCTTCCCCGAGTAGAAAACAATAATTCAAGGCTAGGCACATAATGTGCAAAATGGAACAAAGTTGTGCTTTGCGATCTGGTTCGCTTTTAAAAGGAGCCTAATGCTGCCAGGGAGCTCTCCTTGACCCTGACACTAAATCTGAAAGGCACTCAAGTGAATTCATCCCACCCCCAAATGGGAAGTACTTATTTTTCCAAAATCTCCCTGGAAAATTACTGTGATTTTCTTGCACCTGGCAAGGCGCGGAAAACATTTAATTCATGGCGCTTACATTGGCTAATTTCTGTACTCGGTGAACACAATGGAACCTCACATGGAGCATCATTATGGAGGGGTTTGTTCATTTGCTGGTGAGCCTCTTGTGCGCTGGCAGTACAAACCCCAGTGTTCACACTCTGAGCGAAGTGGACAGGCTCTGTCGAGATGCACCAAGTGGATTCAAATTTGACATTTGTGCATCTGCGAGAGATGATTGTGATTGTTTGGGAATAGAGCCAAGGTGGGATGGAAACTTCCCAGTTCAGTGCACCTGGAAGCAGCCGCCAATCTGCCTTTTATTCTATACCTCCAACAGTAACAAAAAAAAAAAAACCCAAACCTTAATTAAACTTAAGAATTATACATGTACATAAAAAGTGTCTTTCCTAGGCCAACACAAGATTAACCCCTCATATTATGTTCGGGGTCAATTCTTTCCCAATAACTGGTTTGTCTCTTAAAAACCAGTTATCCTTATTTTTTCATCTTGGCACTTTGACGTTTCCTTTGGCATTATATGGTAATTGGTAAATGGTAACACGCAATGAACATAAATGTTTTAAAAAGTCCTGTCCCGACTTTGTATACAAAGGTGTTGTGTGGGGCCATTTGCGGGGTAGCTGTATAAAATGTAAGAAAGAAAAGATGTTTTTTTTAATCTTATTTTCTTTGTGGGTGATTCTGGTGACACATTCTCATACAGGTTTTAAACTTCACAAACTTTCACTCGCCTCAGGCTCTGAAATGAGGTGTTTCTTCACAGATTGATAATATTTAGGGATAAAAGGGACTCAAAAGGTGATGCAAAAAGTGTGAAAAATATTTCTGTTACAATAAGTTTGTGTCAGTTTAAACTTTTGGGGTCAATTTGACCTCAAACATGAAAGACGTCATAAAATTGGAACATAATATTAGGGTTAAGGCAACAAGATCAACAAAATCAGCAATATTTTGTAAGTATATCAACACTAGATGTAATTTTAGTTACTGATTTGGAGATCATTTTGGCAATATTTTGTTTGGCCTGGTTTCACACTACAGCCATTTATCACTCTGTGGGCCGTAATTTTCAAATCACGAACCTGGGGGGTACAGGGCTGATTTTGGTTGGAATTCAGTCTTTATGGGCGGACTCTGATTGGCTCAGAGGGTGATTGGGACCCCATATGGGGAAAGCAATTCCCTGTCGATGTTGCAGTGCAGGACAGCTGGAGCTCCCAGTCTGTTGGGCATGCTTGGTGGCAGTCTGGGGAATTATAGGGCACCAGACGTGGGATTTATGCTTCGTGTTCCAGCTTGTGCACGGCTTTATGAAGCCGATCTCAAAATAAAATGTGTGAGCGAGCAGGTAAGCAGCGCAGAGAGACAAACACACCTACCTACTGCATCTGTGGGATTTACAAAAGGGGAAACGTGTCATGTGAGTATACGTACCTATATCTGAGGGACTAGTGCCATTTATAGTTTCAGGAAGAAAACTCTTTTGTAGTTTAAAATGGGTGATATATGATGTCAGGCTAACACGTTATATTTCAACCAGAACTGTAATAAAGTTTTTCCACAGTAACGTTTGGCTTATGGGATCTGTGTTTCGTTTTTACCAGTAGAGGGACTCAGATGTCTTCTCTCTGGCCGTCACGGATAATCCCTGTGCGCGTCACGGATAATCCCTCAGTTGCTTTCAGCTTTTCTCAGTGACATAAAATCGTGGTCATGACGAGCACGAGGACGATGATTATTCAGGGAAATTTGCAATGTACGACGGTTGAACTATTGAACGAAACGCTGCACTCATCAAAATGGAGGGCGGAATTGATCCCGGCAGAAGCTATTGAAAGGGAAATGTGCCTCTTGTGTTGAGAAATGGGCTCCGGTTTGTCCAGATGGGCAGATCATCCTTCACCCGGTGGGTTCTGCCCTCGATCCGAATGAGTCATTCACAAAACTAGGTCTCTGCTGGAGGGCTGTCAGGGCTGACCCCCTTTTCTCTCTCTTCATTCAAGGCACGGTGCGCATGGACAATGGTGCCGGGGGCTAAGGGGTGAGGCAGTCGATTTCCCTGTCCATTCCCACCAGCTTGGCACTTCCTGGTGCCCTCGGTTCCCTTTTGATTTTGATTTTTTTTGTGGTATTGATTGCTTCCGTGCCAACGCCTAGCTAAACTCCACTTTTCACCCTGCCAATCACAATACCGGATTTAGCTGAACTCATAAATTAGTGTTAAATTAATGGCCATGTGCAATTCTATAATTCAGTTCCCCCTCACTGAATTCCACCCAGCCAAAGCAATGGCCTCGTTCTCAACGTTTTTGCCAAGTAGTTACGAATCAGTCATTTGGAAAGAAGTTTGGACGGGTGAACCATAAGGCAGACGTACTGTATTGGAAACGGCAAACTGTGTTTCCATAATTACGTCTTAATAAATCTATAGTGAAAGCACCCACAGTAAGTGTGTCATATACCCTGGTAAGAAACAAACAGACTTTAAAAAAAGGCCCTGCAAAAGGTAAAATAAAAATATGATAGCTGCAATTCAGTCATATGCTTCTATAGCCGTCTTTACCTGGTATCATATATTTTGGCATTCATTGACACACATTACCTTTTAATATGGTTTTACCCCCTTTGTGCTGTCCTCTTTGACCTTTGCCTGTTTTTGGAGCAGATGTTAACCCCCCCCCCACACATGAAAGAGTCTCCTCCCAGGTGTCTAATTAGCAACGACACAAAAGCCGCACAGATGTCATAATTGTACCCCTCTGATTACGCCCATTTTATATATCTTTCTTTTCCTGGTTAGGCGAGCAAAGGCATTGAGTCCCGTCCCATCTCAAGCTGATTATCCATATTGGGATGGAGGTAAACTGTAGCACTGGCTTGTGTTAGAAGCTCAGAGGAAGGTCATTGAAATGATTGACCTGGAGGAAATGTCATCAAACAAGGTGGACGTAAATTTGATCGAAATAGATACAAGAGTGACTTCAGAGAAGGCAGATGTCGCCAAAAAATGTGTTGCTATAATCCTTGTATTATGATACATTTACCGTGTAGATGCCTCAGGTGAGGACATGCGGAGAATGTTCTGTTTACCATTTTCCTTTTGACACTATACACTTTGTTTTGAAAAAAAAAATAATAATAATTATGGCTTTTCAGCTTTGTTTTATTGGACAGCACAGTGTAGAGAGACAGCGAGAGAGAGGGAGAGACATGTAACCTTGTAGCGCGGTGGGATTCGAACCGCCAACATCGCGGCTCGCAATGAGCATGTGGATGGTGTCCTACAGGGTACTCTGCAAGATGTTCCAACACTATAAACTTTGTGATACTGGTCCATATGGCTATATTTTAATCTTGAAAAGGCTTTTATTGAGTGCAGTACCTTTCCCGAGGCCTCAGCTGCAGCATTGTCCAATCAGGGATCCATGATCAGTTGGTGCTGAAACCATTGCAACTCATTGCAGCACATTGCAGATGCTTGAATGATCACGCAATGTATTATTTAATATATGAATAAAACATTTTGTATTTTAAAATATTCACTAAACTTTGAAATACATTTTCCCCTTGACCAAAAATATATTATTGTCATCGATTGTAGCTATTAAGCCTCATCGATATTTGCACACACAATATTAGTATGCATTTGTGTAGTCTGCTGCACTTTTTTCCGCAAAAGTTATCAGTTGTTTTATTAATGTGTATGGCTTCCCACAGCAATTAAAGTATGATTCATACTAGTGTGATTATTATTGTCTGTTTTTTTTTCCACATTTCTGAAAAGCGATTGAAAATTGAACGTCTGTCTCTGGAAGGATCATGGGAAAAGGAAGAAAGACACGGGGGCAGGGATTTCCCTTGGGGGAGACGAGCGCTGCGAGGGCCTTTTTCAAATGCGACGGCGAGTGAGGCGGACTGTTTTTGTTTAGACGGGGAACAGCCTGAATTCCCCCGGGGCACATTACATTACGTTACATTATTTATCTGCCTTGAACGTGGCTTTAGTCAGGGTGACTTCCATAGCTTACATTTCTACATATTTATGCAGCTGGA
Source organism: Synaphobranchus kaupii (assembly GCA_029718625.1). Taxonomy (NCBI): domain Eukaryota; kingdom Metazoa; phylum Chordata; class Actinopteri; order Anguilliformes; family Synaphobranchidae; genus Synaphobranchus; species Synaphobranchus kaupii. The sequence continues at coordinate 67,003,677 of CM056383.1, forward strand.
TGTTTGCTGAAGCAATTTGGGTTAAGTACCATCACGCCGAAGGTTACAACAGAAGATTCCCTGACTACTACTCATTGTTCTGTGACATTTTATAGTGGTTATTCCGTAAACCTAAGCTGGCAAAGCGTATATTTTGTTCCACAGAGCAAACATACAAGAGGCAATGTAAGCAAAATGATAAATTGTGTTTGGGTTTTGAGCAAAACAAACATTTTTTTATTCCCATGTATATAATATGCAAAGTACTGGTTCCCTGTACTGCAGTATCTGTGGTCTTGCATTGATTTGAATGGGATTTTTGGTCCGATCAAATAGCTGAGGTGATGATATACTTGGTACCATCTTATAAAAGCATGGCATTTGTGATAAAAACCAGTTGGCAGTAGTCCATCATAGATAGGCTTCTCTTTATGAAGTCAAATCTGTCCTTTTAACATGCTGTGTAGCTGTGTCTCATTTAAATGATGGTGAATCCAGTCCGTAGATCTATGTTTTGGAAAATGAGATTCTGCTCTAAAGGTCAGAAAAATCTGATAATCTTTGTCAAGTGAAGTCAAATAGTTCAGTGAAATGTAAATCTGTGTCATGTCACCCCCCCCCCTATCTCTAAAGTTCACAGTTATTTTTGCCCTAATTTCTCTCGGGGATGGGAGATGATAACGTAACGTCGTTGCGTAATCGTGACACCGTGGCCTGAATGTGGAGCCACATCTGGCCCGATGCGCTGCGCACGTAACCATGAAAGCTTGTGTCAGTCGGGCCGCCTGACGCCACGGTTGCGTAAGAAGACTTAGCTCCCCAGCCTACAGGCATCCACTTCAGGGAGAAGCATTATGGTCTTTGTGCCTCGGTGATTGCCTGTGTACCCGGGGTGGTCCTTTGATGTCATCTGCTTCTTATCAAACGGTTAGTCCCCTCTGGTGGGTCGGGAGTGTGGGATTAAAATGAGCTTTTGGGAAAGGGGGAATGTTAGTTAAGCGGTCGTTGGGACATCGGGACGGCAGCCAGAGGCTTGTATGGTCTCACTATAAGTTATTGGATAATGGGGCTGTACCTCTGTAGCAAACTTTGTGGTAGGCCTAGTAGATAAGTATCACTATGACATACTTGAGACTCAGTAGGTTAGTAGAGTAGGACTACAAACAGGAGCTGATTAGGGTGGGATTTGAAGTTTTTGTTATACCATCTCACTGACTGACAAACTAATGGAAACTAATTTGACAGGGAATGAATGAATGATTGATTGATCTTCTTAGCCTGTTCTGCTAACACGTACACAATTTGTTACAAATTTGTTATTTGTTTTTAAATTGAGAGGAAATGATAAGGGAATTAAGGGTCCTTATTTTTGTAAATGAGATTTATTCACGCTGAAATAGACACACACAAATTGAAATCCCCCAGTTGTGACATTGGATGTGAACCTTCCTGACCTTTGACCCCTGGGGTCCCCTGGTATGGACGGTCAGCAGCTAATGTGGTGAGAATCCCAGCGAGCACTAGCGCCAGGATTTGTAAATGAGTGGCATGCGTCAACCGAAGGGTTTATTTATTCCCCCGTGTTTCCCATTGATCGCGTTGCTCCGGTCCCCAGCAATGGAAATTGATTGGAAAACAGTGATTGGTTGTGCTTACAGGGGGGGGGCTCAAGGTTGAAATGCAGAATCACATCCGTGGCACACCCCTGACTCTAGTTAGGAAGTTAGAGGTGCAGATTCTAGGAGACAAAAAAAACCTGGGAGCCAGATTTGGGGAGCCCTCTAAGGGTAGGATGACTTTACCCACACAGGTGTTGTGCACAAAACCATTTGGACTGTAGGTTTTTCATACTGGTACGGGACATATGTTGACCGTGTGCCTCTACCATTTGGGTGCAGATGGGACAGTCACATGACTAATAGCATGCCCCCCCCAGTGGTGTCCAGTATTGCGGAGGGTCACTGCAGACTGAGCCATAACCTCGAATGGACGTCTGGAGAGAGGAGGGATCTACTGAAGAGGCTTTCACTGGAGAGTGGAGTCATGGTAAGAGTCTTCAAACGGATCATTCACACATGCTTTTCCCTTGTTTTATGAAATCTCTCTTAATTCGTAAAAAAATTCACAGCAGAAAGAACAATATGGAATCCCATTGAGGAGGCAAGAAGGGGAAATTATTAATATTATCAATAAATGATTGTTGTGGCAACGGATGGAAGAACTTACTGCCTCATAGCTGCTTACCTGCTTCAATATTTCTGATTTTGAATTTGTGATGATTGACTTGTATTATATAGATTTCAACATCGGTATAGATTTCTGAATGCCATTAACTTATTTACTATAAACATTGTTTTGTACAAATCAAAATACTATATTGTAGTGGATACAGTGAATCCTACACTCATATTTGTAAATTCATCAATTGAACTATTCTTGGCTTTAGGCCCTTTTGTTTTTGATTTGGGACAGAATTTTGCAAAGCAAAATTGCAGATGGAAAACTTTGGTGGATTTACTTGGAAATGGCTTTTTTCAACATAGCTTAATGGGCCATATGTACTGCAATTATAAGGCTCTGGGGGGATGTTAAGGGAATATTATTGGTTGAAAATCGCAGTCGCTGTACAGTCATTATCGGCATATAAAATGTCAACTCTCCTGCATTAGATCATCATTATCTCTTTATAACACATGACAGTATTAGATATCATTACCAGGAGATGTATTTCACCTATCATAACTAGAATGATTATGTGAGGTCATGATTTGATTTATGGAAGATATAATGTACGACTGAACATGGTTATTATTATGCACATAAACCTTTAGGCTTGAGTTAATTGCGTTAGTACACAGTTGGCCCTGACTATCTTAGTACACAATTAGCACTGCGATTACAGGTGTTTCTGTTGCCATCTGTCTTGGGCAAGAAGTAGATTTTAGTAGGTATACTTGTATGGTTTTATGTATGTATGTATTTTATATATGCCTGTGTGAATGTATGATCTATGTAAGGAAAACCTTAAGGCAGTTTTCTGAGGCTGTGAATTATAATTATATGGTAATGATATGGCCACATATACATATATAGTATTTCCACATGGCAAGCCTTACAATGGAACAAAATGTCCATTGTTCTTTCAGTGTTTGTGATGCAGCGTTTAGAATACTGGGCTTTGCAGAGCCTTCCACATCAAATGCTCCATTAAAATGTAGCTGTACCATATGTAACTGGGTTATGGAAAGTTAAAGGTATAAAGCTGTCATTTTAACTGTATAACGGCCTCCGGGAAGACTTTTGTCTGCAATAGATTTGTCTTTGAAGTGACAGCTTTTGCCAGGGAATCCGGGCGTATGTGACCCGTTGCGGAATTTCATGTTTGACAGATATATTCACAAGTTTTCCTGTGAAGGTGCTGAAGGATTCCGCAGATGGGTGCCTGTGATGGAAATCACATGCTTCTGAAGTGGGTGCGGGGCAAACATGGTGTGTCTTGTCTGCAACATGGATGAGATTCCCTCTGTAGCTCTGTGAGGTCGCGTTCTTGTGTATTGATCTCATCGGAGTTTGTTTGACGAGGCAGTACAGCCAGGCTCAGTGAGTTAAGGAGGCGGTACAGCCAGGCTCAGTGAGTTAAGGAGGCGGTACAGCCAGGCTCAGTGAGTTAAGGGGGCGGTACAGCCAGGCTCAGTGAGTGTAGGAGGCGGTACAGCCAGGCTCAGTGAGTTAAGGAGGCGGTACAGCCAGGCTCAGTGAGTGTAGGAGGCGGTACAGCCAGGCTCAGTGAGTGAAGGAGGCAGTACAGCCAGGCTCAGTGAGTTAAGGAGGCGGTACAGCCAGGCTCAGTGAGTGAAGGAGGCGGTACAGCCAGGCTCAGTGAGTTAAGGAGGCGGTACAGCCAGGCTCAGTGAGTGAAGGAGGAGGTACAGCCAGGCTCGGTGAGTGAAGGAGGCGGTACAGCCAGGCTCAGTGAGTGTAGGAGGCGGTACAGCCAGGCTCAGTGAGTTAAGGAGGCGGTACAGCCAGGCTCAGTGAGTTAAGGAGGCGGTACAGCCAGGCTCAGTGAGTTAAGGAGGCGGTACAGCCAGGCTCAGTGAGTGAAGGAGGCTGTACAGCCAGGCTCAGTGAGTTAAGGAGGCGGTACAGCCAGGCTCAGTGAGTTAAGGGGGCGGTACAGCCAGGCTCAGTGAGTGTAGGAGGCGGTACAGCCAGGCTCAGTGAGTTAAGGAGGCGGTACAGCCAGGCTCAGTGAGTTAAGGAGGCGGTACAGCCAGGCTCAGTGAGTTAAGGGGGCGGTACAGCCAGGCTCAGTGAGTGTAGGAGGCGGTACAGCCAGGCTCAGTGAGTTAAGGAGGCGGTACAGCCAGGCTCAGTGAGTTAAGGAGGCGGTACAGCCAGGCTCAGTGAGTTAAGGGGGCGGTACAGCCAGGCTCAGTGAGTGTAGGAGGCGGTACAGCCAGGCTCAGTGAGTTAAGGAGGCGGTACAGCCAGGCTCAGTGAGTGTAGGAGGCGGTACAGCCAGGCTCAGTGAGTGAAGGAGGCAGTACAGCCAGGCTCAGTGAGTTAAGGAGGCGGTACAGCCAGGCTCAGTGAGTGAAGGAGGCGGTACAGCCAGGCTCAGTGAGTTAAGGAGGCGGTACAGCCAGGCTCAGTGAGTGAAGGAGGAGGTACAGCCAGGCTCGGTGAGTGAAGGAGGCGGTACAGCCAGGCTCAGTGAGTGTAGGAGGCGGTACAGCCAGGCTCAGTGAGTTAAGGAGGCGGTACAGCCAGGCTCAGTGAGTGAAGGAGGAGGTACAGCCAGGCTCAGTGAGTTAAGGAGGCGGTACAGCCAGGCTCAGTGAGTGTAGGAGGCGGTACAGCCAGGCTCAGTGAGTAAAGGAGGAGGTACAGCCAGGCTCAGTGAGTTAAGGAGGCGGTACAGCCAGGCTCAGTGAGTTAAGGAGGCGGTACAGCCAGGCTCAGTGAGTGAAGGAGGCTTTACAGCCAGGCTCAGTGAGTAAAGGAGGCGGTACAGCCAGGCTCAGTGAGTTAAGGAGGTGGTACAGCCAGGCTCAGTGAGTGTAGGAGGCGGTACAGCCAGGCTCAGTGAGTAAAGGAGGCGGTACAGCCAGGCTCAGTGAGTTAAGGAGGCGGTACAGCCAGGCTCAGTGAGTTAAGGAGGCGGTACAACCAGACTCAGTGAGTTAAGGAGGCGGTGCAGCCAGGCTCAGTGAGTGAAGGAGGCGGTACAGCCAGGCTCAGTGAGTTAAGGAGGCGGTACAGCCAGGCTCAGTGAGTTAAGGAGGCGGTGCAGCCAGGCTCAGTGAGTGAAGGAGGCGGTGCAGCCAGGCTCAGTGAGTGAAGGAGGCGGTACAGCCAGGCTCAGTGAGTTAAGGAGGAGGTACAGCCAGGCTCAGTGAGTGAAGGAGGTGGTACAGCCAGGCTCAGTGAGTTAAGGAGGCGGTACAGCCAGGCTCAGTGAGTGAAGGAGGTGGTACAGCCAGGCTCAGTGAGTGTAGGAGGCGGTACAGCCAGGCTCAGTGAGTTAAGGAGGCGGTACAGCCAGGCTCAGTGAGTTAAGGAGGCGGTACAGCCAGGCTCGGTAAGTGAAGGAGGCGGTACAGCCAGGCTCAGTGAGTTAAGGGGGCGGTACAGCCAGGCTCAGTGAGTTAAGGGGGCGGTACAGCCAGGCTCAGTGAGTGAAGGAGGAGGTACAGCCAGGCTCAGTGAGTTAAGGAGGCGGTACAGCCAGGCTCAGTGAGTTAAGGAGGCGGTACAGCCAGGCTCAGTGAGTGAAGGAGGCTGACGCCTGTCGTCTGCCACCAGGTTGGATGGGGTAGATGTAAGGGCTGTCCCACGGATGACCCTGTTCTCATAGGAAGTAAATTTTTTATGAAAATCTGTCGTTCGTTTAACTGAAAGGGCGACCAGTGTGGTGATGAGATGTTATGATAGAAAACGGAATTGTTCCTTAACAACTTGGAGTTATGTTTAAGCTGCATTTAAGGAAAGGTCCAAAAAAAATAAATAAAAAAATTTCAAAAAGAATATTCTTGCTAATCGTACTGTATTAACGTAGTGATTAACATTAAAAGCCTGCATTTTTAATACAACCGTACCCTCAGGTAGAGACTTTTTTTATTTTTTATTGAAAAGTTACAGTAATAATGAAGTATTCTTCTGGCTCTGTTTTATGCATTGGCTGTGTTTAATGAGCCTGTGTGCCCATTCAACATCAAACTGAAGCATTTCGGACCCCCTGGCGAGTGCGCAATGTCATCAATGCCTTGTGTGTTTATGGTGAAGCAGCTTGGCGGTGTTTTGGCAGCTCCTGAAAGAAAGAGACGCAAACATAAATGGCGGTAGATAATCCGGCTATGAAGGAATACCCTCTGGATGGCACGTTTCGCTTCTTCCTTTAGTGCAATACTGTAAATATTTACTCTGCCTTCTCCGTGCCCCTGTAGACCCCACATGGAGACAGCCGCGTCTAGGAAGTACCGTGGAGTCAGACACAAAAGATATTAGCGGCTGCCAGAACTGGCTCTCCCGTGAATTGTTTGGACAGGTTGGCTTCCTCTTCCTCTTCTGATTTTTTTGATACCTTGTTTTTAATTTCTCACTTCAAACTGCTTCAGATCCTGGCTCGCGGTTCTCCAGTCGAGCACCACTTTTTTATCAACGCAAAGCGCTGGAGTTTTACTTCGTACAGTACAGTTATTCGCCATCACATTTTGGCCTTAAGCAGATACTCTTATCCAGAGCAACTTACACTGATGACATTGTTGTACATGCAATGCAGTTGTATAGCTGGGCATTTACTGAAGCAGTAGGTGCCTTGCTTAGTGGTACAACGTTCGGCAGCACCCCAGCTGGGAATCGCTTATTTTGTGTTCCCATCTTCCAGATTTTAAACCGGCACTGAACCAGAAACTGTGGACAAATAAAACAACGATTTGGTAATATAATTATCATAAAACAATAAAAAATATTCAGCTGTGAATGATGTGGTGTAATTTATTTGAAACACACGTGTGCGGTTTTTGGTGTAGTCTTTTGGAACTGAGTATCGGTGACATTTTATAAAAGATTGGATCTATCTGTACTCAGTTTCTGTGGTTTAATCATAGCTTGTCCTTGCACTGACTTGCACAGTCAGAGATATAAGAAAGCTATAGTGCTATTGTTAGCTGTATGGATTCACTAGTGTGGCATACATTAGAGAGAGAGAGCTGAGGGCATGTTTGCATTAGACTGCTGTTTGACCACTTGATGACGTGCGAGCGAATCTGGCCAGAGGAAGAGATGGATGCAACTGGGGCATGGTGATTGTGCGTGCGTGAGCGCGAGTGTGCGCGTGTGTGTGTGTGTGTGTGTGTGTGTTTGGGTATGCGTGCGTGTGTGTGTGTTGCATAAGGACTGCAGAGATAGGCTGATAGGAGTGTGTGTTTATTTTTATCTGTTGGGGTCTTATGCAGTGGAGTCTCTCAGCCGTGCTGCTCTAATGTAAGGGGGACGCGCTTCCACTGGGCGGCCCGAGGCAAACGGGGCTTAGAATAGGTTACGGAATAGCCTTCGCGAGTGTCCGCGGTCACGCGCCATCCCTTCACGTAACACATGCTCGCGATTAGCCGTTATTCCTCCCTGAACGTCCTTTATTCCCGGTGCGCTGTTCGTCAACAAGTACGATTTGATGCGACGTTCACCTCTGATACTTGTAATAATGTTGGCCGCTAGCCTCGCAGAGCAGTTTAGTGTGAATGCTCGAAAACAGTATTTTGATATCAAAACCCCGATTTAATGACATTCTGTAAGTACTTACTTATAAGGTGAGGTTGCAGAACAAAATGCCCATTGTCCTTTCAGTGTTTGCGATGCAGTGTTTAGAATACTGGGAATTAACGTGATGACAGTCATGTTAATTCACGTCTAAAATGAATGTGCGCCGCAAAATTAACCGCTGACATTATTGTGTGAGTAAGTGTTTTCTGCGCTCTTCACTTAAGAGCTCATTGCCACACATGGATGCAGTCGCTCTTGTACATGAGCGAGCAGTCCGATATGACTCAGCCAATCATATTGCTTCAGTCACCATAGAGAACCTGCCAACATTGTTAATCATTCAGGGGGTTCAATTATGGATAGTGATAATTAAAAAATGTTTTTTTATTACACTCATTTGGGGAGGTTAATGGTCACATCCAGCAGACTACTGATCACACATTCAAATTCAATATTAATTTCTCCATTGAGTGGGTCTCTCAAATCCATTTTGTCTCCATGGTTTCAGGAGGCTAAAAATCAAAATACAGCTTTGCTCCTTTCGCCTTCCAACGTGTTGTTTTACTGAACTTGCTCTACATCTTCTTTGATTGAGCGTAGCGAGCCAGTTGGTCTGAAGCGGGAGAGGCAGTTCTGAAGTGGAAACTGCACCAAAAAAAAAAAGCTAAATTAGTTTAATCCACGCTAAATTTGAGTGCAAATGATTTGGAAAATACCCCCGGCGTGAGGTGTGCAGAGTAGACAGGTTTTCCTTTAATCTGGGAACAGCCGGGAGTTGCCGCGCCAACCGAGAACATTTTAAACCCAGCAGGGGGCCGAAATCTGGAGGCTAGGTAAGGGATGGGAACGTTTGCAGGGGAAACTGGATCTCCGCCATTGCCTGCAATGTCAAAAATACAGATTGGCGAGCCGGTGGTGCAAGGAAGTGGGGGGAGCTGAGTGTGACTAATGGCTCTGAAGCAGTGATCTTCATTCCTGGCCCTGGCGGGCCGCAGGGTCTGCCAGTTTTATGAGAGACCGTTTTAGAAACCAGGTGAGGTGAGTTAACTGTGTGTTCGACTGCTTTAATCCAGCAATTAAGTGCTGAGTAACAGCACAGACCAGCAGAACCTGCAGCCCTCCAGGACCAGGAATAAGACTGCTGCTCTGTCCAGCGTCCATTTTTGTTTGCCGCAAACTGCCTTTTCAGACCGTTTGCTTATGTTTGCGGCGAACACAAAGCTAACGGAAAAACGGAAATATTTTGCAAACATTAGCCTTGTTCGCTGAATTTGAATGCACCTCTGAATTACCCCAAAAGAACCCAGCTGTCTTAAAATCGACATGCTTTTTTACATGCATGCCCTCTTCGGGACATTTTGTGGCTGAAACACGCGGATAATGGTTTGTATTTTGGGATTTTGTGTGGCGGTAGTTATTTTATTTTTATTTTTTTGTACGTGTGTGTTAAATATTGCTTTCTCCTGAGACCACGAGTAGACAGGCATTTGACTTCCATTAACACCCATAATGCCGATTCAGTGAACTTTGATGGAACCCCTGCAGCTAATATCAAAACAAACAAGGGAAATAAAATGGCGCCTCGACTGCTTTTCGCTTGCGAGATGCGACAAGGAGAGTAAAAACGATAACGAGGCAGAAACAGACATGGCTTACAGTCTTGAGCACTGAAATGGTCAACCGTATGTCACATACATGGCCTGAATCTATGAAACTCAATCCATCGATCATAACGGGTTGTCTGAATCTCAGGTTTCACACCATTAAAAATATTATATACTAGAGCCCGACCGGGTCCGATACCGATTCCGAAATTTAGAAACTTAGTATTATATGACATGATGTGCTGCTCAGTTTGTTTTTTCTGATTATCAGCCAAAGAAAACGCCGATAACTGTATATCTGTGATAGGCCAATATCGGCCTTCCGATAAATCGGTCAGGCTCTATAATATACTTGCTTCTTAGCAGATGCTTTTATCCAAAGGGACATGCAATACATGAATGCATACGTGTTTCAGTACATGTAGTCCCCTGGGTTCGAACCCACAACCTTTGCGTTGTTGGCGCAGTTCTCAAGAAACTGAGCGATACTACTACCTCTAATGCGCTGTGGGTGTTTTGTAAACAAGCGTGTATTCAGCCATTTTCAGAATGTATGCAGCCACTGCTCTCTTCTCCAGTCTTCATCCTATGTGACTCCATGTTTAAAACAATCATGCAATTTTCATCTGAATGAATGTATTGTTTTGTGGTCACATTCACTTTCACAGTATAAAGTGGCTATAAAGTGCATTGCATTACAGAAAGAAAGAAAAGACATTTAAACAAAAAGTTTTTTGTCCTGATTGCGTCTGTATACCCAGATACTTAAACCCAGATACTGCAGTAAAATAAATATTTAAAAATGTAAAAATCACATAACTTTATAACTGCAGCATCGTATTCTGTTTTAACGTTCGTATAGTTTTCTTGGCTGTGGGATTTGGGAAATAACACGATAGGAGAATACACATGACTGACATTCAGAGGGAATAGTGTGTAATATGTGTGGGTGGGCGGCATTATAAAGAGATTTGGGGGGTAACGTGGGAAGTGGGGGACCACACTGGTTCCCAGTACCCAAATATTTGGAGCCGGAGTGTTCAAATAAAGTTCCCTCCAGGGGGCGCCGTCGCTAACAGACGCACTTACAGCCTCTTGAATGGCAGGTGACATACCAGTCATACCTGCCTTAAGCACGTGGCTCCTGGTGGGTCGCCAGACTGTGGGAACACAGCAGGACTGGCTCCTCAAGGTCAAGGTCACGTGTGTGTGTTTGTATTTGTGTGTTTGTGTGTGTGTCACTAAGGTAACAAAGTATCTGCCTCTGGTGTCAGCTCTGGAGCAACTTGCCTGGCTATAAATGTAGGCTACTATTGGTTAGGTTACTATGTAGGTTACAGCAATTACAGGTAGCCTCCATATCTGGCATTATTGTATACTGTGTGTCCCCATTGTTTATGTTCTTTGATGTTACACAGCAAAAAACTAATCTTAACAAGCATTCTAATCTTCTATTTAGACTTTAGAATCTTATTTTCTAAATAAGACAAACTACCTGCCAGTGGGGTGAGATAGTTTTACTCATTTCAAGATTTGCTAGTGGGGTAAGATCATTTCTTTCCACTTTTGAGAAAAAAAAAAGATTTTAAGTCTCATTACAAAACTAAAGCACTTGTTAAGACAGACATTTTGAAAGATTACATTCTTTGGTAATTTGATAGAAAATTAAGGAATTTCTTGGATACGTGGATACCCTTATCTCAATTAAATATGATGGCTTTTGAGATCTGTGATATGTTGATATCCTGAAATCTGTTTTTTTCACTTGCCATATTTAGCAGTTTTTTTTATTTTAGTTTTATGCACAATATATGAATATCTTTTAGAAAGTGTGCATAGATGAGCATAAAAATATCTGACAGCTGCTAAAATGGTTTGCACACTAAATTATGACTTTAGCCCACAGCAGACATTACTTTCTAATGAAGGGATCTGCTAAATGAACCAGAAGAGGCTGGAAGAAAAATCTGCATTGTGTCTGAGTGCTCCACAAGCCAAAAACCTTTTTTTGATTTGGGTATATCTCATGTGTATCTTGTATTCAGTAAGGTCTGACTGATTGATTTATCTAAAGGATAGGATACGTACAACACACCGTTTCAGATAGCATAACTAAGCACTTATCAACTTATCAATATTAACAATATTAAACATAAAGGGATAATTAAACGCATTTTATGCAGACTCTTAATTTCTCATTTCCGTCTTGCATTCCAGTTGAACTCATTCCAGACTTCCTAGCTGAACGCTCACTTTTCTTGGGAAAACGTGCCACTTAATTCCTGGTTATTTTTCTTATCTTGAGAAATTTCCAAACAGAGGTTTCTAAATTGATATTTTCTTGCAACTTTTTTGCCACATCTGCCCAGAATAAGACTTAGAAACGCTGAATAGCTCTCTATTTGCTAATTGCAGCCATCGTACCATTATCGGTTTATCAGCAGCAATTTACTGTTAGAACTTGCTTATTAGCAAGCGTTTTTTTTTTGCTGATAAATTTTACGGATTGTGCACTTGAGCTGTTATATTCCTTAGCATTTTTGTAACTGTATATGGACACATGCTGCTTTTTGTGAGGCATTGCATTGTCTGTTTGTTCATACTGGGACTGTCACTGGTGGGAGATTCATGGAGTGGGAGTGAATGTGTCAGTCTTGGCAGAGGTTAGGTACTGTAACACAGCCCGACCCTGTTCCTGGAGATCTACCGTCCTGTAGGTTTTCGCTCCAACCCTAACAAAGCACACAGCTAGTCTCGTTGAGCTGCTGATTAGTAGGATCAGGTGTGCCGCATTAGGGTTGAAATGAAAACCTACATGATGGTAAATCTCCAGGAACAGGGTTGGGGACCGCTGCTGTAACGTGACTGGATGTGTGAATTAGGGCTTAGTTTATAGGGTGTTGAGGCACTGGAAGCCTTGTTTATATTGGGAGGGGGCGGGGGAGATTCTGAGACTGGGGAGTAGGACTGTGTTGGGCGTGGACTCCATATTGAGGTGCTGTCTCACACTGTCACTCAAATAGAAGCTCTAGTCAAAACATGCCATCACAAACTAAAAACTGGGTGACTGGGATGAGAGAAAGCGAATATCTCTGGTAACACTTATTGGCAACTGACAAAGGCTGTCAAAGCATGTACGTTGTCTTTATACATTGTCTTTGTCCATAATATCATGTGACAACATGATATTATGCAAAATCGTAAAATTCTGAGTGTGATATGATACGTGACATATTGTACACCCTACTGTAGGTCCATTTTTTTCATTTTCATGAAAAGCTATAAAATATGTATTCAAGCTGAATAATGTTGTGAGATTCAACCTTTTTTCCCTAGTGTTAAAATCCATGACGAAATCAAATTTTTACGTGATTAAATTATGTTGAATTTGGTAACGTTCTCCCAAATGAAAGAAAAACAATAGTCATTGTTTTGCAACCATGGAGAAGTCTTAAGACATTAGGAGGCTGTTACAGTTGCAACAGTAAGTAACTCAACCTTTTACCGGTGACCTGTCAGAGAAAGACACGCACATGGTCGCTAGGGTTACGCTACTTTTAACGGTATATTCAGGTACCTGTAAAGTCGCCAGTCTCAAATTGCTCTCAAGCTCTGTACTGGTCATCTCATGCATAACAAGGGCCCCTGAGCTCTGTGTGTGCGCGCGTGTGCCTGTAGGCGTGTGTGTGTGTGTGTGTGTGTGTCTGCGTGTCTGTATATGCCTGCATTTGTGTGCAGTATCCCTTTCTCTGTAAAATATGGATGAATCGTTGAAGTGCAATTCTATAATTCATGAGGAGTCTGTGTGATTCAGTGGAAGCACAGGGTAGTTATTTTGTTACCGTGGTATTGTTGTTGTGTCTTGTATATATTTTTGTCAATATTTACAGTAGCCTATGTGTAACTATCTCGTCAATATCCCTAATATGACATTGTATGTTCTGTGATTCACAATGCGGCCTTTTATTACGGTACATCTTAAAACTAGTACGACTGAAGGACTCATGAATAGCAGCGATCTCAGTGGAAGAAGCCGATCCTTAAACATTGAAGACGTTTGTGAAGAGATTATCACTGGGGAGACGCTTCCCCCTCGTCCTGACTCGACTCGCATCGCGTGGCTTAAATGAGCGATTTAAGTGGCGATTTGCATGCGCGCATTTCGCGTCCCGGTGAGCAGCCTGCTCGCGATGCAGTTGTGGCCTGAAAACTGGAGCAAAAAAACACTCGAGGTGGCAAATGTCAGAGAAATCTTTTCACTGGCTTGCTCTCTCTCTCTCTCTCGTTCTCCCTCCCTCTCTCTATCTCTCCGTTTCTCTCTTGTTTTCTCGCTCGCATGCACGTGCGCTCTTACACAGCTCATTCCCTCCTGTGTCTGGCTGTAAATCCTCCCACTGCACCGCCATTCTCAGCAGTTACCGTCGCGGCGGAGAGGGACAGAATCACAGGCGGGAGGTCGGGCCGGCGGGAGACCGCGGTTTTGGGAAGGGCGGAGGGGCCACGCCCCTGTGCTTACAGGTTAATGTTTCTCGCCCATGCCCACATTCGTCCCCATAACCTTTCTGCGGGCGAGGGGCCGGATCCCGAAACAGGTGATTTAATCCGACCGGAGAAAATTAGTTAAACTGTGACAAGGAGTGGGGCGGGGCAGGGCGTCTGCGTCTGCATCTGTGTCTACGTCTACGTAAGCCGATTACAACCTACAAGCTTCCTGCGATCTCTCAACGCATTCTCGGGACGGACGCTGAGAAAATACGAGACGGGGCAAGATCGACGAACTACAGCGATGAGCCATTTTAGGGATCAGGCTGCGCTGTCCGTCTGCGGGAGAGTGCACCAGGTTCCGCTGCTCGAGTTATTGACGGTGAGTGAGTTTTCCCTCCGGTCTCTGGTGCTGCTCTGTGTCTGTTGCTGTGTCCGAATCAGCACCTTTCCATACTATTGGGTAGGCTTGTTGAGTACACTGGGGCCGTGTCCGAATCAGCACTCTTCCATACTATTAGGTTGGCTTGTTGAGTACACTGGGGCTGTGTCTGAATCAGCACCTTTCCATACTATTGGGTCGGCTTGTTGAGTACACTGGGGCTGTGTCCGAATCAGCACCCTTCCATACTATTAGGTAGGCTTGTTGAGTAGACAGGTAGGTGAAATCTTCTCTAAATATAGTATACTTTAAACCACCATATGATACACTTACTTCTGGGGTTTCGCTGAGTATATTCGGGAGCATGAAGTACACAAACATTTTGGTCGCATAAATATGACGTGAAGCTTAGTTTTAAAAAATGAGGCGCTGCTTCGCTGACGTTTTCCTTCAAATCCAACAAAAACAACACTTGACATGGCCGCGCAAGGATGGGACGTCTTACGACGCTTCCACAGCACGGTTGGAAAATAGTATGGAGGATATTTTTTTTTGTTTAGTTTAGTTTATTTGTTTATTTGGAAGGGACAGTGAAAGTTAATGAACATTCTAGTGCAAGACAAGACATGTAAACAATCCAGAGTATAGCCAGAGGCTAATTTCCATCTGTTGTCCCCAATAGATGTTACCTAAAAACACAAGACCAGTATATACATCACATAATACAAGTATATATCGATCACATATCTCGCATCAAAATAGTGCACATCATATAAAAATAGTACACCTCATACAGACCAATCTCACCGCCTACAAACGAATGCGCCAACCGGCGGCATCCGGAACACCGCCACCGCCGGAACACCGTTGAGTGACACATTCAACAATGTACACTCAATGCTCCAACGGCGGCAGTGCCCCAGACGCCACCAGCCGCGCCCCAGACGCCACCAGCCGCGCCCCAGACGCCACCAGCCGGAACACCCGTCTGCAAACAAAGAAACCGGACCATACAAAGAGCGCTATACATAGGAGCAAAAATAGCATCATAAATAGTACACATCCTATAGAGGAGCATCATAAATAGTACACATCCTATAGAGGAGCATTATAAATAGTACACATCCTATAGAGGAGCATTATAAATAGTACACATCATATAGAGGAGCATTATAAATAGTACACATCCTATAGAGGAGCATTGTACGTAGGACACCATCCGTCCATTTTGCGTGCCGCACGTCGCGTGTTAAAACAGTGCACATTAAACATCACACTGTACGCAGGAGACAGGGTGCAGTAGATAGGGCTCTGAATCAGACACAGTGCACTGTACGCAGGAGACAGGGTGGAGTAGATAGGGCTCTGATTCGGACACAGCCCCCAGTCTGTGATCCTTCTGCACGGATGGGGGCTCTCAAAGCCATGCCCTACATCACCCCTCCTCCCCCCCCCCCCCCCCCCCCCACCAGCATACGTCTTCCACAGCGTTATGGAGATTGGTGATTACACCAGGTGGGGAATGAGAGCTAAAAATCAGCATGGCTCTGCATTGCGGAACGTATGCTTCCTGTGGCTATGTCATTTCCTCGGTAAGTAGGTCATTGACCTGCCAACTGTCACAGGTTACCATAACGATAAAGATCATGCACGCTCTAAATGTCCTCGATGTCTATTTATAGAGAACATAAAAGTCATTGGACGATCTGCAGCAGAGCAATATGCCTATCTCCAATTCAAATAAACAAATTTGAAGCGGAGTGACATTCAGAGGTGTTTCATGCTTAACTTTAGTCGAGATGATGGTCAACAATGGCTTGGGTGTGGGTGTGAGGGGAATGAAATGATTGGAAGACCGTACTCTATACATTTATTAAGGGAGGCAATCTTTCCTAGATGAAGGATATGAACAGGAGAGTTTTGCTTTCTATAGTCATGTCCACATCTGCTACTTGGGCAAAGAGAGATCGAAGAATTATTCTCTGTTGCTCCGTGTCCAGCCAAACCCCAGCCCAAGTGCTTTAAAGAGTAATTTACGCCAGTGTTACAAGAGAGAAAACAGAAGCCAGCACTGTTCAGTTGTAAACAAGGTCCAGCTGAAAGCCGTTGCAGAAGTCCTGTAGCCCCTAACCACAAATACGTGACAATATCAAATGCAGAATATAAGAAAACATACAGTATGTAGGACTATTTCCATGTTCACGGTTCTGTTTTCTGTTTTATTACCAGAAGTCCAAGAGCAATTAAAAATGTTGTTATCATTCAGGACTGTCGTTAAAGACCATATCTACAGTACCTATGCACAGCAGTTCCCCCACAGCATCTACACAAGCAAAAATACAATGGAATTTCCTGAAAAGTAGTATTGAATTTTAGAATTAGTTCATGGTGGCATTCATTTTTGACTGGCCGACATAGCGAAATGTAATTTTGTTGAATTATTTGACATTCTTTGTCCTCTTGTCGAATAGTAAATTTTTTTGTCTTGCGTTGTATAACATAGGATCTTCCTTATGGGTGTACTTCCTTATCATCAGCTCAATGTCCTTATCATCTGTATAAAATGCGTATTTCACCAAACAAATACAGAGTAAAGCTACGGACTTGGCAGAGGCGGTGTCTAACTAGAGTGCTGCTGCGTCCGTTTACTTCCCAGCTTAGTGGTCCCTACGCCTCATTGGTGCTCTGTGTCTCTTGCATCTCCAGCTGCCCAATGAGTGTTCAGGGTTCTCCTACAGTTGAGTTTCCTGTTTATAAACAATGGAGAGCGTGGCAGAGAATGGGACGAACTTGGGTGTTTAAACCTTTTCTGCATTATTTCATCATAATATTACTGTTGGTGCAATAAAAGGTTTGTGTAAAGCCAGAGTTCTGTTTTTCTTGAAGGGAGAGAAAATGAGACTAAAGTATGCCACAAATTCAGAGGTGGAAATCCAGGGGACATACTAATTAGTTCTTACCTCCCCGCTGAATAATTATTTTAATAAGAAAATCCATGTGATTGGAGCAAAATACTGGGGGGGGACTTTTACATTATGTCCCCTGGATTTCCACCTCTGCACAAATAAAGATTATGACTGAATTAAAGTCACTAAAGCATGTCTTACATATTGGGAAGTAGCCTATTCTGGAGATCGGTTTTACAATATTGGCCAAAATTAGGCCTATACTTTCACCTCACAATTTATTTATGATCCATATTTTTTGCGGGAAAAGTTACATAGACTGCGTGATCTTTTGTCCCCCTGTCTGCGCACGCATATTCAGTGATGTCACAGAAAAACTAATCTATGGACATCCTGCTAACTTATTACATTGACTGTGTTCCAGCGACCCTGGTGGAATTCACCAGCTTTACATAATAGAGCTGGAGGTCACAGAGCTGTAGCCGTGAAGCATTTTATATGAGAATTCTAGCCTTTTGCCTTCTGGTGCCTTGAATCGTCTATAAGCGTGTGGAAATTTATACCAAAGCTGTCTATTTGCTGCCTTAGAGATATGTCAGCTTGTGCATGCTAAACTTTAGATTCTTCGGCTGGAGGTCTAGAGACTGTACCTATTCAGTTTTCATGATCCAAAAGATGCAAGTTCAAAATATTTGATTTAAAAAATCAAACAAAAAAAATCAACAAAAAAAAACTGTTTACTTTACATTCATAATCCTATCTATTTGTATTCAGTTGTATTAGACATATTTAATTTTACACAGGGAAACATTGTCTTAGATTGTGTATTCAGATGAATTGAGAGCCTTGGAAACACTACAGAATATGCACTACAAAATTATTCTTTATAGTACCAGACACTCAAAATTCATATTTTCGGGCAGAACTCCCCTCTGTAGTACAACCTAGACATAGGCCACTTCTTTATCTTTATGTTTCATGGCAGTGTAACTGAAAATATACATAACAAGCAATTGTTGCTTGTTAATTGATGTGCGTATGAGGGATTGAATAAATGAAAGTGCCAATACCTGATAATAAATCACAATATTGACATTGCTTACTGTTGTGTAAAGGGGCACCCCGATGTCAGGACGGGAGCAGATGTCTCTCTGGTTTCCGGTCAGAAGTTCAGTCGGAAGCGAGCGTTCCTCTCCCTATAGCGTATGCTAATGTCCCACAGCTGCGCTCTGGGTCTCGAGGATGAGGATGAGGATCATGGGGAGGGGAGGGGAGGGGGGGGGGGCGGGTTATAAGGGAGCCGGAATGATAAATTAACTCTGCCCTCTTTCCTCTGGCTGGGTCTCACTGGCTTTCGACAGGCGCGAGGATTCACCCCCTGCAGAGTCAGATATTTAGGGCAGATAATACAGGCCCCAGTGGTAACACTGTTTAACTTGATTACGCAGCCTTGTTGTGTACATGATGAATTAAGGCGGTTAACTGGCCTAGGCTTTCGTTTAATTTTAAGGCAGCACACATTGTCCCTGACTTGTGTGGATTGAGTAATTCAACCAAATATTTCCTTTTTCGGTCCTGGTATAGCATTTTCACTTATTTTCTGTGAGCACTTATTTGTTTGTGTTTTTAGGAAAAAAATAACGGCTTTTGTGTGTGTGCCTACGCGTGTGTGTGTGCCTACGCGTGTGTGTGCCTACGCGTGTGTGTGTGTGCCTACGCATGTGTGTGTGTGCCTACGCGTGTGTGTGTGCCTACACGTGTGTATGTGTGTCTCTGTTTTTTTGTTTTGTTTTTGGTCTTGAATGTGAGCACAATGATAAGCTCTCCTGAATAACCATATGTGGTTTATCAGTAAATTAGCATTTTTCATTGACTTTGATATATTACTGCTGTTGTGGTTATGGCAGTTTTGAGCATCCTATAGTTCTCCAGTGCTATTCTTTAAAAACACGTGACAATTCCCATTTGGACCTCATATGAGTCCCTATTGTTATACACCACACACAGTCTGTAAATAAATATACATTGTCTAGCTCAGCCACAATAGTGCTTATCCGTTCCCAGCACAAAGAGTTGGGGTATTAAGGACAATCCCATGTGCAACAGCAGTAGAGTCCGCTAAATTATGATATTTCTTGTTGACTATCAAAGTGACCAATATTTTTTCGCTTTTAAAATATTTTTTTAAAAACTCCTCCACATTCACAAAGATTTCTCACACCACGGAAACCCCCCTGTTAACAATGACACTGTAGAAATCAAAGTTTCTAATAGATTTATTCAGATATCCTGTGCTGCGCTTGAAAACTATCTTAAATCAAACAAGAATGATTATGATAATTCGCCCATACCCATATCCAGGCATAGGACATCTCTCGACCCAGAATGGCACATTGGAGCCAAATACTGTATTACATTAATGCTCCAAAATCTCAGAATGACCAATTGCACATTTTGCGGTTTCCTTTTCAGATCTTTAAAAATGAAACCAGTGGTTTAATGTTTTGTTCCTATCAACATGGTACAGATTATATCATAAAAATGGGACAGAATTAATGAGAATAGCCCTATGATAGGCGCTTACTAAATGAGGTTGGGAGAGCAAAAGTTTTGAATTAAAACAAAACAAGCAGATACATTTAAAAAAAAAATAACACTGTGACAAAGCTAGAGAGTCACTAGCGATCCATTAACAAACATTAAATTCCACTCAGATTTGTTGGCTCTTTAATACCTAACAATAATCCAAATCCACAAGAACTACATGCATCCTTTGTCCTTCTAGGATAAAGCAGCCATTACACTGCCACACAGTGACACATGGTCCTGTTAAAAAAAAATTAAAAAAAAAGTGTTCAAATTGAACGGCAGCCTCTCTCTGCTGTGTAATTTTAGATGTATGACAGCATGTTTATATGAGGAGCTCTCCTGTAATTGGCCACATCCACTCTGTATCCTGATTGGAGACTGTTGGAAGCAAGAAGTACAATAGAAGCCTTGTTCATGCCCTGGGGAAAGCTTTTAGCCTGGAGCGTGCTCACTTTCTGAGACAAAAGATCACCTGCCTTTCCTGTTACTTAGCTTAAGGGGGACGGCACGAGCCCATCAAAGAAACCTGTAACTCCAGTACAGCGAGCCACCATTATCTCAGTAATGGTTCCCAAACAGTCGAGCCATTTTCTCCTGTCTGTACAATGATAAGTTGTTGTGTGTGTGTGTGTGTGTGTGTGTTTGTGCGCGTGCATGTGTGTTTTGTCCTTGTGTTAGTGGGCCTGCGGCATTAGTTTGTGTGATCTCTTCTCTGACGTCCGTAGGATAATTCCCAACGAATGCATTTATGGTTGCATCACGGGGCAGAAAGCAAGCAGTTTAGTTTTCATATTTGCTGTAGGCATTTGAAGACTGAATAGGACTCATCTGAGAGAAATCGATCATTGATTTTGTGATAATTTTTTCACAGGCACAGACTGAATCTATGTGCAGTCATACGCTTGGGTCATTCCTCTGAAATAAATGGAATATCATAATGCAGTTTTCCTCAGCATACTGTGACACAATAATACAGCAGTGAGCATAAATGCAGATGTGTGTGATTTGAGTTGAGCTGCATTTTAATGTGGTGTTTATTTCCAGTGGACTACCACCCTCAGGGCCTGATTTACTAAGGCTTTTAGCGTGCGCGAAACCTTTCAGCGCACGCAAAGCCAATAACATGACCGATGATTGGTGATTGTATTTGTTTTGCACCAATCATTGGTCGTGTTATTAATTTTGAGTGCGCTAAAAGGTTTTGCGCACGCTGAAGGTCATAGTAAATCAGGCCCTTAGTGCGTCCTGTCACGCGCCTTTGTTGCCAAGGCGATCCACGTTTTATTTTTTCATTTACCTCCAAAATGAGTAACCATTGTAACCCCGGGCCCATTTATGTAAGAGATATGCCACAAGGATGCGCTGACCGTTTAATTCTCACCCACTGTTCTCTATGGGTGACATCAGCGAACACTGTCGCTAAGCCAGATTGCCAGCGGTTTGCATGTGCAGTTGAGAATGCAGCACGGTGATTTATTTATTTATTTGTTTGTTTATTTATTTATTTTCCTCTTGCGGATCCAATTTTGTGTCCCCGATCTCAATTTGATTGCAAATCTCGCTCCCTGGAGCACTTCCTGGAATATCAACCTGGATGTTTGTGTCAAACAGTGGGTCGCAAATGTGTTCCCATAACAACAATCACCGATAACAACATTTCATTTCTCTGGCCTTAGTTGAGATCCCATATAACTGACATCCCAGTTCAGCAGGTAGCATATTTATTGGTGCTGTATATAATATGCATGTGCTGAGACATGGAAAATAAAGTTTAAAGTTTGCAGAGGATGGATCGAGGAACTGTCCTTACGATCAGCTCCACTGTTCACAAAGAGAAATGTCCTAAATAACACAGAGAACGGAGGGAAAATGCTAATTCCAACTCCTAATGGTCCAGGAGAACTTGTTCCCAACTGGCTTTGAACGATATTCCGTCATATTTTAAATTACATCGTTTTTTTTGACTGACATTTTGCATGTTTTACATTTGTGTAATATCCGATGCTTAGCCTGTTCTCCATTAAGACTGGTGAGTTACAGTGCTAAACCACGTTTTGAAAAGGGCCTTTTATAAACGGGTAATGTGTTACTTATTCATTATTCATTAGTAGATAAATCACATTAAAAGTGATAGTCTTATGGCTCCCAGTGAATTTCTGAAACTCTTCACAGTTGACAAATGCCATGAGCTTTTTTTTCTCTCTAAACGCCAATAGGCCCCCGTGGTTGTCAAGTGCTTGAATTATATGTTGGGGGCGGATGGCCTTTTTGACCCCTTAACTATTGTTCCTGATGTCAGTGGTCAGAGATAGGCTTTGTATTTGATTGTGGTGGTCAATGATTGCCTTTGGTTCAAGCGCTAGTGGTCATCAGGCGAACGTGCTGTGCGCTAACCCCTCATGAGCCCAAGCAGCTGGTCAACAGAGAGAGGGGAGGGCATTCTGGGCAGGGCATTCTGGGTAGGGTACCCCTGGGGCAGAGCTGGTCAGATGATGAGCTGGAGGTCACAAACCTGCTCTCTCATGCACAGGATTCACAGTTCTGTTTGTACAAGCCGCAAGACCTTCTAACAATGGGACTTTGCATTGTCCTAAAAATAGCCTAAATAATTTTCAAATAAGTTTTTAACACTAATTTTGCAAACGGTGGATACTGTTATCGGACCACTGTTGTTGGGCAGAAGCTACATCATTGAACACCAATGCTTGGTCCAGGTTAACAATCTTAACTTTGTAGAGGTTAAATAATTTTTGTGTTTGTTGTGAATGATTATTGGTTCATGAGCAGTCATACTTACCGCTTACAGATGGTACTCGCACACACACACACACACACACACACACACACACACACACACACACACACACACACACACACACACACACACACACACACACACACACACACACACACACACAAAGAGAGAACATAACTTTAAACATATTTATTTTATGTTGCCCTTCATACCTTCATGCCCTGTTCCTTTTAGCACAGGAAAGAAACATTGCCTTCCTTGTAAGAGTCTACTGGCTATCTAGCCTGATTCCTGTGTAACTGGAGAGTACTGCTAGTGTGATTTCTTCTCTTGTTAAGCATTTCATGAAAATGAGTTGTACACAATATTAGAATGGTCATCTCATGGGGCAGGAAATTCAAGGCTGGACATTTTATTGTTTAATTTAACTGATTTAGACCAGGTGGTAAAATGACTGAGATGAAATTGTTCTTTTTAGAATGAGGCACTGCTTAGTTCCAGCAGCCAATCTTAGTGCATTTAAGGCTAATTTGCTTCTGTGTTGCCAAGGTAGGCCGATGTATTGAAAGCCAATGAAGAATGTTCCAGACTGAGATGGAGACGCCCGTTCTTGAGCTGCTCTGCTGCTGGCTGTCCTCTTGCCATTTTGGCTTTGTTCCTGCTCTTTTGAAGCAATATTATCTTCTGAAACAGTTCATTTCAGCATTTCCAAAAAATAAAAATTAATAAAACGTGACATCACTGTAGCCAAGTGGGTTTTTTTGAGTGCTGGGGGATGCTGTGTAGTGCTGGTAAAGGTGTCCGATTTGTAATCGCAATCATTTAGGTTACCTTGGGTAAATATCCAACTGTAAGCATAGATAATATGTAAAAAATATTAATTGTGTTTGCTAATGTTTACAAAAAGACAGCCTCCCAGCATGTGTTTTCGTTGCAGTAGAGGTCCGGTAGGGACATAATTGACGGAGCCGTCCCAGGATATTGAGGATCAATGCTGAGGAGAGTGCATGTCATCACAGTGGCCTGGGTATTGACAGTGTGAATGGGGACAATGATGAAGGCTGTCTGTTACCACTGCCTCTGTTCCATATCCCATGGTGCACTGCTGTTAGGGCACCGTGACTTATTGTGCATGAGTGGGTTGGATGCAATAAATCGGCTTCATAAATCAAGTGCTGTGCGCGTGACAGATGTGTATTCAAAATGTCAAGAGCACAAGGCTTTCATCGCAAGGCTTCAGCATTGATTTGAGGTGGCTGAATAAATACAAAATGAATAAATTCATGAATGAATAGATTTATGAATGAATAAATACAAATATTGTACTCATATTGCTTTTCACATATATTGTATATCCTGTACAATATATCAAGTGATATATTGTGAAATTTGGCCACTCAAGATGCCTGAAACACTGCAGTTAAGTTCCTCAGCATTCAGTACACCTCAACATTGACGCGAACCGCCTCCGCATTGGAAAGATTCCCTTGACGTTGACATAGCTGTCACCGTTGAGTGACGGCACGACTGCGTGTCTGAGCAGCCGATGGCCCGTTGGACGCCAGGGAATCCATACCCGTCCAGAAACCGCTGCATATTCTGATCTCGCCCGGCGGACGAGACGTAATTTATACAGGAGCTTTTTTTTTTGCGGCCAGGCTTTGATGTAACCTGGTGATAGACGGTATCGGGGGGATCTGTTTTGCACAATGTCCATTTGTGACCCTAAGGGGGGGGGGGGGGGGGGGGGGGGGTTTGATTGAGCCGGTGGTGAAGAACGGAAAGGGGGTCCTGTCACCCCACATGCCCAACAGGTGAGAAAAAAAATACGGACACGGTGAACGAACTTTGAGATGTGCTGCAGGCATGCGTCGGGTTTGCAAAAAAAAAAAACATTCCCACAGGAAGGTCCGTGTCGTGTTTCGGCCATTTTAATGCAGCCGGGCGCTCAGTTGCCATCATGCATCTTTCATTCTGGACAAAAAGGAGGGAAATAGCAAACTAGGTATAATTTTTCACCATCTGTGCCATTGTTTTTCAATGCCTATTTTATTCTCTTTTTTCACTCTCATAATAGGGCCTCCTGTATAGATTTTAGCTTTTTAGCTTTAGTTTTGTACAGTACGGAGAAAAATCGTAGCTGTCAAACTTACCTTCAGCAAGGAAACTGTCGGCTGCTCCCGTGGCGAGAGTACATTCCCCCCCTTTTGTAAAGAACTCTGTCAGACTTGCATTTATTTGTGTAGTCATTGTTCTCAAGAAAAATGTGTTTTGAGTCCTTTTATTAAATCTCCGTCTTGTCTCAAACCTCTGCTGTGAGACTGAATGAGACAATGAAGGCATATAAAATATGGTTCTTTTCTTGAACAGGGGGAAAAATACCATTGAACATTATTTGCAGTGGTCGATTTGTTGGCGTTATCCAGATTTCAAGGGGGATGGTGGGGTCTGATATCACAGAAAACCATTAAAACAAACTGGATGGAAAGGGTCCATGGCAGGGGGGTGGTTTTTGTCTTTTTTTTTTTTTAACGGGGGTGGCAGCCACTTGCATCCCCCCTCAAAGAGACCCCTGATTATTAGTAATTTCTATGCAAGCAAGCGGTGAATGTGGAGAATCCTCCTGTATAGAGAACAGTATGTGCTAATTACAGAACAGATGCTGCGCGATTTTTATTTTACAGTTCAGTGAGTTTTTCCTGGGTACTGAACAACTAATTTGCTCGTCAGTTCTCCATTTTATTATTTATTTTTTTTGTAAGTGTTTTGGTTCTGATTTTCATTTTGTGGGCATTTCCTCTGCTGAAAGACGAATGACAACACTGGGTAGTAGATAGTGGGGTCTATGTGACTGTGAATGCCAGGTTTAGATAATTTTTTTATTGTTTATTTATCTTTCCTGTTGTATCTGTACGCAGTTCAAATTAGTGTACAATAGTGTTTTCACGCATGTGCCTGGGTGGTAGTATCCTTAATTCTACTGTACAAATATGAATATGAAGTGTGCAAATATAATATGTGCAAGTTATGAATATATAACTAGTTATATTAAACCCTTGGCATCGCTGTAATCTGCTGTAGGAAGGCATTGTGCAAAGACATGCGTGATTAATGGATTCAGGACGGCACTGTTTGTCTTTAATGTGTTTGCTGTCCAGTGTACTGCATACCGTGTAGGACCCAGGCAGTGTCCAGTGTACTGCATACAGTGTAGGACCCAGGCAGTGTCCAGTGTACTGCATACAGTGTAGGACCCAGGCAGTGTCCAGTGTACTGCATACAGTGTAGGACCCAGGCAGTGTCCAGTGTACTGCATACAGTGTAGGACCCAGGCAGTGTCCAGTGTACTGCATACAGTGTAGGACCCAGGCAGTGTCCAGTGTACTGCATACCGTGTAGGACCCAGGCAGTGTCCAGTGTACTGCATACAGTGTAGGACCCAGGCAGTGTCCAGTGTACTGCATACAGTGTAGGACCCAGGCAGTGTCCAGTGTACTGCATACAGTGTAGGACCCAGGCAGTGTCCAGTGTACTGCATACAGTGTAGGACCCAGGCAGTGTCCAGTGTACTGCATACAGTGTAGGACCCAGGCAGTGTCCAGTGTACTGCATACAGTGTAGGACCCAGGCAGTGTCCAGTGTACTGCATACAGTGTAGGACCCAGGCAGTGTCCAGTGTACTGCATACAGTGTAGGACCCAGGCAGTGTCCAGTGTACTGCATACAGTGTAGGACCCAGGCAGTGTCCAGTGTACTGCATACAGTGTAGGACCCAGGCAGTGCTTATTGTGAGCTCCTTACCAACTGGGGTCCTCCGGCAAAGGCTGGCTCTAGGCGTATGCGACATAGGCGTCCGCCTAGGGCGCTAACTGCCTGTGAAGGCGCTAACTGTCAAATGAAGGGGGGTATGTATGCGTTGTGTTCATGTTAGCATGATAATCGGTGCTTAACCAACCACCCCTCATCACCCCCACTACCTTCTGTACCAGCCCCCCCCTGCCCTCGTAATCGCTACCTTAACCTTTAACCCCCCCCTGACCCCCCCCTTCCCGTCTCACCTATTAGGATTGACAGAGAGGCTTCAGGCCTCAGGAGCCCTGTCTGTTACTGTACTTTTTAAAACCATTGCTAAATGTATTATGCAAATGTGCCCGTGCAGTGAATGGAACACTCACATACTAATGTTTGATAATCAGTCAGCGATGAACATTTATTTTTATTTATAATATAACATTTTTGGTCAGCGTAATGCATTATTTAGAGTTCTCATTTAAGATATCTCAGATGTTGACAAATTCTGCTACTTTGAGTGTTTATGATGTTCAGCTCAGATATAAGACATCTAAATAAATGTAAAAAAGTCCATGTTAAATAATTCAGGTCATATTTGGAATACCATGGGAATCTGCTAAATTAGAAATTTTTTTCATAGAAAACTGCAGGGCAAGGAAGACAGGAAGTGCTCTTGGTTTGATGTATGACATCATCATATCGCCAGTTTCACCATCTTGAGCCCCAAAACAATTATTTAATGTTCTTCCCGGGAAAGGAAAAAAAAAGAATGAGATACTCCCTGACTTATTAATTACTTAAGATATGAGCAGATATTGTTAATCTAAACAATAGCTTCAAGTGTAAAAGGGTCTACTCTTGACGCAAATCTAAAAAGAATTTCCAAATGATGAAGAATTTCATCCTCAATTGTAGGCTCAAACTAGATTTTGTCATATTGGCTTATAGTAAGAAAAGTTTATATTAATAGGAAGCCATATACCGTGCAAGATGAGACCATTTGTTTTATAGCCCTGTCGATAGCCACACATCTGGCTTTTCATCACAGCCTGAGGTGATGGCAAATCTACAGAACATCTGGAATGTATGGAAAGTCATGGCAGCCGGAAATAGACGTTCTTTTGAGGTTTCAATAAAATCATATCTATTTGGAAAATTACTTGGAACAAAAAATATTGTCTTTAAATAAAAAAAGGGGGGTGGAGGGGCAAACTGTAATTACTATTAATGAAAAAAATTACTATTAAAAAAAATAAAACAATTAATCGCTTCAACTGCCGTAGAATAAAATGATTCTGATTTATAGACAATAGGGAAGCCATTTTTGTATTTAATCGCATATGAATATAGTTTGCCGTATTTCACCTTTTGTGAAATAATTCTGACCAGATGGGTTTGAATATAATTAAAACAAAAGTGAAAAATATACGTACATGATATATTGTACTTAAATAAAACAAGTTGATTACATTAAACAAGGCCAATTCCCTTACTGCAATATAAACCTGCAGACACTGCAAACCAAGGTTCAGTTCTCCCGCCACAAAGGTGTCACAATGTCATTTCATTTTTTTGCATTTATTCTTGCCCCAGATCGAAAGCAATGCACTGCAAGTGCCGTAAACGTGGCTGTGTTCATCGACGAAATAATCAATCACTGCTGATGATTAATCTGTCAGGCGGATTTGTAGAGACCGCTGCAGAGTCCACTACTAAAGATACGCTGGTTAGGATCAGCTGCTTATTGGAATCTGATTATATAGTGCAAATGCCCTTCTTGGAAGGGGACAACGCTGGAATATGTTATAACAAAAAAATAAATAAGACAGTGATGGTCCATTTCTACAATTAAAATCTATGAAGGAAAAAAGTGGTGCTTTCATACATGCTTGTGTGTGTTCTGTATCGTTGTGTGTGTTCTGCGTTCTTGGTTTGGTGTGATTTGCAATGTTTTCAATGTGACGGAAAGCCGCCCTATGTTGTGCTGACATTATGTGCACAGGAAGTGATGTCATCACATTTGACATGAAAAGGTGCTTGGGTCTGATTTAGAACATGTGGCTTTTCCCTTCTCACACAAACACTTCTGATCTGATTGACACACCCCTGTGACATACCTTGGCACATTGTAGATGAGTGCATGTTGCTTTAAAAGAAAAAGAAAAAAAACAACAGTTGTCCATTAATGAACTTTGACATCCGTGTTTAATTTTCTTTGTAAAATAGCATAAATTGAAAACAAATAAATGTGGTTAGGGGGCTCCAGAAAAATCTACCCTGAAAAAGATTGTTTACACATCTACTGTGCTTTCCATGAGAACAGGTTTATATTTCTCATTTGTTATCATCTTCCTGTATTTACTTTTGTCGAAACCATAGCTTATTTGAATACATTTCAGAAAACACATTATTTTCAGGTTAGCCCCAGTGGAATTGCATTTATAGGTCAATTAAATGCTTGTTTGTTTATTTGTTTATCTCCAGGGGAAATGTTCTGTCGCAGGATAAACTAATTTTTCATTTTGTAAACACAATATGCGGACCACACATGCCTAGCCTTGAGGCTTACTTATCTTAAATCAAAATATATGTATTTTGGTCCTGGCAGCTACACTATGGAAGAACATTGTTTGTTTCTTGAACATATTGTACATTATAAACTACCTTCACACATAGGGAAAGGTTTACCTGAGCTTGTACTGATTTACCTGAGCTTAACAGTACTGATTAAGTACCACTTGTAGAAGTTATGACTTATAGCATTATTTCTTAGTAATTATTACTATTAAATATTTAATATTTCAGCTGACATGCTTTCCATCTTGGCTGGCAGTGGCAGATTCTTCTTGCAGAATTTCTCCCCATCGATTCAGATCGGTTTAGCCACCGATGACGGGTGGAGAAAAAAAAGAACTGGGGTGGGGGATTCACAAAGCAGGATTAGTGAGTTCGCTGGATAACTTCGCCGAGTAAAACCTGGAAACCTCCCAAATCTTGAACATGGTCCTGAAGTAAAAAGAGCTGTTCTGGATTTTACAGTTATCCAGCCAATTCCGTAATCGTGCTTTGTGGAACCCCCCCCCCCCCCCCCCCCCCCCCGGAGAACAAACAAACAGCATTCAGTCACTATGACCCACCTGTACTTATTCAGTTGTTCCCGTTTGGTCCCGGCCTTGAAGATGGAAAACCTCAGAGACCTTGAAGGGACATTCAACCTGACCTCAGTCCGATCCGAGGAACGTCCGTCCGCCTCCACATCTGCTGTGCATACGAGTCAATAAATCAGATTAAACGTTGAAAAAGAACTGTAATAAATCGGAAAGGAAGATGGATACACGTGCGTAGAAATCCTGGAGAGCCGTTTAAAAAAAATATGTGGCGTGCCATGTGTGCTCCACTTACATCCGGAACTCAAATGAAAATGCCAGAATCTGGTCGGGCCGCGATGTGTTTTACTGTCTTCTGGCACGGCGTGGCTATAATAAAACATTTCATTTTAACTTTATTTGACTTGTGGGGAATGTGGTCTTATGGTGGGAGAATGCATACCTTGCCAAGCCCCCCTCCCAAAGTGAAAACATAGTTCCAACATAAGCTATATGGACATGACCAGAATCATTCAGTCCAAAGCCAAAAATGTCAACTCGTATATCTGGAATCTACTATTAAAACTTGCCATTTTAAACATTGTGGAGGTGTACGTATTCACTCATACAGCTCAATAAAAAAAAGAGAATTAAGAAACAGCCAATGCAGCTCAAAGTCTTGCCCTTGTATTTGAACTCACTACAAGTACAGTATTTCGAGAACAGCATCTCTGAGGTGGTTGATTCCCCAAATTTTGTAAGGGAAGAGAAAATGAAGTTCATCAGATTAAAGTTTACTGTATGTATATGAATGTTTTCTAATCTGGCACCTCATGCCTGCAGTAGATGAGGTTCCCACCTGACCGTGCTTTTGCTCACCTGAAGGATGAAACTCCGCAGATTAGATGGGGTTCTGTTTAGCGTCCGACTCTCCAGAGAACCGCCATTTCCCTCCAAAGCGCTCTCTCTTCCGCTTTAACTCGCCATCTGGGACGTCCTTTCATTTCTTTTAGCCGGGCTTTGGGGTCATTCCGGGCTTTGGGATTATTCCGGGCTTTGGGGTTATTCCGGGCTTTGGGGTTTTGGGGTTATTCCGGGCTTTGGGATTTCTGTTTTTTTTTTTCTTCCCGCTGGTTTTTAATCATCTCACCTGGTATAAACACACCTGATCCAATCCCCTGTTGATTCCTATGTACTCAACAACTGCCCCCCAGAAACTTGTAAAGCCAGAACTGAGAATTCCCCCGTGGTTTGTTCTCCCTGGCTTTCGTTTGGAAATACAGGAATCGATGGCAAGGGAGCTCAACGCTAAAATGCTTTTTTTGGCATCCTTTCATTTTAACTGCAGATTCCTACCCTCTGTAAGAATGCATTTGATGAAAGATGTGAAAGTGTACAGTGGACAGGTTGAGTCCAATCCTTGAGTCAAAATGTGTGATTCATATGTGTTTATTTAACTGTTTTTTTTTTGTAACACAGTGAGCAAAGTTGCTTCTGTTTTTACTCTGGGACGAGTGCCCAGTCTGTACAGACGCAGAGGTCATTTGAGTTAAGGCTCAAAATCAGCTTGAGTAGATTATCTGAATGATCACAATGGTGGTCCCAGTTTGCATCATACTGGGATGGGTTCCAGGAAAAAAAAAAAAAACATTACAAAACTGACCACATTGCCTTCAGTATGACAGGTATTCCAGTTTTACAAAATCTTAGGAATGCTAGAGGAAAAAAAACAACGTTTTAGTTTTCTTTTTATTCTCCCAAGAATTTCTAATCTGAAATAATGCGTGCTTGAATTTGCCATATCCTTGCCAAGACCCGGCAATTCATTCTTGTCCTTTGTAGAGAACCATATATTTTGATGTCCACTACAATGGACATTCAATAAAAATAATATACATTTTTTTTAAATATTTTCACTACAACATGCTTTTGTAATCCAATCCACTTTTATTATGCAAAAACAAATTAAGGATATGCGTGCATTGATAAATGCATTAGTGCTAGTGTAAATGGAAGGTGCTACTCTGTGTGTGTGCGTGCGTGCGTGCGTGTGTGCGTGCGTGCGTGTGTGCGTGCGTGCGTGTGTGCGTGCGTGCGTGCGTATATACCTGTTCTCATTTATCATTTATTGAAAGTCCACCCTGAAATATACGGTAAATTGTTTAATTTGCTTTTCAGGGCTGTCACCAGTACATGCTTTACGCACATAAACTGAGTTTATAGAAAACAATGTGCTGAGAACCATACCTTAGAGCAGGGGTAGGGAACCCTGGTCCTGGAGAGCCGCAGGGTCTGCTGGTTTTTGTTTTCACCTTAAATACAGAAACTACTTAAACCAAAGAAACCAGGAGAGGTGAGTTAACTGTGTAATCAACTGCTTTAATTGATCATTTAAGTGGGGAGTGACAACTAAAACCAGCAGACCCTGCGGCTCTCCAGGACCAGGGTTCCCTACCCCTGTCTTAGAGTTATCATTAGAGGGAGAATGTTCAATGCTATCCCTAGAGAATAACAACTTAGAAAGAAAAATAAATTCAGTGCAAAAAACATTTCTTGCTATGAGACTGGCATTGATTTCATTATGTGCACCTACAGACGTACTTGTTAGTAAAACCATATGATCTTTAACATTTTAGCCGTTGGGCTGCCTCACACTTTTTAACTTATTGTAGGTATCGTAGATCCAGAATTTTAGGTGCGAGGATTTTCACCTAAAATATAGATTTTTAGAATGTTTTGGATCAATATTTTGAAAGTCAGGAAGGGCATGTCTTGGGTAGGCCAATGCATTTGTGCTGTGTCTTTGGAAATTCATATTTTTTTTCCCATTCAGTACCTAAGAGTGTAATGTTAAATCAGATAGCCACATACAATTTAATACATTTAGTGTAAAAATAAGACAGGTGATTTTTTGTTTTTTATTAAATGCTTTTTGTGACTGTCAGAGATTACTGCAATAATTGCAAAACGCACATATATATATATATATATATATATATATATATATATATATATATATATATATATATATATTAAAGAATACATGAGTGGTTTATTAATTTCAGTTATGAATTCCATAAACTATGTATTGCCTTGCAATCACGTTGTGTACAGTGTTGCAGTGTCATACAAATATGGTTTTGATAGTGAATGTGAATTTAATTTTAAATTTAAGAGTCTGAAGCAACCTGGTTTTTGGCAAGAGTTATGGTCTCTTGCAGGCTAATGGTTTTGGAACTTAGCCAGATCACGCAGGCACAAAGAACCCCCCTCCCCCCCCACTGACAAATCACACACAATCGCCATAGTAACTCCCACCTCATTATGGGAAATATTCGCCCCCCCCTTAGATGCAAGAATAAATCTATCCAGGAAACAAGGGAGGGATTGTTGTAGGGGAAGACATGGGGACAGATTTGGGGTGTCGATGGGGTGCACTTGAAGGTTGCCAG
Source organism: Synaphobranchus kaupii (assembly GCA_029718625.1). Classification (NCBI taxonomy): domain Eukaryota; kingdom Metazoa; phylum Chordata; class Actinopteri; order Anguilliformes; family Synaphobranchidae; genus Synaphobranchus; species Synaphobranchus kaupii. The sequence goes on from CM056383.1 coordinate 67,036,468, forward strand.
GATTTTGGAAACACATTGACCTGTGTTGTGTAGGCTAAACCTGGATATAAAGCAAATCGGTCTGGCTGAAGTCAGGTGCACACAGTCAGGTAAGAGACATGACCTCTGACCAACATTGTGTTGGTTGTAATCCATTAAGTTCCATGTTGGAGTAAGTAATACATTGGAAGACAGCAAACACACAAACAAACGCACATACACACACAAACACAGTACACATATGCAGATGAATGGATGGAGACTTGGAGATCCTTCCATTAAGGATACTCCATTCTTGCCATTGTAACCTGCAGGGAATTGTACTATGTAAACGTATTCTCCAAAATGCCTGAACAGTTCCTGGAGAGGAAAGGCTGGCGGTACTTTTGGGTGACCTTTGACTGCTGTGTCCCACCAGGGGAAAGCAGCTTTCTGCTCCCAAATCCTTTATTCACACTCTGCCCATGGTTAAGTATTTGGGCAGGCCGGCTTTGTCCTTCTCCCACCTCTCTGTCAAGTCGTCAAGTTCAGCCCGCTACGCAGACGCGCAGTCTTAAGGGTGAAAGGGTCGTGACCTTGTCTCTGACTCCTCAATCCCAGAATTCAAAGGGGCATCAGCAGCTGACCTGTCTTCCAAGTCTGGCTTTGCCTTTGTGGGAGAAGTACCGTATCACAAATGAACATTGGGACCCCAGCCACGGTCTCTGCTCTTCACCTGTTTTTGGCTGCAGTCTAGCCATTTAAATAAAAGCAGTTCGACAGAGTATTTTTGAGTTGGACTCAACCTTAGACGTACTGCTAGCCAGCAATCAATGGCTAAAGGGTCTGGAAATGTTGAAGAAAATTAAGCCACACTGCAAAAAACCAAATCTTAACAAGCATTTTAATCTTATATTTAGACTTTAGAATCTTATTTCTGTTACTTCTTTGCTAAATAAGACAAACTATCTGCCAGTGGGGTGAGATAGTTTTACTCATTTCAAGATTTGCCAGTGGGGTAAGATAATTCCACTTGTCAAACAAAAAGTTACTTAAAACAAGCTAATATTTTCCACTTTTGAGAAAGAAAATAAGATTTTAAGTCTCATTACAAGACTAAAACACTTGTTAAGACAGACATTTTTCTTGCAAGAACTTCCCGTCATATTAATTGTTATTCAGAGTTGTTGAACCCCCATCCACCTCCCCCTACAGACTAATCCTGTCAGCCATTTTACTGGCTCCATTTAAAGAGAAACTCCATGAAGTTCCATTTAAAGAGAAACAAGGGGCTTAAGTGTGGGGTGGATTTTTGATTGGACGTAGAAATCACTTTTATATATCGCCCTTGTAGAGATGAACTGTTTGGTTTGTGCTTATTACTTTTTCCACAAACTTTCCATAAACTTTTTACAATTTAATTACAAACTATAATGAAATAAAATCACCGTTAATTGATCTTTGAAAGATAAAGCACTGATAAACACCAAGCCTCATTTTACACACCCAATTTGAGAAAACAGGATTTCTGTGACAGTTTACCAGATTAAGGAGTTCCCCTGTGGTTAGGATATGATATATCACATAGAAACTATTAGTATGCATGGAGGGTGATTGTGGTTAGAGAAATATGCACACATAAAATATATTTTATTGTTTCCATGTCTGGCTATGGATTCCTGACTTAGAGATGTATGTGCAAGCAAGTGTGTGTGTGTGTGTGTGTGTGTATTTTAGTGTAGATGTGTTCAGGGGGGTTGCAGGGGGTTGCTTGGGGGAGGTTTGGGGTTCATTTTTGCCTGTCACTGCAGGGGATGTCAGCCCATTTTAAAATTTAATAAAAACCTGGAGACCTCACTGCGTGAGTCAACTGGTGCTGGGGCTGGGAGGGGAATGGATGCATGTTTGTCTAATCAGCCATGCTCGAGTATCGGGTAAACATGTTTGAAAGCATTTGGTAATTGCCCACATGAACACACGCACACGTACACACTCACACACTCACACACACAGAAACTAGAACAGCCACACAGACACAAGTGCACACAAAGCTACTCCATCGGCCCATAATCAGTACACAGTTATTCCTGGTCAATTTTTGAATGTAATTGTCACTTCCTCCCACTGCATCATTTTTATGATTTTTTTTTTTTTTCATTTTAACTTACAAACTATATTTTATTATATAGATGCAGTTTTATCAATATTACCTTCTGATGAATGTAATATGAATCCTGATGAATTATTTGATTAAATTGCAATCTTGAATTATTCAGCAAATGTTCAACACATATTATTAATAATAATAATTAATAATCTCTGCATATTTTGCATGCAGTTGAACTGAAACGACCTGATGTCTTACTAAAACCTCAAAGACAGTTTGCAGAGGCACTGCACTTAAAACACACATTTATTCTGCCGGACAGATCCATTGATTTTGGAGCTATACTGGGCAGCTTCTCAATCTGTGAGACAAATAGTTTGGCTCACTATATTTCCTTTGTTTGCTGACCCGCACCGAAAAGGACCGGGACAGAAACTTGGCTTTCAACAGTTTTTACACGCAAGTTTCCCCTCAGTCAGAGTTAATGAAGCGTGTTCTCTTTTGTCACAATTTGACGTATTGATCACAGTGTCTCATGCACACTGTGTTACGTTTTGGCAGCTTTGCTTGGCCTTATTGGTCATTAAGTGTGTGGGTTAGACTCTTCTCCACTGGAGGCTGTGACCCCCTCCAGTCCTCAGATGGTGTTTGGGTGCTTGCAGTGCACATGTGCAAAAGGATTGTCTGGTGAACAGTGGCGTGATTGTTAGGAACAGCAAATGAACAGCAAATATCTCAGTCTTGCAGAAGATATGCAGCCTACATATCACAGTCCTCAAGTTAGTGCATTGCGCCATGTAATTATATCATTCTTTAAGCGAGGGTATTTTTAGCAGCCAAAATCGAATGCTTAATGCACGGTCAAAAGTTCCTTTAATGCAGCTGTCCCCAATCCCGTTTCTGGAGATCTACCATCCAGGTTTTCACTCCAACTCCAACGAAGCGACCTCATTCAACGGCTAGAGATCTCACTGAGCCGCTAATTATAAAATCAGATGTGGCAAATTTGGGTTGGAGTGAAAACCTGCAGGACGGTAGATCTCCAGGAACGGGCTTGGGGGACCACTGCTTTAATGCATCACAAGTTAGTCAAGTTTTTGCAAAACTGAGAATGGTAAAATGGTAAAAAGGGTAATAGCAAGTTTAAGCTCTTTTCTAATGATATGATATGGAAGGACAGAATAGAGCCATTTCCCCACTAGATGTAAGACGTGAGTATGCGTTTTTTTTGTGGACATTATTCCACACGGTAAAGTGAGTTTTGGCAGCTGCACTTGCCCCTAATGGTCACCCGGTGTGCCCTTGCCTGGCATCTCCACAGGGCTGCTGCGCCACTCGCTAGGCTCAGAAGGTACTCGGGCATCTTTTACATGGGGTGGAGCTCCATTGAGCAGAGGGGTAATGGGTTAATTGCTTCAGGACCAACAGTGGTGTGTGATCCCCTGTGATGTGGCGAAGGACTCTGGGCCTGGCTTACTAAGACCTTTAGCGTGTGCAGCCTTTTAGCTTTTAGCACACGCAAAACCAATAACATGACCAATGATTGGTCATGGTATTTGTTTTGCACCAATCATTGGTTGTGTTACTAGTTTTGCGTGTGCTAAAAGGTTTTAAAAACGCTAAATATCTTAGTAAATCAGGCCCTAAGTCAGAGACGGTCTCTGTACGTGCTGGAACGGAGAGAGGTGGCGAGGGAAATCGGGAGGGAGAAAGAGGCGATGACGATAGATAGAAAGAGGGGTTTCCTGTTTTCCTTTCCAGAAATAATCTCCATTTTATGTTACCCTTTGTCTCCAGGTTTTGACCTGGTGACTACCTTCTGATAAATAAAAAAACTGATTGTCTGTAAAACTATTCTTGGTTAAAAAAAATATACTTCAATAAACACAAGGGAGTGGGGAATGGTGTGTTTGTTCCAATCATGTTTTGGTCTGTGTTGTACAGTTTTTTGTTTTTTGTGTGACATCTTTCCCGAGGGTTTTGGGCTTTATTGCTAAGACACGGGATGTTGAACAACTGAAACTTTGCATGTGGGATTAAAAATGTGCGTCTTTTAAGCACGTGCTTTCAGGGTTCACACAGCTACGTTCGTACAGCAAAAATTGGGAAGCTCTAGATTTGAATGACCCTAGCAAATTTAGCTACGTAATTTTAACTACGTAACATTGCGAGGAACAGGAGAGTAGATTTTTTCCACTTGTTGGCTTTCTGCAACATACACCACTGGGCTATGTGCACATACTGCCTGGCTTGTACTTGGATATGTCATTTTACTTATCTGTTCACAACTGATATCATCTTTATTTATTTGAACATTTTTGGATTTTCTATATATATATAGAGAAATCCTTTGTCTTGAGTGAATATTACAGATTGCTACACCATAAGAGGTTAGCCTACATATTCCGAGTGCATTCTATAATCAGCAAGTTAATCAGATGCAATATCAATCATATTTTTCTCTGGCTACCAGAGCTTTGCTGTGGCATGCTTTTTCTCTTTCAGTAATTAAGTATGAACTGAAACTGATATTTGTTTATGTGACAAGTGTGTGACATGCTATGTGTGGATTCAGAGATATTGTTCACAAACGGATGCCTATAGGAATTACTTGCCGTCTTTTACACGAAATTCATATCATTAAAGCAAATGCATGACTTGAAGAGCAATGGCACAAGTCTGTTATGTTGAAAGGAGCTTTTAATAAAAGATGTCACAAAATTGCGCCACAGTATATTGAGTGTAAACAAAATTGGTTTATTCAAAAAATATATATATTACAGTTCATAGTCTGTGCATAGCTGTGTTCTCTGGAATTCTGCAGATAGCCGATTTGAATAAATGTAATCTCCAATGATCTCTCTGTTGAGGCACGTCAGGTAAGAGCAGATCCTTAAACGCAACACGATCAAAATAAGCTTAACGTCAACGTTTGTCATATTCTCTGCAATCCCTCTCTGGGTTGTCAAGGTAGCGGGACAAGCAGGAGATGAGGTTGGTGGATGTTCTCCCTCGACTTTGAGCTGCCGCCTTGAACTTGAGTTTGACTGTATTGGACCTTTTTACACCCATCCAAATAGAAAC
>CM056383.1:67046616-67079116 GCA_029718625.1 Synaphobranchus kaupii
GGCACGATCAAGATGTCTCGCGTCTGGTCTCTGAACTGAGACTAGGAGCGGAACCACTTCATGAAAATGCATAGGTGCCCAATCTAAACACACACAGATCCTCCTTGTCCCATTTCTATCAGCTGTCTGGGGCATCTGTTGTGAAATGAGGGAGGGAGGGGCGGGGGGTGCTTTCTCTATGGACCCCTCCCGCCTGCCCACACACACGCACACACACACACACACACACACACACACACACACATTCACACAGGGTTTCAGTGGGGAATAGTGCTTACAGGCCTCACACAGCTCTACTGTACTAATGGGTTTCGCACTTTGAAGCGGCCTCACAAACGGTTTTCTTCAGCAAGCATTTCTTTACTATTATTAAAATTACTTCATACTGTGATTCACACAAGATAATACTTATTGGTGTTTTTGCCCTAATATTCAGCATAGATACTTTAGGCCAAAATGCCTCTATTAAAATGTATTATTGATTTCATTTCAATTTAAACTGTCAGCCGCAGGGGTGAATAAAATCCCTTCATAATTCATGCCTTCCATGTGTGGGCTCACTTGAAAGTATTAAAAGAACCTTGTCATGTGGGATTAGTGAAATTATTTATGGTATTTTGGTCATTTTCCCAGTTAAAAAGAAGCTAGAAGAAATAGCGTATGGTATCATACGGCTCATAGAGTATCTGCCTGCATGTTCTGTGCAGTTATTGGTCTGCATACGTGCCAGATTGTCGTTAGTCTAAGCCTCGCAGTAGGGAGGTGCAGGTGTGTCTGTCTGCAGGAGCATATGGATGATTTCGGACATTAAACAGCATGACGGATTGGGGCAGAGGTCACGTGCCCTTTCCAAATTCAAAAGGCTGAAGTCTATAATCTCCTCCTACTGGGCTGGAGACAATATGGATTGATATTTTCTTGTGTGTGTACAGTGCGTTTGTGTGTCTGCATGTGTGATTGCGTGGGCGTGTGTGTGTGTGTGTGTGTGTGTGTGCGTGCATGTGTGTGTGTCCACATTACCATTTTGAGACTGCTTGCCGTTACATGTTCTAATGCACACATGAATAAGGGTGATTTCTGTTGGTCTAATGTACTGAACTTTAGGTGCTACGCTGGCCTGACTTTGCTAGCCAGTCCTCCCCAGGGGGACAGTGATGGTTGGTACAGGGGGTGTAACGGTTAGGGTCAGGATAAGTGAGCAGAGATGCTTGGTACAGGGGGTGTAACGGTTAGGGTCGGGATAAGTGAGCAGAGATGCTTGGTACAGGGGGTGTAACGGTTAGGGTCGGGATAAGTGAGCAGAGATGCTTGGTACAGGGGGTGTAACGGTTAGGGTCGGGATAAGTGAGCCCCTGATTGATAGGCGAATGGGAGCCACGTCTGTCTCAGTCTTGGAATTTGCTTGTGAGTGGGGATAACAACGCGAAAAGACTCACCTGTTAAAAAACGACTCTTCGAATCCACAAAAGGGAAGAAACGCATTAGAACTCGTTTCATTGTAATAAGCAAGCCCATAAGAAACGTATTTCTTTGTGTATATGAGAAATGTTGTCTTGCTAACGGATAAGAAATCGGCGATCCTGTCTGTGGAGGTAATGGGGAATATGTTTGTGATGGTGAGGGGCTTTGATCCAACAATGGAGGGGGCAGCTCTGGCCTCCAAAGCCATCTCTGTGCTGAAGCTGGTCTAAGGACGGGAAAGGCATAATCCTGTAGGAAAATGTGCTGCCCTCTCTCCTCCTGATGAAGGCGATAACATTGAGATGCTGCCGCATTAAGTCCTGAATGCTGGAGGAGAGCTCCCTCCCGTCTGCTTGCGTGGAGGTCACGTGTTTTACAAGTTTAATGGGCTGAGTCAACCGGCCTCTAATTCAGTAATTTGATAACGCTAAGCTCAACTGAGACCTAATACACTCAGTGGTATGTTTAGGATTCCTCCCGGGAGAGAGGGATTTAGAGTATTACATCGATTAAAAATCTATTTACTGGATGAGTTTTAATAAATATTTATTCAAAAACCATGTCTGAAAGGATTTTTTTCGATATATCCATTCAGCAAAGGTTTTTGATCTTCAAATCACGTATTTTCCTGCACGACGACACGTCACACATCAATGAAAAATGATACGGATCTCTGAAATAAATGAAAATTGATTACTTGCGGTGTTTTTATGTGTCTATTAAAGAGTCTTTCGAGAGTCTATTTTCTTTCAAATTAAAATGAATTTTCTTGTTTCTTCACCGTATTTCTTATTTGACATTGGCTTGCTCCTTCACCCTTCACTTCAATATTTTTCTATTTGCGATAATCAGTTATTGGTTTTCTGAGATTCCTTCTGTATTTTCCAAATATAATTTAAGCATGCTAGTGTCACACAATGGAGCTCAGCTTTCAGCTCACCGTTGCTGAATGAAATTACTTCAAATCCTTCTTCAAAGCCACCTGGGCATCGCGCTTTTCTGTCTGCAACCAAAGCCTTAGAAAACGAAAAGCTTTTAAGTTCTCAAAATGTCTCAGCAGTTTCACACACTTAAAGTTAAAACCTGAGTTGACTACTGGTGAGCTGATTTGGTGGTAAACCTGTTCATTAGGAAGTGTTGAGTCCAATGGCTGTTGAACGTTGGCGTCTGTCCAGGTCAAATGTAGTGTTACCATTAACTTTCCTTGATTGATGAGTCATAGTGACCACGGTCAATGTTGTCAGGCCTTGTGTTCATCAGAACTTTTGTGCTGATGACATTTAATAGAATGGATTTCTTATGCTTTTTATATTGATACTTACTCAAAGTAATAGATTCTCATTCATTTTTAGAAATATAGTTCATCATCAGTGAGCACTTTTACAGGAACACATAGCTTGAATCCAGTACCCTTTGCTACTCATTCAAAGCCTACTGGATGATTGCTTCGCCCTTGAGAAAGGTGTATTTCTCAATACCTTAGACCCAGGGTCAGGTGGATCTCCCGACGAACCACCAAAACGGTACCCCAGACAGCAAACAGCCGTCACATCAGTGCTAAAGTATGCGTTCCAAAGTCCATTTCTCAGGGGAAAGGGATTATGCACAAATGCAAACCCCCTGGAACATTGCAGCGTATTTATAGAAACAGAAATAGCAGAGTCTCGTTTCCGAGTCAAGCTGGAGAATGACACACTTCGCATTATGAGTGCGCCATGCAGGCCCGCTCTCCTTCGGATGGGACTCCTTTTTACAGCCGGTCAAGTTACGTTCTCATCCGGTTAGATAAGGCCAAGGAAACGCGGATAATGGGTTTGCTTTTCCATTATGGCGTTACGCAACTCAGAAAACCTGCCGGTATTTGCTTCGCTTCACCGAGCTCGTTTGTTGATTGCGTACCGTATTTCCAGATTGTGCATTTATGTGAATGTAATGATTTCTTGTGCTTTTAATGTGGTAGCTGTGTGATTACACGTTTAAACATCGTATCATGATATTATGATATACTAATTCAGGCGTGAAATTGTTGGCTTTACTATGTATTCCATACTGTTCCAGCATAATTTACAGGTAAATCTAGTCCCACCCCCCAATTCCCATAGAAATCCATAGTATCGCTTATAAGAGTGCCAGAAAATAAGATATCAAGAGTCTTTTGATGTTGTTGTGTTACAGACATCAGGAAGTCATGGCATGCAAAGGATATGTGACCACATATTAAAAATGATTACTTTATTCTACATTATGTTAAATTGTCCAATATTTTTTGATGCCCGAAAATGGGGGGGGACTATGTACAAAAGGTTCTATAATTTCTAACAGGTTCATCCGATATGGATGAAAATACCCTCAAATGAAAGCAGACAGTCTGCACTTCAATGTCATTGTCATTGTATCCTTTCAAATTCAAAGTGCTAGAGTACAGAACCAAAATAACAAAAAATGTGTCACTGTCTAATGAATTATGGTGCTCACTGTATATAAGCTGTGTTGACTTGACGCACTCGCACACACACACACACACACACACGCGCACACAAGGTCACAGTGATTGAATCTGTGCTGTTCGGCTCCTGTACTACTAGTTTGCTTTTTGCTAGTATGTGCTTTTACAGGAATCTAGGTTTTACTGTGGCGTTACTGATGTTTGGAGTCATCCTTGTTTAGGTATGATAAACACATTTTGGCCGTCTTTATGATAACTTAAAAAGTTCATAATATATTACGAATAGAAATAGCTATTTTGATTTCGTTCACATCTTGACATCTCGGTTCCCGTTTCCTGCGGTAAATCCTCCGGTTTGCTTTGTGCTGTGCGCAGAGTCGCTCAACCGTAACCTATCAAATCCCCAGTGTAATGAGACGCGACAGGCCTGCATTATAACACACGCAGTATTACGCACTCGCTATTGCTCTTCTGGGGTTATGTAATTGCATTAAGCGTGCGGAGCCAAAATCAGAAGGCGTGTGTGTGTGTCTGCGTGTGTGTATGTCCGTGTGCGTGTGTGTGTAATGTCCCAAAGCCCAAGAAGGCTAGATTGGTTGGAGTTCTGTGGAAAAGGTGCAAAGTGCCATCACGTGCACCTTATATACCCCTATGGAAAAAGAATATGCTGCAGTATATTGTAAATATATAAAAATTATCTTCACAATATATTTGAAATATACTGCAGTATATTACATTTCCATAAGGGTAGGTGGCACTGCGGAGCTTGGCTCAAACACTGGCAAAGTCACCCGTTACAAGGCGAAGAAACAACTCAAGGTATGCCGAGCGCTTACTCAGTGTTGTAATGTGTAATGTCTTACCTTCTTCGGTGCGTTTGGGTGGGTATTTGATGTGGGCGGTAAAACGGCACAGAGTAAGCAATGTGATATCTCATTAAAATATGACATTCTCCGCGAGTAATAATGAGTCACAGCCACATAAGCTATTCAAGGACTTGAGGAAAGGAAAAAAAACTAAACGGGGACACGCCGGTCCTCGTCCGCCCGACTATTAAAACGCTGCCAGAAGTGTGTCTGTCAGCTGCGACCCCCCTCTCTTCTCTCTGACTCTCATACGCAGCAGGCTACACGGGGGCGTGCGTTTGTTTCCAAACAGAGGGGTCTGTCACCTGCTCCCCCCCCCCACCCCCCTCCTGCGGGGTGATAAGCAGGTCCTAATGAGTCCGGCAGATCGGGCCTGCCACTTCTAATGCCAGTGGTGCACAATGCAAACTCAACCACAGCCTGGCTGCTCCTGAACAGTAAATTCAGTGCGAGAGTTCAGTGTTAAATCAACTCTTACAGAGTACATATGGTCCCCATTGGACTCATACGTACTCTGATAGAGTTGAAAGAACATTGGACATTTTACTGTTTTTTTTTTTTAACATTTTATTTCAGTCTTTTACTAGGTAGTGGATGTGAATCTGGCCTGGTCCCACAAAAAGATGGGTTTCCCAAGCGAAGGTTGCATTCTTAGGGCCGTGCTCTATATAAACTTTAACAACGTACCCAAGCCGAATTGCTTCTGTGAATATGTATGGCAATATGTCAGACGTGCGCGACGCAATACAAAACTGCCCTGGGTAAGGTTGTCCAATAAGCAATTAATAGTAATAGCGGAGAGTTGAGAGAGAACATGCTGTATAAATATCAACCTGGGCTTTTGATTAGATTTTTTACACAGACAAGCAATTGGATTGTCTGTCACTGGGCCTTCACTAAATTACTTGAGTGAAAGGACGTCTCTGTGTCTCTCCAAGAGCGAGTTTTACTGGGCTCATCAAACGGATCAATTTGTTTGGTTGACATTTTTAAGGGTGAGGCATATTTCAGAAATACACTATAAAATTGTTCAAGCCCATATGCATTCTGGGTAGCAACAGTGCGACCAAAATAATGAGATTATTTCTATTGTTACTCTGGGATCTTTAAGCAAAGGTAAGGGTCCATATATGGAGCCAAAATACATTTTGACGATAAGCGATGTGAGCAACATTTTAAACCAGAAAAATTATGTTTGTAAAATATATTTGATGTATTTGTGAAAACAAGCACTTTGTTAAATAATTTCTTGTAGATTTAACTTTTTTCTATTTGCTGTTGGCAGCCAAGTTAAGTCAAGATTTATTGTTATAACTTGATTTGTGCATCACTTTGTAAGCCTAGAAAATGACGTGTCAATCATGGTTCAATGTAAGGAAATGGTAATTGATCAAATTAAAAGCAAGTCCGCTTCTCAATATTTCTTGATTATGCCACATGGTCATCGCTCGAGGCCAGACTGTCTTGGTGTATCGACTTATTTTATGTTCATCTATCTTTCCAGTTTGGTGGGAGAACAAAAACAAATTGGTCACCACCTGCTTTGGAAATCAAATTAGTTTCACCATGAATAAACATTTGCTTATGAATCAGCTGAAATGTTTAACTGGGTAATATTTTAGTCTTGGACTTCACAAGTGAAGCTGAAGAACTGTTATATAGCATGAAAGCAACCGGGTAAGATAGTTTCCGTCAATGCGTTATAGTCATGAGTATGGATTTTTTTTAAAACAAAAACTCACTGGATACCTGTTCAGATCAAAAACTGAACCCAGAGTGGCAGTGTTCAGTCCACATTAACGGCTGAAATCTCACTGGAATCCAGTGCCCTTTGCTACTCATTCAAGGCCTAATTTTGGCAGAAATGGCCACAACACGGTACATACATGCATGAATGGATCCTAGTAAAATACACCTCATGTTTCGTTCATTCAGAAATTACCAAATGATGTACCCCCCTTCACCTATTCCCCGTCCCCCTCTACAGAATGCTAATCTTATTAGCGTAATTGTTAATTTAGTGCATTAGTAGTGGCGGATGTCGTGGCAAAGTGGCAGTGGTTTGGGTGCGTTGGGCGGAGGGAAGCTCTCTCTCTTTTTTAATGAAGGCCGCTGTATCCAGGAGCCTTTTAATTCCCCTTTCACCCCTCCCTTTTCACGCTGGCCCTATTTGGGAGGAGACAATAGACGGGGGGCCCCCTCCCCCCCCCCCCCCCTCCCCTGTCCCATACAGAGACGTGTCGCTGTGGCCGCCGAGCCCTTCAGCTGAAACTGATTGTGATTATGGCAGATGGGCCCTGTCGGTCTGGGGTGGACCTTCTCTCTCCCTCCGTGTCTTTCTATCCTTCCTTCCTTCCTATTTCACTTTTTCTCATTCCCTCCCTTTTGTGTGTCACTTTCTCTCCTCCACCCTGTGCACCCCTTTATTTAGTCTATCTCTCCTTATTCACCTATCCCTCTCTCTTTACTTTGTCTCTCTCTCTCTCTCCTCTCTCCTCTCTGTAGGTCCCTGTCCTAAGCATTGCGAGTGGTACGCACTATCCCTCAATGAGGTTTAACGCACACACACACACACACACACACACACACACACACACACACACACACACACACACAGCCTTCTCTACCCCCCTCAGAGGAAAAAGGCCACCATCAAAGGCTGCAGCCCCCCCTCTCTGAACACATGTTAAACATCCCAGAGGCAGAGCCTCGTGAATTCACACAGAGGGAGAGAGAGAGAGAGAGGGAGAGAGAGAGAGAGAGGGAGAGGGAGAGGGAGGAAGGGAGAGGGAGAGGGAGGAAGGCAGAGTGAGTGTGAGAGGGATAGCGAGCGAGAGAGGAGACAGAAAAAAGAAAGAGCGACAGAAAGGAGAGAGCAAGAGAGAGGCAGAGCGAGAGTGTGTGAGAGAGAGAGAGAGGAGAGAGAGAGAGAGAGAGGAAGGGAAGGGTATGAATGAGAGAGTGAGAGAGGGAGGGAAGTAGAGCGATCCAGAGAGGTGGAGAGAAAGAGGTGTCACGCTGTCGGCTTTGCATTGCTTAGAGCCTCTCTGTGGATGTAAACTTCATCATCGCTGGGACCTCTGGCGATCGGCAGCTGCCAGTAGGATTATCATGCGCGTTCTCTGAAGACCGTCGTCCAGGATGAACAAGCACCGTCAGGGTAAGGGAGCGAGCGGCTGCACCAGAGCTCTCTTTATCTTCTTCCTGCTAAAACTGCCACATACGATTCTGCAGTATTAGACTGCAATTCCCTGTGTTTAGTGTCAGTTCTTCTGCAAATACCGCCATGTTAATACAAGTTCTGCTTTTTCCTTTTTTTTTTATTATTGTTTACAAGGCTGTGGTGTGCATATGGCCATTCTCGATTAGTTTTATGTTCAGGTTCTCGCACCTGAGTTCAGCACGCCAAGAGTTGAATCAAAGTTAAAGGGTCGCTTCCTCCTCCTCCTCCTTCTCACTGAGACTGGAGAGGAGGCGACAGGAACGCAGGCAGTCTGTGTTTACAGTAGCTTTTTCAAAATTGCAGCTTTGAGCCGCAGCTCTCCGGGCATGTGAGAGAGTGCTTCTCCGTCTCAAATTCTTACATGTGTGGGACGCGATAAGCCCAGTAAAGACTCGCTATTTACCAAGGGGAGGGGGAAACAATCCCGTGCCCTGTTGCTATTAGCAACTGCGCTAGGCTGAGCTGGCGCGTGCTTGTACAGTAAGTGGCTTAATGCTGATTGATGACAGGGGAATAGAGCTCAACACAAAATGCAGGAAATATATATATATATATTTTTTTTTTTTTTCTCAGCCTGATTAAAGTTTAAAGAAATAATAATAATTATTATATCCAGTGCCTTTAATCCTCAGTGACAATCACTGAGATCCTGATCGTATTTTCCACCAGGTTGCGACAAAGATCTATTTTTATGCACATTTTATTTTATTTTATTTATTTTGCACTTGTAGCAGGAAACTAAATGCCCCCCCTTGGTCCCGGCTGGCTGAACACATGAGCCTTGTTTGCCCTCTCAGGAACCCTGAAATCACTCCTTCCAGGTGCATGGACAGGAGAATAATTGCAGGTCATCCAGACCGCAGTTCAGTTGTTAGGACTGATAGCACTTTTTTTGGATTGGTGAATGATTGCGCACTCAGTTTAAGCATAATTGATTTCCACAGTTGGTGGCTGCTGGATGAGGTACTCAGAAACTTTGAATGCTTTATTTTTTTTGTTGTCTGATTGCATGAGTGGAAGGGCTTGGAGGGCTCAGAGTTCAGAGAGTACAGGTGTGCATTGTCATGGAGATGAGATATACTGTGCCACACCTCATGACAGGTGTTCCACACAAATGCAACAAAGAATCCTGGGTAATGGTGTTCTTACAGTGCTTAGCTAGTATTTGCTCAGACCCAGATTATAGTTTTACAAAGTCAATATTGGTGGGTTGACTTGGATTTAACTGGACCATCTGACTGAAACGGACTATTTGTCTGTTGACGAAAAAAAGGATCAACCTATATAATTTGTAATGATGTATGCAGCAAATGTTGGGTTCACAAGCAGTGAGGGACTGCCAGCAACTTATGAAAAATAATCACTAAACAATGTCCATGTTCATTGTATTTCAAAACCAGCTGTTTTCTGGAAACTTCCTTTGGGACAACAGAAAAGACGGCAAGATTAAATCCTTGAATATATCTACAATGGATCGAAGTGGAAGATGGAATGAGGAATGTATTGAGCTGAGGCAAGGGCATGGGGATACATTTAATCCGTACGCAAACAGCTGCCATCACAAACAATGGAAGAAGGATAAACAGAAATAAAATGCTGCGTAGCTTTGTTGAAAAAACTAGGTGACTTAATGTGTCCTGCATTTATGGAACCTAATAACCTCATAGGCAGCGTTAGCAAATAGTGGGCAATATTGTGCCACTCCGAAAGTAAGATTCTTCAGTTTCAAAAACATGTGATGTCAGCCCTGACTACCCCACTTTAGCACGTCGGTAATATGTCAGGCTATTCTCAAAAACACTCGCACATCATTCCTAAAGCGTATTGTGTGTATGTGTTGACAAAGCAGCAGATAAACACATGCGCGTATGTTAGGGGAAAAAAAGAGGTTTTCAGCTATTAAAATGTATTTAGCATCATGACTTAAAGTGTTTCCACACATACGTGTCTAATTCACAGCAGTTGAAGTCAATTTACAAGTTAGTTTGTGGCATCTACCATATACTAAACCAAAACTATATTTTATAGTAATGAATCCTGATAGGCTTGGTTGAGGTCACCTAGAATTCAGACTATGCTTCTAGTGGCCTAAGATGACCTGCACAATTCGGTAACGGTCACTACATTCTGCCATCTCATGATGAGCTGGATGTGCAAAAGACTGTGGACCTGTCATTGTTAGCTGTGAGTAATGCACCATTTCAGTAGGTACAAGAGGAGTTGTTTGGTTGTTATAAAGGAAACAAAAATAATGGGGAAAAAATAGTCTGGGGGAGCGACATGGAAAGATAACTGGAATCCCTTTTAGCTATTTTGGGAATTTATTTAGGGAATTTTTAAAGTGTAAATGGGAAACTGGCAGGTTTGCGCAGAAGCGCGAGATCAGCGGAGAGCTCCAGGCGACCGACGCGGCGCGGGGTAGCGCAAAATCAGCGGAGGAAATTACGGCCTCTGTAAACGGATGCATTGGACTTCCAGCCCAGCTCTGCTGATTTAAAAATTAGATTAATGTGATGTCGTGTATCACACGGTCCGTATCCTCGTTTTGGCAGGGTTAGATTTTATGCTCCCCGAGCGAGTAATTCACCTCTGGAATTGGTCCAGAGAGCCGTACCAGAGCGCAGACTGCGATGTGAAGGTATCCTTACTTGCTCTGAGTGAGCCCGGTGGGGAAAGGCGCGTTGCGGAGATGACGGGGCTTCCGTCTCACTTAAACTTCTCGAAAAGCTGCTAAACCTCTTCCGTAACGCAACAGTCCAGGACTGTGCTCAAATTACAAAATGGAAGAAAAAAGAATAAAAGTGAAGGATTCTTTAACTTTCCTGCAGCCACCCAATAAAGGTATATTTTCAAATGTAGACTATTTATGTTTAGGTGTGGTTGCATGTTCTGTAAGCATAATTCAGAATTTGAATAAGATGCATTCAATTTTTTTCACAATATTAGGTAGTATATATCATGTGAGGTACTGGGCCACAGCTAAGACTGGCTCTATTGTCAGGTGGGCTGAAAACTGGTGCTACGTTTATTGTCCAATTGCAGTCCTTCTTTTTTTGTTTCTACCCAATCAGAACACTCCATTACTTTTGTGGTGAAGGTGAGAGACTTCATGTGTATTCTTTTGGCCGCCTATGAAGTATGACTACTGTCAGCAGTTTGCCAGCCAGTATGATTTGTCAAATAGTTTAAAAAATGATCCCAGTTTAAAAAAAAACATTTTATTGTACCTCTATACGCATGAATGAGATTAATCCGTTTCATCGTCAATATTCTGCTGGGTTGGTTTGGTCATGCGGCAGGGCTGTGGTTGAGTTGTTCCTGTCATTGTACATATGGAGCGATCCTCAATGCAAGCATGCAGGGACCATGTGACCAGGGAAAGTGTTCGCAGGACGGCAGATGTGTCTGGGTTTCTGCCCTGGGGGAACGAGGAGCTGTGAAATGTACCTGCGGATTAGTTTAAGAGGATTTGAATGTACAGAGATTACGTTTTTACAGAATTAAAAGTAACATTCCGCCATCACTAGGGAAAGAATGAGAATTATCTGACCTTTTGTCATTCAGTTGGATATATTCACAGTGAATAGCTGGAAGCTCGTCGGCAAGCAGCTCGGCCTGGAAAACCGTCAACCTGCGTTGGATTTTTCCTCCATTCGACCTGCGCGTGACCTGTACGGCTTGCAACGTCAGCAGAGAATTCCAGTTAGAAGGTCGAGATGGGAGAAATACTGAGAGCAGAGGGATGGAGAATTAATTTAGTGTACGTTAATATAATTCAGAACCCAAGGTTTTCCCTCTAGATGACTGATGTGAAGAATTCCATTCAGTGAATGTATAATGCATGCCTTCCGTCTGAAACTTGTTATACTGTGGTAAAACTCTGTGGATGCGTAGAGAGGCAAGGCGGGTTCGGCCTGAGATTATTATGTAGAGCAGCACAGGCGATGCACATGCAGATAAGCATCTCCGCAGCCTCGCTCGTGCATGCCTGTCAAACGGTGTCCATCCTGGGAGACAAAGCGTGCTCCCGCATTCTTTTAGCTTCAGCTGGTCTCTCAATGCCTTGCTTGGGTCCAGGAAGAATGAAAAGCATACCTTCCATTCCAAAGTGTCCGGCAACGAATAGCCGTGTCACTAAGAGACAATGGCGTAAATTGGCAATGGGGTGGAAATAAGACTCTTATAAGGCCCCGTAACCTGGGCCGGCTTCTCCCTGTTTTGCCTCGTTGCACAGACTGTTGTTCGCAGGGTGACACCACTCAGTTATGGGAGATCATTGTGTGACCTCTGACCTTTCCTGCTACTGGTGGAACAGGGCATTTCTCATTTACTGACTCTGACAGTATACTTTAGTGAACTTACCAGAGAAGCTGAATTAGATGGAATTGAGAAACACACTGGAGAATATAACCCTTTGTGTTTCCGTTACAGTAAATACAATATACTGTTTATTTTTTTAACAATATACAGTATGTCAATATATCATCATATGGATGACATTATTATCATGTGATTCCTTAAGTATATTGATAAGTAGTTTTAATATGTTGTAGTAATTAAACTGCTCGCACAATTATACTTTACATAATATCATCCAATATTAATATACTGTATATACACTTTTATGCAACTTAAAAAAATGTATATTACCTTCTGGATCATACATTACACATTTAATGTGTGAGAGAGCATCACCTTCTGCTGTGGCTTTTGCTGTTGCTCTGGTCACTGTTGACACTGCAAGAAACGAGACCGTCAGCAAGGTCAAGAAAAAAAATCACAGTAAGGAATTTTTGATGGTGTGTAATATGACTTTTTAAATCAGCCTTGTTGGAGCCGTTGATTTTTTAAATATATTTGTGTAAGCACGTTATGTGGCAACACTCCTTTTTCTTGCATTTCATTTTCTTTCTTCTAACTTCAAAAGAAGGAAAAAAACTTGCTTGCTACAAATTAAGACATTTTTGGATTCATTTTTGATACAATATGGAGAGACTCATATGTTTTTCATATGTTGACCCCCGCTTTCGGTGAAATCTTCATGCTGTGGGACATAGGAAACAAGTGTCCATAGGAAACAGGAAAAAAAAAAAAAGTTCACCTGGTGCTACCTTCTTGTGTCACTTCCTGTGCTTATTTCTGTGTCTCATGATCCACCTATGTTGTATTTCAAATATCTTAAACTGCGTAAACTACTTAAAATACTAAACTGCGGCTCAACTGTCTTCATATTTAAAAGATACAAGGACGCATGTTTTGGCTGTTGTTTCTAAACTCACATTCAGAGAAAGGCAGTTTCTGTGGGTTCAGAAGTGGTAC
This sequence comes from Synaphobranchus kaupii, assembly GCA_029718625.1. Lineage (NCBI taxonomy): Eukaryota > Metazoa > Chordata > Actinopteri > Anguilliformes > Synaphobranchidae > Synaphobranchus > Synaphobranchus kaupii. The sequence continues at coordinate 67,059,932 of CM056383.1, forward strand.
GATGCTATATTTCGGTAGCTAGGCTACTTGGGCCCATCAAACCCACGCTGATACTGAAGCTGGTGGTGCTTGCTTGGCCATCTCCACCACAATTCACCAAAATCATCGCTTTGTACAAATGTGTGGTGCATATTTTCCAACACTCGTCATCAATGTAATCTTACATTAGGACTGGATTATTATGTCTGTATTATAAAAAGAAGAAAAAAACATGTTTACTATAGAACACCTATGAGAAATGAGTATAACCATGTTACGTTTCTTGGATTAAACCTTTGATTGGATTTATTTGAGCTTTAATACATTTACAGCATGCGGGTCATGGAGTTATATAAATGCCCATATGCACATGTATTTAGCGGGACGGTCATTGCTCCAGTTGTCAGATTTGATTTATACTTTTTTTTTTTTTTTGAGAGCTGATGTAGGCTAGTATTCTAAGACATTCAAATGCATTATTTCCCAGATAAATGTCACTAAATGATATACATGCGGCAGAAGACGCTGCAATCATGATTAATTGTGTTGTTTTTATGTGTTTCAGACTTTTCCAAAATACCCATAGTGGTAATCATCTTGCATAAATAACCACTACCCCCCCGCCACCCATGATCTACGGATGATTTACTGCTCAGTATATACAATGCAGAACTGTTGAGGTTGCCTTGGGCAGGAGAAGTTCTGGAAACATAAGCAAGCCCACTGCCCAAATCATTAGATACGCCATTATTGTGGAAACAAATATGAATATAGCCTCAATTTTTCATAATTGCTGCAGCATGCAGTCACTCTCTTCCCTCTGCGGGCTGAAAAGAATGCGCTCCAAACGTTTATTCTGCGGTTTTCTATTGTGGACCATAATTCAACTCCTCAAATGGAATTACGACTCGAAATCTTCTCGAAATGATAATCAGATGTCGGCCGAAATGAATATCTGAAAATGAGAACACCCCTCGAGAATAAATTTAAAACATGCCTTTGTCCCAAGTGCCTGGGAAAGGACGGACCAGCAGTGCTTTGCATGGAATTAGATGGAATTAGTTAAAGCACAAGTCTCACAAGCACACACTCAGAAATACAGGTACTGTGCAGGTACATTATTCTTCTTTGAGGAACACATCTCCCAAAATGTACCCTTAATGTACAAAAATTTTCTATTTGGTGCTAACAAGTACCTTTTCAAGCAAGAAAGGTACAAATGAATTGCGTATTTCCGGCGGGTGGTACAATTTTATGTACCTATAGGGTACCACCCCAGAGAAAGGTGTTTGTACCTTTTAAGGTACCTTTTGTACCCTTTTTTTCTGAGATTGTATATGAAACATATTTATCTGCTAGGCCCATGTGTGATACAATAAGAACATGCCTCTTTTTTTTGGCCAGTACAAACTGTTGTACTGGCCAAAAATGTAATGAAAATTCCCAGTATAGGAATGCTGTGCAGGCTAAAGTTTCCTGGCACAGAGGTGTTGAGCCATTTTTGTCGATTGATATAAAATGACAGAAAACAGGGAGCCAGTGTTGAATGTTCCTTTCCAAGGAATTCTCATCGCGTCACCTCTGGCCAATTATTCATGGTCCTGATACTCGGGCATTGTTCTAAAGATCCTGCCGCACCAACAGGTTGCCATGGCAGGGATCCTGTTTTGCATGCGCTTACTGTTAAATCCATGATAAAGTGAACACCCTTCAGATGGTCATTTTACAAATTATACAACCTACAACATGCAATAATCTATGCAATAACTGAATGCATGTAAAACCTGAAAAAATTTATAATGCGTTCCATGAATTTTGAAATATATTAACCTGTTAAGCCCTAGGGTGCTGTCCACGAAATGGTACGGAAACAGTATTAGTTGCTTTTGATGACAATCGCTTTGGGATTTGATGGAATATTGAGACAAACACAAAATTTGACACGTTGACTGTAAAATGTGAAGTTTGGCTGCGTGCTTGCTACGGGGCTGACGTGAGCTGGTTAGCTCAGGCTATGCTACGCTTGGTATCAATGGAAAGAGTAGCTTCTCTAGTTTCATACGACACCCAACATGATGGAGTGGAGCGAACGGTTTATGTGTAATGTTGCGTTCCATTTCGACTGTCCCTTATATTTATATAACAAAAATTGTTTGGACAAAATACACTTGGACTGTTGTTTTGGTAGCATTAAGGCCTCGTCTTTTAGAAACATTTGGAAAAAAAGACCACAACATTTTCTGAACTTTTTACAGGCAGTTATTTATGATACCGTTCTACTGGACAGGGTCCGTCGGGCTCAAAAGGTTAAGAACATTAAGTTCCTTATCGTTTGAAAAATGTAATGGTTTGATACTGTTTTACCGTGCATTGGCACATCTATTATTTCATAAAGGGGCATGCATTTGGTTGGGATCTCTGATGCTTGGTCCAATGGTCCACCACAGTGCATTCTCAGTTTGGATGCATGCACCGGTTGCGTAACAGTGATTTAGTTGGATTTAATGGCAGAAACAACCAGGTCCAGAATTACAAAAACAATCCCTTCTCTCCAAAACATGTTGTTCAATGGTTGTAATCCTGTAATCCTGTCACATGGTCCCAAGAGTCAAGATGTTTCACCTCAGCCAGTAACCTAACCTGTGCCAGTGCATATTATTTTCAGACTAGCCACCTTCAGATGGGAACAGTAGGCCTTTGCTTCTCTGAAGCCATGAATGAATTGCCAGCTTTTGAATTTTATTTCTTTTTTTATGTTTAATTAAACTTTATTATCCAGGCATTCCTCCGTTGAGATTGAAGTTGACACTCAAGTTAAAAACATCAAATAGGGAAAGGAACAGTAGTATACCAGAGAATAGCAGAGCAGAGGGTAAAAGCAGGAGCATATTTCATACTTTAGTAATTTGCTATTTAATAGTAATAGTTTCAATTTGGATATATTGCCAGTCAATTGATCACAGAGAGCGCTCAAGTGCTGTGTGATATTTAATCTGTGAAAACACTCAAAATGCACAACTGTGTGCATTTCAGTATTTGTGTGACCTCTGCTCACATCCATTTTAACTGTTGCATTATGGGTAACATTCTATTATAATACATATTTCCAATGCTATTAGTGATTGGTGCGAATGGTGATAATGATATCATAGTTGTTATCTGAGGGTAATGAAGGCTTTGTTTACCACAGGCGATGGAAACAGTACCCATACTCAAGTCAGCATTAGACATTTGAATTTGAGATTTTTCATGAGACAAATTCAGAATTTGCACGCAAACACACGTTCCTCTAAAATGTCATGCTACCCATATCACAGCAGAAGGATACCTATTGTAGTACAGTACTATTGGAAAAATCCTAGGGAATTGCCCAGGTATTTATACATCTGCTTCATAAAGGTGTTTGACTAAAAGTGTGCTTGGTCTGTCAAACTGAACACTTTTCCCTGTGTATCAGATTTAAACACTTAGATTCTTTCAATTAACCTTAAGTTATTCATCGGAAGTATGTGCATGTTAGGTGAGATGTCCAAAAATGGCCTGTTTGACCTTTAGCCCACAGACTGAGAACCTAGAACGCAGTAGACCCAGTCACTTCATTCAAAAGTGTCCACAGAGCGCAAAGCCAGGCAGTAGGAAGGGGCTTTTTAAGGACATGTGACACACATATGAAGAACCGCTAACGAGCTGGGTTAGATTGTTTCCATGGCTACTGTCCTGCAAAGGAGATTAAAAAGGCAGTTTCTCTAAAATGTATGAATGCCTTATCAAGCAGTAAATATACTCATTAGGATCGTGTTCATTTAGATCTGTGCTTCCACATGAAGGGGAAGTAGTTCCAACTCTGTCATTGTCATACAGTATATTCATACTTTTACTTTTGCACATTCACTACATGGGCAGAAGTATCCGGACACCCCTTGGTCTGGTTTTTCATGGTTCGGGCTAGTCCCCTTAGGTTCCCGTGAAGGCCAATCTTGGTGCTACAGCATACAATGACATTTGAGACGATTCAGGGCTTCCAACTTTGTGGCGACAGTTTGTCGAAGGCCCTTTATTGTTTTAGCAAGACTACGCCCCCATGGTGCACAAATCGAGGTCCGTACAGAAATGGTTTGTCGAGATCGGCGTGGAAGAACTTGACTGGCCTGCACAGAGCCCTGACCTCAACCCCCCAATGAACATCTTTGGGATCAATTGGAGAGCCGATTGCAAGCCAGGCCTAATCGCCCAACATCAGTGCCTGAGCTCACTAATGATCTTGCGGCGGAATGGATGCAAATCCCAACAGCAATAGTGGAAGGCCTTCCCAGGAGAGTGGAGGCTGCTATAGCAGCAAAGGGGAGACCTACCCCGTATTAATTCCCATGATTTTAGAATGAGATCTTCGATGAGCAGGTGTCCATATACTTTTGCCCATGTAGTGTACTTTCACAAGGTGCATTGAGTTTAGCTCTTCCATTCCCTATATAATATTTGAGCGGTAGACCGATGAGGCCAAATCTATCTCAAGAGATGCTCCAACATAATTGAACACAGTTTACTCCCGTTGAGAATGGTCCTCCACATATTTGCCTCAAGAAGACATACAATCCATGGAATACCATTCTGAAATAACCGATTACAAAAATAATGTATCAAAGTGTGTTTATAGATGATACTCTAAACTAGAAATAAGATCATATATGTGAATACATTTCATGAGAACAAGAAGCTGGCATGATGAGATCAATTTGTTTAGTTTTTAATTATGTAAGCTACTGTAACGGTGTATATATCTGCCAATATTGAAAGCTAGTTTTTGTGTGCTCATCAGTAATCGCCTCTGTCAGCTCCCTGGGCCAAAGACACAGTCACTTTACCCTGCACACAGCATTTGGCTGAAACCCACAACAATCATTTAAATAATATTTCTCTGCAGCCAATTTAATCAATCTGATTAAATATACTGCATAGCTTTGAGCAACACGTCGGAGAAAGTAAACTGCAAATGAAAAATTGTTTTAGAACCGTTCTGGCACATGTAAATTTAAGTGGTGTAGAGAGGAGCATACCTTATTCAATTCAATTCAATTTGATTTTATTTGTATAGCGCTTTTTTACAGAGAACTGTCACAAAGGCGCTGCACAGGGAAACAGAAGGAAAATTTAGCAAAAAACCAGGCCTTAGCCCCCAACCAGCAAAACGAGGTAAAAAACTGAACAGTGGCGAGAAAAAACTCCCCAGTGGGAAGAAATCTCGGAAGGAACCTGGCTAGAGAGGGGGTGCCCATCCTTCGCTGGCCGGCCCGGTTTAGACTAAAGGTGGACTGAATGGTAATAGTCAATTCAATAATCAGTTCAAAGGGGCGGGGTGGTGCATCTGGGACTCCGGTTGCGTGAAGTCGGGAGAATACACCAAAGGAGGGACAGGTCTGAAGCAGTCTGCAAACTCATTCTTCAGACCTCATATGCATTTTCAGCATTCAAATGTTTTCAGTAAGTATATACACACAAGTATATAGAAGATGTCATTCATTTACAGTGAAGTTTGTGTTTCAATGACGTGTGCGTAGGTATGCTGTATTATTAAGAAGAGCAAAGTGGTGGACGGAATTGGGAAGCGGCACACCTAAGATAACAGTCTCTGGAACAATGAAGACAGATCTGAGCCGCCTCCCACAATGCCGTTCAAAAGCGCGCCCAGCTTGATGTGGCTCGCCGGGGCTTGTCGGCTCAGGTCGGAAAATTAGATCTTTCGGAGAGAGCTGATTGATCCTCCCCTCCGCCGACCTGTCTCTCGGCGTGCGTCACCCGTGCCTCTGTGTCACGCGCACACACACTGTCCAAACAAAAACACACTGACACACTGTCCAAACAAAAACACACTGACAAGCTTGTGTTCTTATTTGATTTACATTATTATTGGACTTCTGTTTTCCGCACTTCTCAAAACTTTCATACTTCACTTCACTGTGTTAATAAAGGTCCCAACTGGATATTTTGTTGAGGGACAACAAAATTACTTATAACACCAATTTAGTTATTCAAACTTCAGTAAAATAATGTGGAAATGTAATAAGCTCCTTTCAAGATTCTCTCCAAAGCACCCAGTCCAGTGACACCCAAGAGCACACAGTTTTTTTCTAATCAGAAAAATAATATCAGATAATATCTTAAGCAATGCATTTTAACTTCTGATATTGTTTATAATCCTGTCCATCTGATATTGTAAACGTACAGCAGCAGCACACTGACTGGTGTTATGGATTAATTACAAGCAAAAAGCTTGCTTCTTGTTTCAAATAAAAATGGCAAAATTGAATGGTAGAGTGACAGATATTGTTTGGGTGTTGTAGCCCCTACTTTCTTTTTTAATATGTCAAGACATGAATACTGTGTGGCTTTGACATGGATGTAAATGTTAGCTTGATTGGATAGGAATCTGTTGAGGCTAAATGGCTAGCAGGCCACGGTAACACACACAACAAACAGTACGAACACACACAGGAGATTCTGTGTGAGATGACTGGATTGGGTTGAATATCATACGGAAGCAAACAGGTTTTCGATGAATGTAGTTGGGAACAAATTGGTTTGGGATTGATTTTATGGAAGCAGACAGGGTTGGGATAAATGTACGTAATGGGAACAGACTAGATTGGGATGAATGTTGTGGGAACAGACTAGATTGGGATGGATGTTGTGGGGCCAGAGAGGGCAGAGATAGATTTCGTAGGGGCGGAGACATGATTGGGATGGATGTTGAGGTGGAAGTGAGCAGTGATGCTTGTGCAGGCCTCTGCCGTTGGGCCGGTCCAGACGGGCGGGGTTTGGCGATGGTGGCGGCTCTCTCGGCTGAGAGAAAAGTGCCGCGCGGGAGGGGGGCATCAGGTGGTCAGGGCGCGCTCTGGTGAAGCGTGGCGCCTTGTCGCCGTGCCCACCCATCGCTCCCGCTCTGCCAGCGCCAGACTAGTTCATGGGTGACAGCTGGAGCCAGTCGAGGTGCCAGCCTCCGTTTGTAGATTGCCTTGATTCGCTTAATATAATTTACTCGCTACGAGCTTCCTGATCATAAGGAAATGAGCGTGGAGAGGAGAAGAGGGAAGGAGAAAGGGAGAGTGTACAGAGAGTAGGGAGAGATGGGGGACATTCAAAATGGGGGGGGTTCTATTGTGGTGTGTAATATGTAGTAACAGCAATACCCAGTTCATTGCTTTGATAAGTATTCATAAAATGGTGTCAGGGTGAAGTGGATAGCTTTGATTTCCAGCTCTAGGAGGCCCCCATGTAGTGCAGTACAGTACAGTTACATCACAGTGACCATTACGTCTTGAATCCTCAGACGACGCCAGCACCGGACTAATCGATCAAACTAGTGGATCGCAGTGGATTTAGATCACATGACTAGAGCTAACTGGGGCTGCCTGGGTCCTTGTTGCTTCGCTTGACAGAAACTGAGGTTCAGGTCTACAGTTTGGCTGAATTCTAGCTCAAGTCCAAGCTGCCCAGCAGCTGTTTGACTGAACACCTGACGCCTGTGATCTTCCGTCCTTGTGATACTCCTTGCTGTCTGCTCCACCCAGACAGGGACTGGCAGCAGGAGTTTTGCACAGGTTATGGCAGTAGGAATGTAAGGGCCATGTCTATAATCTCTATGCCCTTTCTGTATTGTGACTGTGACTGTGACTGGATGAAACGGCCCAAGGAAAGGGTTTGCGTCCCTCTTGTCCTGGCCGCACTCATTGAGTCAATCGCTTAGCACTGTGACTATATTCTTGTGCCAGTCATTCCACATGGAAAATTCCAGAAGTAAAACTAGAAGGAGAATAAACGCTTCCCTAAATATTCCACGACACAAACCCCCTTTCTCACTCAGACACCCGTCTTCATTCTGCATTATTAAAATACAGAGGAACCATTTTTCTTCTCGGGAGCTGAAATTAAATACAAATGTTCCCATTAAGTTTGTGCAGAAAATCTGTTTTGACTGCGAGTGAAATATGTACCAATTACTATAATTATGTTTTATACAGAACGTCAGATTAGTCCTCCCAGGCAGTGATTCTCTCTCTGGCGCGTTAAGCTTTCCTCTTTCAAGTTTCCTTCGTTTTCTGACTGACGTCTGTAAATTAGCGCAGAGCAGCTTAACCCCCTGATGGCTGGGTCTGGAGAAACTGCGGTTTGTACGGAAGATATACAGCCGATGCAGTAGACATGTAGCCGGTCCTGATAAGACCCGCGGTGTTGAACGAGCAGAAAGGGAAGCGAGGGCTCTCGCCTCCTCTGTCCCGCTGAAACGCCTCTGTCCACTGCTCCAGGCCGGCCGGGAGCCCAACGTGGCGGAAACGCGGTCGCCGGAGGGCGGGCGGAAATGGCTGTGCAACTGGTGCGCGAAAGCTGCCCGAAATTTCGGGGTGCAAGATGACAGGGTGTGCCTTTCTGGCTCTCCTGCTGTCTGTCTGTCCGTTTAATACATTCTCAATCAGTATACAGGGTCCCTTCTATTTTTAAAAACTATTTTCTGAACAATGTGCACTCAAAGTACGTATGCTCTGTTATACTTTTGCTACAAACTTCACCTCTCATCAGCTGCTCTCTCACTATCTGTATTAATGCTGGTTATTGAGAAACCATAATTATTATTACCATAATTATTGAGAAACCGTAGAAACCATATTGAGAAAACATAATGCTGTTTTGGTGTTTTTATTTCGTAGAGAATTGTGTATTCAACTGATTTCATACCGCTGTTTGCATAACGGGCTCAGCTGTGTTGTGTGGGAATGTGGGACAGTATTTATCTGAAAATATCACATATTTCAATCTGCGTTGAGATGTAATTTAATGGGAAAAAAAAAGGAGGAGGGTAAAACTGTATAACTGTATTTTGGTCCGTTACATTTCCGGACATCGAACTGTGAAAACTACATATGGTCTACAGTCATCTTGAAAAATAAATATAAAAAGATGATTAAAAACAGTGGATTGTGAATAAATGGTATTTTATGGGGTTTTATGACGGTTTTTCGTGTGTGGGAGTTAGGGTACATGTGCCTGTGTTTAATGTGTGGTTGTGGTGCATTGTGGGGACTATGCTTCCTAGCCTGAGCTTGCGAGGATATCTGTCCCTAAACGGGTGTCATGATGTGACGCTCCGCGTTATTTTATATTCCGCGCTTGGAGCGGAGCCCGGCGAATGAGGAATGAGTATCGACATCATTCCCGATGAAAAACGGCCAGCCTTTCACTCTCTGTTGTTCTCCGTCTCTCTCTCTCTCTCTCTCTCTCTCTATCTATCTCTCACTCTCTTTTGTTCAGGGAGAAGCTGGCCACGGCTCGCCTGTGGAGAGAAGTCTTGCGGACCAAAGGCGAAGGAACAATGGTACTGCTCACTTCTTTCATTCTGCACGCTGCTACAAAGCAAGTACTTAACCCTGCTGCCATGCTGAACTCTAAGAATGTTCCAGAAAAAACAAAAACAAGGCCGGCCTGTACCCTTGTGGGTTTTGTATATGATGCACACTTCGGCGCTTGACTTGTGTTGTGTTATTGTGTTGTTATGCTCATGTACAGGTTTCTTCCTCTACTGTTGCTATATCATACGAGAGGGAGATTGGACAGGGGTACAGAGTTTAAGGAGAAGATAATCTTACGTAAAGAATTGTTGTATAAGCAGTCACAAATAAACAGAGGGATATATGACCAGCGGATTTCCTGGCAGGGTCTTATAGCGGAGCTGAGACCAGCTGACCACAGTGGTCAGAAAAGTGCCGTTGGCATGACACCAGCTGTCGTACTGCAAAATAACACCCTGTCAGTAGTATTCAGTCTTTATTATTTTTTGTTAATTGTCTGTATTTTTCATAAAACCATCTTATATAAGCGGATATTTTTCTAAATAGTTTCAGGTTAATAAGGGACATGTTCTGAGTTCAGTTTCAGGCGTATTGTGGAATATTTTACAATACATAATATTCAGTCTAACGTTGTAGTATTACAGCAAGTAAGGCATAACATTACTTGGAAAATTATTTTATCTTGTATAGATTTTCTTTTCCTACAGTACATTGAAGTGCATTCTGACATTGCATTTTTGATTTCATCAAAGGCACTTGGCCTGGATATTGGTGTGAGGTGATCTTATACTCTGCTTTTGATTACTGCATGAAAATTATTAAGCATAGTCTTGAAAAGTTTAATTTGATATTGCCGTATGCACAAGTAATATCATACTGTACAGTATATGCTTTGGAAAAATCCTGACTTGTGACTTGGATTTAAGCCTGAATTTATGATATCGGCATTGGCATCTCCCAATGTCTCTGAATCTAAAGGTGATTCATTAAGAATCGGCTGGTTCACATCAACGGCCGCAATGTAGATTGGGGAGTAGACCATGTTGTGAGACCATCAGTGGATCTTGGGACTTACGAGGATAGGCAAGGTGGTCTTAAGTTTACCTGTATAGTTCTCATGAAAACCCAGCCAAATACATAGAAAAGATAAATCATGAAGACAGCTTTTGCTGTTAATTTTTTTTGTTTGTTTGCCCTACTGTGTATGATGTGCTTATTAAATTGCAGGAGAGAGCGCTGTTCATACATAACCATTTTTTATCACGCTTATGAATTATGCCTAGGAAGTGATGTTATTTATTTTTCCATATGCATCCAAGAGCTTGATATCCACTTGGTTATTCCTTTTTTCATTTGTTGGAAAGCTTCCTGTCATCTGTTAGATTTTACATACACTGTATAATCCATTTACAGGGTAGACTATTTACTGAATCAATTCGGGTTAAGTGCTTTACTTAATGGCACAGCCCAACAGCAATGACAAACCTGTGGGACTGTGAGACCGGATCTTTAATCACTGCACCACAGATCCTTTTATAAAGGGGATTATTCTGGAGGACGTGATATAGAAAATCTCAGGATATTCACAATCTATACAGTATTGCCAAGGCACCGATGAGACTAACCCAGAGCCAGCAGATTCCCAGTCTTCCTGAATTATGTTGGGGCGACATGGTGGTGCCGTGGATAGCACTGTCGCCTCACGGCAAGAAGGTTCGGGGTTTGAATCCCAGCCCTTCTGTGTCCTGTGGTTTCCCTGTGTCCACCTGGGTCTCCTCCGGGTGCTCCGGATTCTTCCCACTGTCCGAAGGCATGCATTAGGCTGTGGTGAGTGGTGTGTGTGTGCCTTGTCATGGGGGTATGGATGGATGAATTATGCTGACTGTAGGAAGACGCAAGGTGATGAGCCTAGATGGACTGCATAGCTTGCTCCTGCCATTATGCATTCTTGTATTTTTACGTTCTTGTTTTCTTACATATTTGAGCAATTAAAATCCTCACTTCTCCAAGGCAGATGTACGTTATGCCACCTTCTGTGGATCTGGCAGCAAGCATGCGATCCTTTTAGTAGTGTGAAAGATAATTCCCTTGTTTGAGATGTTACCTGGCTGTGTGAAATTAGACATGTTAAATTAGACATATGCTCTTCATTTTTAATTCCCATTTTCGTTTGGATGAATCTGGCTCCTGAACCCTTCCCATGATTCCACGCTGTGTGGTCTTTTCCCCAGGCTCCTCACTGATCCTAAGGCACCGTCACAGGGTGCTAAAGACCTCACGTCCTCCAGACGGGTCTACGCCTCCTTCTCCCACGGTAGCGTTCCGCTCTAGGAGTGATCCTGCTCAGACTTGAGTATGTCAGTTCCATGCTAATTATTGCCTGGAGAGGAGGGGGCTTGAAGGATGAGTTATCGGTGGCAGACGGAAGGAGAGCTGGAGAGGTAGTGAGGATGACGAGGGGGCGCTTCCGTTGTAAATTAGGATTATCATACATGGAGGCTCTGCATACTTGTTTTAAAGTTTTATACATGTTTTTATTTTTGTTCGCAGATCTCTCTTGTAAAAGAGATCTTGATCTCAATGAGACTACCTGTACAAATAAAGGATAATAAAATAGCCACTCTCTCCAGGACTGCTTTCAGAAAAGCCCCGTACTCCAGTACAGTAATTAACTTAACTTAACTCTGCCCCCTAGTGGTGTAATGTGATGAATTCTGTAACCTGCTGAGGGAGCCGTGATTGTGAATGAGTCAGTGACGCAAGTGTTTAAAGCAGAAATCGGGGGGGGAGTAAATAAAAATAAAAAAAGGATGGAGCTTCAGGTTGGTAATTGTGTTGGCGGTATGGCCCACTCTGGACAGACATTGCCCAGCCCACAACCCCCCCTCCAGATCCCGAAAAAAAACAGATTAGACAGTGTGCGCTTTGAAGCGCACGTCCTCCGGCTTGGCCCGTGTCTCCTTTAATCATCCCCGTCAGAAGCTTCTGTTTCATTTCCGTCTGCTTGCGTCGGCTATATTTACCCGGAAACGAGGGAAGGAATTGGATTTGAAAACACGGGCCGTGTCCCAGCCTGCATGTGTCTATTTAAAGGCCGCAGCCGAGGAATTCCAGATGGTGACATAGCGAGCCGATCCTTTATCCGTACGCGCAGCTCAGCCACAGAGTGTGGAAGTTTTCTTAAAACGTTAAAAATTAAATATGATTCTAAATTTCCTGTCAATACCGACGTGAGATGTGAAAGTCGATCCTAATACTCAAAGCACTGAAAACAAACTATAATGGATGGGTTTCCACTCACATGTACTGTATGTTACCTGCTGTTGACTGGAATGTAGAAAATAAGACAGAGAACAGACCCTACGTACTGTGCCCTTATCTTTCTCGTCCTTTGGTGGTGCTATCACCAGTTTATCTTATTCAAATGCCAACGTGCTGAAAGACGTGCTTTGTCCCTGTTGAGCATTTTGAAACCGTTCATGAGAGGAGGAGCCAGCTAAAGGCAAACGGGTGATGTGATTGGTCGGGTTTGTGTTCACGGCCTACTATGCACATTTTGGGAGCAGACGTTTCAAGCCTTCTCAATGTTCCATGACCTCCCATTGGAAGCGGTCTCGGCTCGATGGCGTTCATTCGCGCCCACGTCTGATCGAGTCACGATGAGAGCTTTCCACGTACGGCTTCAAATAAACCAACGCACCATCCACAAACCGCCGCGCCGATCAAATGTGCACATTGTGCAAACTCCGATGTTACAATAACGTCAGACACGTGTTCGTAGCCGGTCAGTATCCAGGAGAAGGGTGGCCCTGTGGAAGGAAATGCTGGTGAAACCCAGCGTGTGTTCTGCTAACTTTTCGGTTGGTTGATGGTGGTTTGTGGTCTAGGCCCCCTCGGGTTTGTGTTCTAATAGTGGAAACGCTGATTGTGTATGTTGGATATAAGGCTGGACTGGGGTCCTCCAGCACTGAAGTAGCCCTGAATATTGTTACTGTTTTATGATTTGAGTCGTTTGGATATGATTTGCTGAATATTCCATATTATATCCTGTCTGCCCCAAAGCTTCCTGCTTTTTTTTTCAGTTGAATAAATATTTAATGCCGAAGAAGAATTGTGTTCTCTTAATAATGCCCAGGTGAGCCCTAAAGAATCTCCCAGAAAGTGTTTTGTTTGATGGGGTTATTTGCATTTTGGGTCTTATGCTTTGAGGAGTTAAACATAGCCCCAGTCTCTCCAGCAAGTGCGCACTTTCTCTGCTGATACCAGGCTTTTGGAGGAAGTTGCTGGTTCCCCTCTCTACGGAACTTCCACACTGAAAACATGCACGTCTTCAGGCCAGAGGCTGATAATTCACCCCCCCCCCCCCGAAACTGGGTCTCTGTAGGGTGGGGGGCAGTGGGGCAGGGGGTTTGAAAGGCCCTCTGGCAGGATGCTGTATCCTGTGTGAAAAATTTGGACTTGTAATAAAAAAATTAAAAAATCCATTTAACAACAGTGGGGAAGGCTTGTGAGTACACTCAAGTTTTAGTTGACTCATGCAGTTTGCCTTCTGGAATCCTCTCCTGTAAAGGTGTTCTGCTGTGGATGCCATAGAAACCAGTTTGCTACAGAGGCTGACCAAGACACTCATCGTTAGAACCCTCCTGAACATTCCAGCTTAAACCAGCCTCAACTGGTCAACCTCAACTGTGCCACCGGCACTTCTAGCCGCCTTTAGCTGGTCGACCAGCTGTTCGCCAGCTGCCCAGCCTATAGTTAGCTAGTCCACCAGTTTGGCCCCCAGCTTACTCTACCAGCTTAAGCAAGTTTAACCAGCTACAGACTAGCTATAGCCAGCTAGAAGTGTGGATATCACATCTTAAACCAGTTTAGAATCCCAGCTGGGGGTGTCTGGGTGGCGTAGCCTGTAAAAGCACCGTCTACATGCTCATTGCAAACCGAGACGTAGGCGGTTCGAATCCGGACTTGCGACCTTTGTTGAATGTCTCTCCCTCTCTCTCTGGCTCCTCATTCTTCCTGTCTCTACAATACTGTGCAATAAAGCTCAAAAAGCCCTAAAAATATATATTTAAAACAAAAAAAAGAAACCAGCTGGTCTTAGCTGGAATTTTCAGCTGGGAATCTCAGAACCTTTCAGTGACCGTTTGGGCAGCAACTCTCTTTGTTCCTTGGTATAAAAATGAACCTCATTGAACTTTCAGATAAACAAAAAAAAAAAGAAGTGCCCCACTCTGTAATCTGTGTGGGTAATTAATAGCTGCCTTAGCTTAGCATAAAGGCCTGTCCTCAGATCCCTGCTCTTTGTGTCAGGATAGTGGTTTATTAATGAATGAGGCTGTGCGATGTGGTCTGGATGTTTGTGTGGCCTGGGGTTTAAAGGCTATGCGCCAGCAGGCCCAGTTTAGAGAGCGCTCCTTTTGGGATTAAGTGTGTAATGAAGAGATTATCGAAGATTATTCGCCCTGGTTCTGTGTCACACCTGAAGCCCTTTATGTCAGACACATGGCGGTATGAACCGAAAAGAGCCCCCTCAGAGATTCCACAGATATGGCCACAAATTAATGAAATTTAGTCTTCCCTTGGGTGAGTCAGAATCGCTGTACAAAATGTTGTACTTAGGCCTAGCCCACATGTGGGGGGGAATAATAAAATTGTGAATTGTGAATTGTAAACGTATCCATGTATCCATCTGTGGCTTATATCTCAAACATCAGATCATAAAATATCATGCAAGCGTGTTACTTCTAGGAAACTCTACTGTGCTGTTATTGTATCTTTGCATGATATTGTATCTTTTTGTTATGAGGTGCACACCTCAACGAGTGCAAGCGTGTGAGAGCTACCTGTGTAAACATGCAATAGGGTATTCAACACAGTAGAGGGCAGTGCTTTTTTGTATTCATTGTTTACTATGAAACCATTATTTGCCACTATATAATTATTTGCCACTATATAATGCAGGGAAAGGCCTTAGGAACTATCAGCAAAATGTAATTACCAGTGGAAAATAAGTACATTGTACTTAAAATGTTCATATAGCATACTGTATGTTTATATGTTTACTATAGATTTTATGGATTTCTGCCTTGGGGAAACTCAGCTGCAGTTCTAGAATCATCTTACTTAAAATACAGTTATGAACACCACAGAATAGTGCGGGGAAAAAAAGCAAAGCAAGTCTGATAGAATCAGTGCATAGCCAAGATTTACTCACGCCAGGATCGCCCGTGCCCGTTTCATTTCCTTAGTATGAGAAGGCCATCTAGTGGTGAAATGGAGGAACATATTCGTACGGCTTACACTGATATTCCAGGACTAGTGCGAGCAGTGTTAGGCTAGCAAATAAGTTTCATTGTGCTATAAGATTAAACGAATGCTGCATAATGTCTCAGCGGAACAAGGGGGGACTGTTCTGGGATTAGTGATGGAGTTTAGACCAGGGAGCAGGAAGCAGAGAGGGCGGGGGGGGGGCTTGTGTGCTCCAACCCAAGTCCACGTCTCTAACTGTGCTGATTGGCTGTTTTAACAGGAAGTCCAAATGGAACCCGAACCATAACAGTAAAATATACATTTGAGCACAAGGCCCAAGCACAATGCCATGATGTGATTGGTCGCCTAAAGCACATCCGGCCGATTTGATGACTGGGATAGATTTAAGTACGCAGGTTACAGCCCTTCCAGGAGATGCAATTACCCCCTGATGGTCCAAAAGAACCAAACGTAATCTCTCCTTCCTGTTCGCCCCACTGACTATATTTTACATGCATACAGTATTCTGTATATTAGTTCTTATCCCGTTTATTAACATATTCCAATATATATATATTGTTTACATGGACCATGAAACGTAATGGCAAATGAAATTCCTGTATGTATGGTCATCAGACTATCCCATATAAGGACAAGCATGACATTTCCTGGTAACTACGCTGTTCAGGAGAGACACTCACTTTTACATTACATTATCTTGTTTTGTTTTTTTGTTTGTTTATTCACTTTTGCTAAACAGCTTATTGTGAACAGGCATACTCATTGCCATGTGAGTGCTTTCTTCAACCCTGACATCACATTAAATTAATGCCTTTCATAACCGAGAGGCAAAACAAGGAAGCTGTTTTTGGAATCGTCATTTCGGCGAGCTAGGGAATGGATTACGACCAGGGTATGAAATTAACACCAGCCACCAGCCAAATGCTGGTGAAATTTATGGCTCAAAAGATTTTGTACTCTAGAAGACAACCAGGTTGTGTTATATTGTAAAAGGTAATGTGGCTGGTAAAATGTTAAAAATGGCTGGTGATTTTTAGAATGCACAAGCCACTCTGGCCAGTGGGTGAAAAAGCTAATTTCATGTCCTGATTATGACCTGAAATTCCATGAACAATAGAACACACAGATGCATGTTTATTTCTGGGTGGGAAGTCTATTCCAAATATGGTGCTCACATGACATGAATAGTCTGTCCAATATCCCATGTCTTACAATGGTTATTCATAACTGGGATATTGGCTTATTTGAGTTATGGTTGTCGGAATAAGGAAAATGCAAGTATACATGAATACTTTTGAGGTTCATATTAACATGGGAATATGAAATGCACATGAAAAGGTAGTTTGTGTTGTTCCATAGAAGAGTCTGAAGGCATAATTTGTGAATTTATGGTCTTCTGCTTTTCTGTAAGCTTGGACCCCACTGTACAAGGCGTGCAAAATTCTAGAGAAACATACTTTTTGTAAGCTATATGTCTTTATTAGTCACATATGTGGTGTAGGCTGAGGCAGATGCTATTTGAAGTCAGAACGATATGCACTATCATTAATTCACAGCAGAAATTTACTGGTGGCTGTTCTGGTTTTTTTATTACAAGTTGCCATTACATTTTACCTGCAGTACTATTATAGATTTTTTCCCCCCCAGAAAACACTCAAGCATCCCTGGATCCCTTGTATAAAGGAAAAATGTAATTGAACGGATGCTTCATTTTAGTATCCATTCTTCACTGATCAAACGGAACCGTGCGCTTTGTGGCTGTGAATTGGGAGCAATCTCTTCATTAATACAGGCAATGTGCATTGATATGCAATTATTTTTATAGCTGTAAATGTCAGTTTTGTTAAATAATATTCATACGGGACTAGTGCAAGCAGTGAATGGTTTTCAGTGGTTGTTAATCTGTAGTAAATTTGCAATTCAAGTTCCCATGATACAAACTTGTCCACTAGGGGGCAGTCTTTCTCAAGATGTACTTGTGTGCTGTACTCAGGCCAGGATAATGTACCAGACATAATGGAACTTAATCTGTGAGATACTTTATGTGTGACTTAAATAAATTGTTAGTGTAACTAATGCCCATATATTATAATATTGATATTGATACTTTTATAAAGAGGTAGTGTGTGTGTGTGTGTGTGTGTGTGATGCAAGGAATTTTAATTTAAAATGTTTCTCACTATAAAATAATCACGTTGTCCATTTGTTGAACACCGTCACTCATTTTACAGAGATATCACAGAAGGCCGTGGCATCAATTCACAATACATATCAATTAAGTCCAGCGATGTGGTTTTCTTTCAATACGCTATGATAAAAGAAATAAAGCCAAGGCTCTTCCACAATTGTAGTGTTTCAGTATCTATTCATGGGAAGGGTGAATGGCACAGACCTTGATGTTTTGTGGGACGTACTTGAACATAGCAGAAAAGGAAATTCCACACAGAACACCTGTGGATATTCATCTCAGCTCAAATGATGATTTTTTCAGCACATTTGTTATAGCTGCTACTTGTGTGAAAAGTATTCACTATTCAAGGAATTTGTCACAAATAAACAAAGGAAAAAACACTTCAGTGCATCTGCTCTAATCAGGCTACTGCCTGTCATCACAGTTCTTAGAGTGTAGTGACTAGAGCTAACTGTATGGGGAATACAGCATAACAAATAAAATGCACATGGCAAGCATGTGCACGTGTTTGAGCTGAATTTGAAATACATTGGAAGCTCTGTGTTAAAAAAATAAATAAAAAAATAAAAAAAACTGGTTTAGTCTCTAGGATTTGTAGAATTGAATAGTAAGTGTTTTCATTTTTTAAATAAATAATTTATCTTTGACAATGACTGCTAGCTATGTACATATTACTGCAAACTGTACAGCTGAAAATATTATATATATTGAGATGTATAAAGTTGTCCCTATTAATTGTACCTAATTTCTCAATAATTATGGGTGGCCCTAAATGGTAACCTTGACGATGGATTTAACCAATCAAAAGCAGTATCAACAGGCTAAAGCAACAGTGAAACTTATTTTGTAAAAAAAAAAAAAAAAACAGCTGAGTATTGCCATTAAATGAGTCATATAACAGCAAATAAAATGTACATTTGCATCAATTTTAAGCTGAGCTGATTGCTATGCACAAGAACACCATTATCATCAGAGAGCAAACGTCTCCGTCTAATTAGCATGCGAATATGGCGTGCGGAAGCTTCCGGGCTTCTCTCTTGGAGCGCAGCGGCCCACGTACACTTCGCCTGTCGAGAGACGGCTGCCTAAGGACTGCGGCCTATCTGAGAGAAGGCTTGTGTGAGACTGGTAATGAGAGACAGGCTGATTCCAGGAGGAGAGAGGGCCTTCTTTAGTGCCAGAAGCACTTCATGTGCTTCTTGGGCCCGTGTCAAGTATACATGTTGACCCACCCACATGTTTCCTTTCCTGAATATGCATGACGTTTGATTGCAGCCAAATTCACACGTACGTACCTCTCAGCACTCAGGGCTGCTCATACCTCACCAATGAATCAATTAATCAAGCGATCGATCAATTAACATGCGTTCGTTAATTTTTTTGTTTTACTATTACACCATTAAAAAA